>VWZW01005771.1:0-86029 GCA_013397115.1 Edolisoma coerulescens
GGGGGGGCGGGGGAGAAGACTTCAGTTATTACCTTCAGAGTGTTAGTTAAGGGTAATTATAGACCAGCTGTGAATTTATAGCTTGGCCCCATTAGGGAACAGATACAGTTTCCAGTTAAAGACTGAGGACAGCCAGTTTTTCTGTCCTCATGCTGCTTGAGCCTACAAATGCCTATAAAAAGGAGTTTTTTTACACATCTGGCCCCGCTGACCTTCATGGCCTGAGCCATCTCTTCAAGGAGCTCAACTCACAGCCAGTATCATCTATTTACTGTTAGTTTGTCCTGCCCTGATTAAGCCTGGGCTGTGAAATGGCAGAGATAAGAATTAGTTTGTACAGACATCTAATATGTCCAGGGTGGAAATACAGAAAGCATCCCTTCACAGATCTTTGAAAGTCTTTTCTCCCATCTAATGGCCCTAATAAAGCCTCAAGCCCAAAGTTTAGACAAAACCATTACCTATGGCATTAAGAGACAAGGCTTGACGAACCCTACTGGAGTGGTCAGAAAGACTTTCCCCCCATCCTTCAGCGCTGTCTTTCTGCCAGATGTTAACAACTGCAGCAGGGGCTGCAGATTACACAGACACATCTGAGCCAAAGGAGATAAATTTGAGCTGACTGTGAGCTCAAATGGTTGACTAAAATCTAGGACAACTGAAACATGGCAATGTCCCACAGAAGAACACAGCAGCAGGAAGAAGATTTTCTCTTCAAACACCACATTCCCCTCCATGATCTTACAGACTGGAAATACAGAACTGTGACTAAAGAATAACTTTATGAGAAACTGATGTCACTCACTGTGAAGGATTCTGTCATGGGTTGCACTTGGCCTACACAAGTGTGAGAAGACAACCAAGTCCTGCAGAAGTTCGGTTTTGAAAGCAAATTCCCCATGCGTGCATCTTCTCCATCTGAGATTCCTAAAGAAAGAGGAATGTAAAAGATTGTCAGTGTGCGGTATTAAACTTGCAGTTTATGGAAGAAAATCACAACACATCTTTCTTGTATGCACAAGGCTCTAAGTAATCTTCCATCATTATAGCAACACTAATTCCCAGAAATCCTGCAGAGCTCCAGAACTCTCTAGAGCACTATTTTATATACCCAGCACTCCTCCATCAAAAATTATCTTTAAAAAAAAATCCATTAGCAAATAGGAAATTCTTTAACTTTTTTCCCAAAACCAAACACCTTTTTGGTTTTCCGTGTGTACATCCTTGGGAAATGACAACAACTCCAGGTCATTCCATTCTACACTGCTTGGAATGTACGGAACCCACCAGGACAGTCAGAGACCAAATTAAATGACACATGTAGTGACACTACAAGGCTAACACAATTGTTGATTTAGCAGCAGAAAAATCTGAACACTTTAGAGCTTGGCAGCTTGTTGTATGAAGGCTCTTCACCCAGACAAGTATGTGAATTATTGTTGAGAATTCTATTTATATAATTATCAATTTTTATGCAGAAAGAATTAGCAGATACTGTTTAAAATGATTTCAGATACTCAGCACTAAATAAGTGGCTCACCTTCAGGAACCAACCAAGAAAAAACATTCCACAAAATGTCATATATTCCTTCAAAAGGCGAGTTACATTTCACTAGCATGGATGCTTAAGTGGACTAAGTCTCAGTATGGGGACTGTTTTCAGCAATAGCTGTTAATTAAGTAGTAAAGTACTAATAAAATGTTTAGGCAGGTTGCACTTAAATAGCAGTATAATGATATGTAATTAGTAAAAAAGAGTGCCAAAACCATTCTGCAACACACCACATTCAGTTTTCATGCACTGTGCAAATCCATTTGAAAACAGAAAGGATTCCAATGTCCACTGTACAGTGGCCAGGGCACAGGCAAGCTGTGAAGCCTATGCCCTCAGTCACAGAGGAGAACCTCTTACTTAAAAGCACACTCTAAGTTTCTCTCACAGAAGCTAAAGAAATTAAAAGAAAATATTCTTAACACATACAGAAACAAATAAACATGCAGTAGCAGTGAGGCCAGCAGCTCTTCTGCAGGGTCATGATGAAAAACCACCAGGAAAACAAGGAAGAGTCTGTGAGGAAGGATAATACTCACTGACCTCACCATGGGGGACACAGCAGGAACTTGTCCCTGCAGGACGTGTCTGAGGGTGAGGCATTCAATTCAAAAGTAAACTTGGTGGAAAAGGTACCAAAATGTTCTGCTGCAGCAAGGTATGGGGAGATAAGTATAATTATTCGTGGGTAAGCAAAAAGTGCAGTAGGCAAAAGGAACTTGGCACAGCCAGGATGAACTTCAACCAAAAGAAAATGCAAATATTTATAACTTAAAAATGTGTCAATGAAGATTAAGGTTCAGAGGAAAAAATGCATAAGGGTAAAGCTGAAATGCACAAAACTGCCGCCATAGAGGAAATTAAATAAAAATACTGCAGAGACAAAAGTTTATATTTTAGATATAATTTATACCATTATCTCTAGAAGATAAAAACCAGTAACACCAAGTACAGGGATATTTTGATTTTCTAACAGCTCCTCTTGTGACGACAATAGTTCTCAAGTTGTAGAATAAATGTAAGTAGATGACAGTCTAGTACATCCCAAAATTGCTTGCAGAATCTTCATATTCTTTATAAATCTTTCTATTCCTCCATAATAGCCATTGGTGTCTTTTAGACTAATTAATGACAGGCTGCCGCAAACATGGGCCCCTGTTCCAGAAAAGGTCCTGTTTGTTCTTAAATCAAATCTAAGCAGCATTCATGTAATTACTGTGGTGACAAATAGTTTATAAATATACATCATAATTTTGAAAATTTCAATTTTACTGTCTGAGAAGCTAAAGCTTGGCAGGCCCTTCCAATTTAAATTATTTTATGATTTGCAAACTAACACAGTACATCTCTGCACCACTGAGCCCCTCTGACTTCCCAAGGCCAGAGTTGCACTTGTGTTTAAGGTAACCCATAGATTGACATCATGGCAGCAATGGGGCTCCTTCCAAGTCAAAGACCAGGCATCTCCTTACCTGATTTTTTCAAAATTTGCATCAGTGGAAACTAGGCACCAAATCTACAATGCTGCTTTAAAAACCTGTCTTTTGTGTCTGCCCTGGCAAGATTTCAGTGTTTTGGCAAAGCCTTTGTTCACCTAGAACTGTGCCAATAATCCCTTTTAAAATACCAGAGTGCCTGCTGTTGTGAGCACTGCCTAACTCCAGGATGGCCAGGGAGCATGTGCTCAGTAATGAACCTTTGAGACAGTCATATTCTTAACATGTCCATGTGTTTTAAAACATTCTTGGTCACAAACATTCATATCGCCTTTCAAAAAACAAAGGTAAGCTGAGATACTGGACTTGCAGAGATTTGGATTACTTTTGCTTTTGTATTAGTTGCAGACAATCTACAAAAACACTAAATCATGGGTCTTTTTCTTTTTCTAATTAAAGCAGCTGACCACAGGTTATATGCATGAAAATAACTATCTTTTTAAAACAGGAGGAAGGTCTGGTTCATTTGACAAGAATGGTTCATTTTTTAGAGATTCAAATCTTACAACTAGAAAAATAGGTCATCTTCAACTGATATGAAAAGAATTATAACCAAGCAAGAGCAAAAAGCTGAACCCACATGCTTGGGGTGAGGTTCTCACCCTGTAAGTCAACTAATGCTCTAAAATGTTCTCATTTCTATTCTGCAAGACCTCCCAATTTTCCTTGTGTAAAATCTGTGCTTTGAACATTAAGAAAGATGACATTTATATTAAGGGAGTAAGATATTCAGTGGGTTAATGTTCTACTTTGTGAACAGATTACCAAGAAAGAACCTTCCCTTGTTATAAAAGGCATTTCTGTTCTCTGGATTCAGAAAGCTGATTTCACCATGTAACTGAGTCATCAAGGAAACTGCTGAGCAGCACCAGCCAAGAAATAAAGATCAGGTTGCATCTACTGCTGCTCGATTTTGCACCTTTTTTTTGCTCAAACCCATTTGTACACAGTCACCTCAGTCTCTTCAGAACTCCCCTTGTACAGCAGTTTGGTTTCCGGATATGATAACCAACAAAGTGACACTGCTGAAGCAGAACAGGAACTTCATTCCCACCCTCCCAGATAAGTGTCCTGACCCATAAATCCCAATGCTGTGTTTGCTCTCTCTCACCAATCTTCTAGAATTAAGAATTATAAAACTGAACAGACAGTGGGCAAATTCACTGGTTCCAATGTGGCAGCAAGGTGATTAGTAACACCAAAATCCTTTTCCCCTTTTCCTTCCCAGTCTTTGATGTGGGCAGACACGGTGTTAAGGGACACTCTTACGTGGTGGACTTGGCAATGTTAGGTTTGCTGTTATGGTCGGACTCAATGGTCTTAAAGATCTTTTCCAACCTAAATGATTTTATGATTCTATTACAATAGAGATGAGATCCTAAACTCAGATTTGTCTCTGTTGCCAAGACACTGTGGTAACACAGACAAAGATAGTTCCTGTCCAAGGAGGAGGAAAATTCACCATCAGAAATGCAGTTATAAATACAGATACATGGAAATTTAATATTGACATTGCTGTACTAAAATCAATAAGAGATTTTTCACCAACTTGAATGGATCAAGCCCAGAGATGGGAAATACGCCAGCTTTGCTCATCAGCCTCTACCTAGCCTTTGCACAGTCTCATTTATTACAATCATCACATTAGAGGGAGGTCTTTAAGATCAATACAAAGGAGAAAGAGACACAGGAGATTTGTATGAGATGTAAAAATGGGGTTTGAAGCTGGGGATCAAGAGACAATGAGACAAAAGACAAGTAGGAAAAAGCACAGGTTAGCAGGTGACACAAATTGTTACAACTCCACGAGAACTGTGAAACATCTTCATGAATACAGGGCTTGGAAACTAACAGGGTGAAGCTCAGGGAATGAAGAGGTTGAAAATGGGGCATTACTCCAAGAAAAGAGGATGATTGAGTGCATTTTTTTATAAAGGTAATTAGGGGAAATAAAATGTTTCTCTCAAAAGCAGGACTTGGAATTACTCAATGGAGTTGTTGTCAGCCCGCACAGTGAAAGGCATTGGGTAAGAGGGCTTTCAGTGATTTGAAGGGAAGTAGGGACTGGCCTGAACATGAGGGAGAGAGTAATGCATTTACATTTACTGATTTACACTGTATTTTGAAGTCTGAAGGAACAATTGTTAAAACAACCACAGAAGTTTAAAAATACTGAAAATTGAGTGTTCTCAGAGTACACAATTACATTAATAAGCAAACGAGCTGTTACTGGGTATCACATGATTGATTTTTGAGTTCACTGCTATGAACATTTGATTCAAAAAACAAAGATACTTCCACTGTTACTGATATCAAGACAAATGAATTATGGGCTGCCAGCCAAAGAGTCTATTTTATCTTAAGAGAAGGGTTGCTTACTCATCTCTGGTCAACAGCCCCTTTTAAACACACTGGAAGTAATTTTAAAACCCCAAGGTATGATGGAATTTAAATGATTTGTGAGGGTGGAAGACTGAGGGGTTTTCCTACATGACCAGTTATTTACCAGAAAAACATCAGATGCTGTATCATCATATTTATGATAATTTTTTCCCCAAATTAAACTCCAGCCATTACAGTCAAACTCAGGCTCATGACAGCAGATCGAATTTGCTCTCTCTTTCTTTGCAATGTACATTTGTTGCAATCTGCTATTTACTTTTCTCATGGTCATATTTCTGAATAAATCAGTGCATCCAAGTAATTCCAGTGAATCAGCTAATACTTCAAATGAAGTTTAAATTAATTCAAATGAATCAGCCAGCTTAGAGAGAGAAAACAAGTAAGTAGGTTAAGGTGGTGTGTTTAGCTCTAGGAAACCCATGTTCAATCCTCTGCTCCAGCATGAGGTGCTCCACACATGTGGTGTGACACATGAATTGCTTTTGGTATCAGTCTGCAAAACTCTTAGGCACTTTTCACTGAAATCCCCTAAACCAGACCGAAATGATGAAGAACCCTAGTCCATCGTCAGTTTCACAGAGCCATCAAATGATTTCGGTTGGAAGGGTCCTTAAAGATCATCTCATTCAGACCCCCTTCCACGGGCAGGGACACCTTCCAGTACACTTGGTTGCTCCAGGCCCCATCCAACATTTCCAGGGATGGGGCAGCCACAGCTTCTCTGGGAAACCTGTGCCAGTGCAGGCACAGTAAAGAATTTCTGAGTAAAGAATTTCATCCTATCATACAGTCTAAACCTGCCCTTTCAGTTTAAAACCATTGCCCCTTGTCCTGTCACTATCTGCCTGCATAAAAAGTCCCTCTCTCTCCTTTATAAGCCCCCTTTAAGGCACTGGAAGGCCACAAATGAGGTCTCCCTGGAGCCTTCTCTTCTCCAGGATGAACAGCCCCAGCTCTCAGCTGTCTCCATGGCAGATGTGCTCCACCCCTCTGAGCACCTTCACGCCCTCCTCTGGACACCTCTAACAGATCTGCGTCTTTCTTGTGTTGTTTCCCCTTGTATCCAAATTAGCACAAACTGTAACTCCAAAACTGTGATCAGCTGTTTAAGTCAAGAGAGAGACAAAAAAACCATAAGCTTTTTAAAAAGCTCAGCTATCAGAGGGGAATGGAGACATATTTTTGTCCTGTACATGCACGCCACTCTACTCTTGAGTTAAGTATCTCTTTCTGAGATACTAAGGTTCCTCTGAAAAATAAACATCACACAGACTAACCATTCATCCACCCATGAGATAAACTCAAATTTCCAGCTCCACAGTTAAGCAAATGCAAAATAAAGTGACTAAGAAATTAGTCACTGAACAAGTATATTTGTAAATAAATTATGCACATTACATGAATGGTGTCTACAAATCTCTTTTGGAAAGGGCATAACTCTCTAAGGACTGAAATCAGGGATACAGCCCAGGCTAATTTCCACAGGTCAGGATGAGAGCCTTGGACCCCCTACTAACATCCTAGGCATTTAACCTGCCCTGGATTGGCCCCTCAGCAGACAGCAGGCAGGTACTCTCTACAGGAAATCTACCAAGGATATAAAGAAAGAAACATTAAAAAGAAAATGAAGTCCCAAAAGTCCTTTACTATAAAGACAGACACTATTTGTGGATGGGTGAGCCTCAGCATTTAGCTCCAATACAATGCAGAGAGCTGCAAGGGAGTACATATTTCCATCTGGGCACAGCTCCAATTTTATATTATTAAACTGGCTTTTTTTTGTAAACAGAATCAATATCCTGTTAAAAAGTATTCTCAGAAGAGCAGGAAATTAGAAAATATTAGTATTAAATTAATCAAACTTCTCTTCATGAAATATTGTTCATGTTAATGAATAAATTTATTTTTTTTGTTTTTTCAGTGTATAGACACATGCATATTGAAAATTCTACCCTAAACATATGAGCTATGTGCTCATTTGAGATATACAAAGCTACATATTTCCTTCTTATTAATTCTGATTCCATGAACACTGGTGCAATTTCTCCTTTCAGGGATTATAAATTATAAATATGACAAAATTTTTCAGGATGAATCATAAAGAATAGGTTTCTTTTTGCTCTTCGGTATTTCTCAGCAATATTGGATGTGCCTCTAAAAGTAGAAGGGGCAGGGGGAAACCATGCAGGAAAGCTGAAATTTCCTAAAATATTTTATTTTATTACTGGCATACCAAATCCCCATTTCCCTGTCCCTGTCGGGAAACTTCAGAGACTCAAATGTCATCAGTTACATCATTGGAGGCATTCTAGTCCGTGGCTTACATTTTTACCTAGCTAAGGAATTTCTAAGTTCTCTACAGTTTTTCTTTTCCGGAAGGCTAATAGCAGTTCCCAGTTTAGAAGAAATGTATCCAAGACAGAGAGAAGCCTCCCCAGGGAAAGAGCAATGAAAGCAGGGACAAGGACGAAGGCCACAAGAGTGAAAGGGGGTGAGGTTTGGGGGAACAAAATATCCAAAAAGATCAGAAGTGTGGTTTGGCTTGTGAACCTGATGAATATTAAAAGCACTCAGAAATTATTATTTGGTCTGAATGTGGATAAGAGGCATGGAGATAAGAGAGGAAAAGAAAGATTTTGCAATCTTTCTCAAAATCTAAAAGCATAAAAAATCTTCTCTAAGATGAAAAAAAATCTTCTGAAAAAAATTAATTTATAAAGGAGGCTTACTGTGCAAGTCTAAATTTAACCATAGCATTCATTACCAAGCACACTTTAAAACATCACACCCAGGGAAGGTCAGTTACTTACTCCATCCACGCTGTCATTCTAGATGTCAAAACTTTGCTTCCTGGCTGCATCAAGCTATTTTAACTTTTGAACTGAAGAGCTTCAGGGGCTTTGGCATGACCTATAAAGGAAGTTACACTCGAGAAGAACATACCTGAAAATATCAAGTGCATAAACCAAACACCATATTGAGAATTACTTGCAAGACTGGCGTTTTGTTTACTGAACCTTTTTCCTTTTGCACATTCACAAACTAACTTTTTGTGATGTCCACTGGAACCCCAGTGTGAGAGTTCACTGTAATGCCTTTGAAGCAATAACTAAACATTTTTAACTGTGTGTGCGCCAGATTAGCTGGGAACTTCCCATCTCCTGTCCTGCAGCTGAGATCACTGCTGACTGCCCCTGAGTGTGGATTCCACAGGCTGTGAGTGGGAGAGAGATATGACAGTTCCCTGAATTACTCATTCATCCTAACATACACTTGGTCTTTTATTACAACGTACAGAATTCACTCAGGGGAAAGAAAGTAAAGCTATTAAGAGTCTTCAACATTTCTACCCTTCCACTAACGTATTTCAACAACTTCCAATCATCCCTCTTCTCTCTGTTGTCTTTAAAAGGTTCAGGTACTCATACCACCAAAACTGGAGGTATATGTCCTCAAAACTGGGCCTGTGAATCTCTGAGTTCTAGTTTGCAGCTCCCAACTTATACACACAAGTAAAAATGTCCAAAAATGAAAACATAATGATTAAATTATGATGTTCAACTGCACATATTTGCACATTTAGCACAAGTAAAGGCAATTTGTTCTAGAAAAGGGTAACACAAACTACAAACTCTCCATTGAATATACTGCAATTGAAACCAAAGATCATGGCCAGTGTTCTCTTCTATTGCGCTCTCTCTCTCATAAGTGTTTTAAAATAAACACTAAATAGTAATTGCTTAATGCACCTTAAACATGCCTTTGGGATGCTCTGTGGACAACTGCAGAAAGTCACAAGTCCCAAAATATACTCCATACATTTGAAATATTAACTTGTTAAAATACAATTATTTTCTATTGTTACCTCTGTGAGCAATAATTGCCAAAGGATATTTGTATAGAAAAATTCACTCTTCTATGTCACTGATTAAGGCTCCAATACAGCTCCTCAATCAATGCAATACAATACCTACAGACACACTGTATTTTTTTTACAGTCATAACCCACAGTAAGACCTCTAAATCAGTATAGAACTTGCTGTTAAACACTGAAATTCTAGGATGCCTCTTTATTCTTATGCACTGAAGAAAGTAGAGGGATATAAATATAGCCAAAGGTTAAAACAAACTGTCTTAATTTACACACAAATGCAGGGTGAACATGGTAGTACGTTTTACATATGAGACTGTGTACGACACATAACCACACCCACTAGGCAGGGAAAACTGAATTTTCACACCTTGAAACAAAAATCAAACTTGTCTTGCACATTCTAAACTAAGAGCTAAGAGCACCTTTATTGAAGCAGTTAAATGTTCTTGCTCCAGGTACAAGGTATCATCTCCCAGAGCAAGCCTGTCTATTAAAGAGGTTTCATTGCAAAAAGTAGTAAGAGGTTACACAAAGTGACTGTGAGTGCATTTAGGAATGATACTCAACCTGATTATTTGCTTTATATTTTAAGTAAACAAATCATGAAGCCTAATAAACACCTGAAGCCTAATAAAGCCTCCTGCACAATCCCATGCCTGGGAATTGCACAGCAGCAGCTCAGTGAGCCACAGCTGAGCTACAGGAACACTCTGGCCTGGCAGCCCCAGCAAGGGAAAGCCCAGCACGGCAGCTCTCCTTTCAGCTCACAATGCCTTTGCCAGGCTTTACACATCCATGCCAGTCGTCTGTCTAGATGGAGGAGAACAGCAGATAAACACGGAAGAGAACTAAACCACATTTGGCAGGATAAGGCTTTTCAGTGGGAAGGGAAAGGAGAGAACTTGGGAGGTGCTATGCAAGGTGCCAGCAGAACTAGTATTTGGAGAAACATCCCATACATTATGTAGTACCACATGGCTCTAGATTATGTAATTCCATAATATTCTTTTCCACACTCCCTATTGCTCAGGACAGAAACATGTGCAGCTTGGTTTGTCCGGAGAAAAAGGCTCCCATGTTATTGCTGAAGGTCATGAGCACATTTGAAATGGCAGGGAGTGGGCAGAGAAAGGCAAGCAAAAAGAAACAAGTCTCATGGTAGGACACCTGCATATTGCAGAGTGGAATGGGATTTCATTCCCATCTCTGACTTACTTTCTCATCGTTGGAAAATCTTTTGAATCAAACTTGTCCCACAATTTCAGAGCTCCTGACTGGGTACAATGTTTCTGAATACTGACCGGTTGCACTGGAAGCTGTTCCCTGATCGTGGAGTGTATGGGCCACAAGGGAGTTGAAAACAGGTAACGAGTCCTAGCTGTCACAATTTAGGCCATCAGAATTAGTATAAACTGTCATTCATGTCCTTTGCTACAGTTTATTACCTGTAAAATGGGGGTGGTATACACATCTCTCAGACTGTTTTGAAATAAAATGATAACCCAAGAACAAACATGCAAGAAAGCCTCTGAAGGAATTAATCTACTTGTCTATGTGGTTGAGTGTGAATACTGTGCATAGGTCAACTGAAAAATCAGAAAAGAACAAAATACCAAGTTGCTGTCCATTTTAATGTACAGGGAGTTCATTCACAAATTTCACTCTTGAAATGACAACCTTTCCAGAAAATCTGACAATGTGCTCTCACCATTTTGCATAAAACATTTACAGAAGGGATATCACTCATCATTAAACTCAGCAGACATATAAACCTACAATGAGCTGGAAAGCAGCAATCAAAGCTTCAGTTTTTTGATGGGGGCATGCATATACTGGAATTCCCTGATTTTCTGAGCAAGGCAAAGGAGGCTGCAGAGTATTTTGCACTGCATATCTTCCTCAAAATCACCACTTTTCTTAACAGAGCCTATTTTACTATTGCACTCACTCTGCTCCACACAGAGCAAGAAGTACAGATGAATTCTTGCTGTTACGGAGAAGAAAACCATGAGGCAACACTAAAACCTCCAAAAATAACTTGCTCCTTTTGAACTCCGACTATAAGTACTTCAGAAAACACACACACTCCTGGAGAACCATGTGTTTATTACTGGAAACCCCAGCTTCCTTTCCACAGTCTTTGTATATGGGTATTATCAGCATCTGCAAGAACAGTTTCCACTACTGCTGAAAAAAGGAAGAAGCACAATGTGGAACAGAAAAAGTATGTGCACCGCTTATTATGCTAAAAAACAGCTGTGAATGCATGCATTCATGTGCAAGGATTACTGCAGCAAAGCCTACAACCACAGATAAAATTAAACTGATTTTTTTTCAGCCTCCATAGTCCTCACGTAATGTAAGATTTTTACTTTCCCTTTCTGACATGCCCTAAAGCTTCCTGCATTCTGATCCTGTGGTCTTTGGCAGTGCTTAGAATGAACCCAAAGCCTCTTGTTCCAGTCAGTTGCACTTCATCAGATCTACTGGGAAGCACCAATACCCAAACAGACCTGTTGGGGAGACTCTGAGCTGTTTGCAGCACTTACAAGATCACAAATGCCGTTCATTGTACATATTTCAGTTATTTCATTCTTTATGTTTTAATTCAGAATTTGAGGGGTGGGGTAGATGAGAATAACATTGTAGAAGCTGGTTGATTTGGGAGTAACCACAGTACTTTGTTATAATATTTTTATACAAGGAAAGCCAAAACTAAAGCATATCATATTAAAAAAATTCTAAACCCATTTCTTGTTTCTTACTGATCTGTAGGAAACAATACCAGATTTTTACTAGTTTGTATCAGCTGCCAAAAACAACACTAATCTATCCAAGCACACCAACACTCAATATCCTTTTATAGGTGTAAGTGAACACAGCAGGAAGCTGAGATCACATCAATTTCTCAAATTTGGTTTCTCAGCTTTAAAACCAACACATGATCCCAGCTAAGACTTTTGTCATTTTCACATGAAGGAAGCATGAAGCTCGAATGCAGTATTTGGATTGGGTATTCCTTCTCTCAAACTTCTCAAATAATACATTTTCTGCTTGTATTTTTTTAATGCAGATATTTGCAAATCTATTTAGATTATCACGGCTGCAAGAAAGATAGACATAAATATTCATGGCATCAAATATTGTAAAGAAAATTCTTCAAAACAAGATCCCCAAGTTGTAAATTATATACCATGATCTAGTAAAATCTATGGAGCTGTCATAATTTACATCCATGGAGAATCGTGTTCATTTCATACGTCTACTAAAATATTTTGTCCCTTGGTCATGATAGAAACATCAAATTTAGGATGCTTTCATTTTGAAGGTCCTCTAGTGAACACTACACTATGGAAGGCACTGAACTGTGCAAAAAACAAAGCATCCAGATGATATAGTGCCACTAATTTCAAAACATGCAGCTGATTTTTATCACATTTCAATGACGCTTCTAATCTCCCATCATAAAATATAAACCAGCTCTATGAAAAGCTAAATAACCAACTTCAGCTGCTATGATCTGCACAGACTCTGCTTTAGTAAAAGGTATTTACTTCCATAATTTTTAATACATCAGTTTCTGCTGTACTAGATAATCATTTATCCCAAGTTTTAATTTTGAAGCTCCGTGCTGTTGACATTTTACAGTATTTTCAAAAAATGAAAATCAAGAACAAAAATATGACAACAAAGAGGATGGTGAAGATGATGTAAGAAAATCTTTCTATTTTTTTTACCTGCCATCTGTTTTATATTGTGTGTACTGAACTTCTGCAATGACAAGAGTTCATATCGGTTACTTATCTTATTATTTTCTTAATAAGAATGTTCATAACAGACTGGCTGCTGGCTCGTCTTCTGACAGGATCAAGAACTCAAAGTTTAAGAGTACACACTATACACCTACAGGAGATGACACATAAAGGAACGTGTTTCCTTTATTGCTGTTTAAGGACATTGCTCCCAGTCTTTAAACATCAAACAGGTTTGCTCAGCAGACACGCATGAAAGTGTCCCAGTGCTGATGGGGACAGCTGAAAGCTGTCCAACAACCGCTGCTCCAGAGCAGAGGCGAGCGGTAGCTGAGCTTCTGGTGGGAAGGTTCAACACTATGTGAGACCCAACACTCACTCATAGCCAGGTGTCCTCCAAAACTTTGGTGGCAGAGCTGCAGAAAAGAAGTAAGAGCTCACACTTCATTCAAATTTCATTTTTTCTGTTAAAGCAATGCCACAGGTCCTTAATCAATGCCTCATTAAGGCTTAAGGTCACCAGATCGGCAATACTGTAAAACACAACTTCTGCCATCAACTCTTCCCTGCTTTATCTTACTACAGATACTCAGTGGCCTTGATCAAGAGATGGGAAGAGAAGGAAGATGGGGCTATTAGTTCCTGAAGAAATGTCATTCAACTACTGGGAAAAAAAGAAAATAAAGAGCAATATATTCTCAATATTTTCTTGCAACCATGAAGTAAGATCTCTGCAAATCCTTTAACTGACAGTATGTTAAAATGTATTTTCCTGAGACATATCATAGCAAAACCTCCTTGGGCTCTGTATTCCAACAAACTAATATACTGTAATCCAATAAACTAATATACTGTACAGGAAAGGATAAGAGAGAATGGGAAATTAACATGGAGAGCTTTCCACACCAAATGAGTACCCAAGGGGTTTGCAGGCAGGCATCTCTTTCACCAGACTCTTCCTTCAGCTCTGCAGAGAAGAATTCGGGGTGTGGACAAACACCCACCTTGTGAAGACTGTTGGTGGAAAAGGTTTATCCCCAGATGTTCCTCACCATCAGCTGCAGAGGTTTCTGCCCCTTCAGAGCAGCTCCCAGCTGTCCACTTTCACCAGCACTAAAACCACTTTAGCCAAAAAAAAAGTAGATTAGCATAGACCTGCCTCTTAATACTGTTAGAAAAATGCTGATGAAAGCTGGCAATACATCCCCTGCCCTTCCCCCTCCAATCCACTCATCCTCTCCTTCATGCAAGCAACAGCACTTAACTGACCCCTTCAGGCATCACAGGATGCTAAATAGACAAATAATGATTTTTTTATTGAACAGGAGAAAAAACAGGAGAAGGGGGAAAGTAAGAAAGCCTTCTCCACTTCCCAGTTTCATATCTCCTGAATTAAAGTAACCAGCAAGCCATGGCTTTATCTTCAGCACAAAATGGGAGAAGGAAGGTTAATTTCTTCCACTTAACGAGAAATACAATGTTTCCTCTTTAGCAGATAAAACACAGAATGGGCCAGAAAAGAGTAAACTACGTATACTGCAAGACAGGTCTAAACTTTCCTAGGTCTTCTCTCCTTTAGGATTAAGATCTTCTATCCTTTTCATGACAAGAAAATCTTTCACTGTGCAACCACTTAGAAAGACTATTCAGATTGGTTTACTTTACATTTTTCAAACCTGAAACACCAGAATGAATAATTACAAGTGTTCACCCTTTGTATTAGTTTAGGGCCCTCTCGGGCAAGCTGTTTAATTCTTGCCTTTAAGGCTAAACACTATTTTTCCTTCTTGAGAAGCAGTTCAGAGAATGGCATGGGTTTGATCAAGAAAGATTTGAAATACAGAATAAAAAGAATTCTTCATTATGAGCAGATGCTAGGAATCTCTTCCCTCCACCTCTTTTTTCTGTCTTTGAGGAAGACAAATCACTAAAAGTTTAGACACATAAAAAATAACAGCAGCATCAATTTTGAAGCAATGTGTATTTCAGCAGACAGCAGATCAGTCAGTTTGGTTTATAGAACCTGAGAAATGATGTTTTAACTTTTACTGTTGCTTCTGTCAGAGTAGAAAAGATGTAGTTTCTCTGCTTTGGAGTACAACAGATAATGCTGTCATATTCAAAATTATACTTATTGCTTATTCATATAATAACTACAGCATTTGTCCTGCATTTAATTTTATGTCTGTGTTCAAATGTTTGCTTGGTTAAAAGAAAAAAAAAAAGGAGAGAAAAAACAGTGCATGTGTTTTCTGCATGTAAGTGCATTTTTTTTGATGCGCAGTGTCTAATTTGAGGGGGAAAAAAAAACAAAAGAAAGAACTGCTGTGTATTTTAGGGAAGGTAATTCAAAAGCCTTATAATATTAACCTAAAATCTGATTACACCTTATCTATGGCAAGTGTATTTCTGCAACACAATGGTAACAGGCTCAGACCAAAACTTTCTGAACTCTTCAGTTTCTCCTGCCCACTGCATAGATAACCCTCACCAAGTGGTGTTGGTCTTTTTTCACATAATTAACATGTTTTAATGCATTCTGGGTAAATCTTGCAGGGACAAATTTAACCCATTCACTAAACTGCCCTGCACAGAACATTCCAATATGAGCTTTTCTTGCAGAAGGTAAAGCCTGAGCAATCGTGTTTGCAACAGATGGCAAAACCACCACGTTGGACATAACACTGATGTGAACCAAGAAGAGATGTCTGCTCCCTTCCACACTGAAGTGGCAGGTCAAGGTGAACCCCCCCATAGCCCATCCCTGTCACCTCTTGTACATCCTCTTGTACAGCTGAGGTGATTTAGAGTAGCAAATAAAGCATTGTGTGAGGTCTGTCGTGCAGTGGGGGTTACCTACAGTGCAACACTGTCCCTTCCCTCCTCCCATACCTGGAGTCCAAGCTCTTCTTATTCCATCACCAACATTAATCTTTCCTCCTGAGACATATATCCAGACCAGCTTAACTATATATCCTAACTCCTAGTATTCCATTCCAGAAATGTCAGCTCATTCTCCTTCCTTGAAAGCTGGCTAGCTAAAATGTTTTAAGTGCCAAAATATTAGTATTAAGTCAGAAAGGCATTATTCAGCCATCAAACAATACCTCGAAAGAACAAGTACAAGTAGCACTGCAGCAGGATCAATAACATCCAGAGGACAAGAGCAGAACAGACCCCTGAGGGTCAGTCTGCTTGAGCTCACTGACAATCAAAACAGACTAGATACAACAGGTATCTCTGGCATTTGGGGCACTTCACAAATATAGTGCCCTGGAACAACATACTCTTTGGCCCTGATGGAAGTAACCCCTTTAAACAACTCTCTCCCCCAAAAAATCACTACCATAGACAGTCTTGAAAATTACTGATCCTATTCCATGTGTTTGAAAAATGACAATAAATCCTCATCATTTCACTTCCTTATTCCTCTGCCTAGTCTATTTAATTGTGAGCTCTTCAGGGCAGAAGCCAGGGGCATTTTAATGCTGCAGTGAAGAGTACTAAACCAAATACGGCTTTAAGCATTACTTTATTGTCGAAACAATAAAGGTCTACTTCATCCAAACATTGTTTGCTTGGTCAAAAAAAAAAAAGTGGCATCTAGAATCCTCTCCTTTTCCGTTTCTTTGTTGCAAGATTAGTAAGCCTTTCACTGGGTTCATCACTAAAATGTGTATTTGACTCAAAAAGGACCCCTAATAAGACTTCCTCAAGATGCTACTCTTTCCTCACTGCTATGACTTTTGGCTGCTGACTCTTCCTTGTTTTGCTGACTCCTCCTAATTTCCTCGTGTGTGTGCATGCTTACGTGTGCGTGTGCACATTTCCTCCTCCACTCCCGAGTTCTTCAAAGCAAGTCTTGCTCCCGACCAAGACGCAGAGGCAGTAAGGGAAACAAGGAGGACAATCTGACTCAGAGTGGCTGTGAACAGATAACAGCTCAGTGGTTCAAATCAGCACCAGCACCCCGGGCGCAGGCCCCTGCCAGCAGCGCCTTGTGCTGTGGTTCCACAGAAGGAACCGGTCCCTTCCCCCGCTGCAAGAAACCCCTCCCCGACCTTCAGCTGCCAGATGGAAGTGACAGCCAAGAGTCGGCTCTCCCTTTGTTACCAACGTTTAGGTATTGATCTGTGTCCCCCCAAAGCACAGAACTCCAGCTCAACCTCAGCTCTCCCACCACAAGCCAGTTTAGGCCCTGGGGCAAACAAAACATTGAAGCCTCACAACTGAGACTCCCTGCACAACACTGCCTCTTTACTCCTGAGCCAGTTTCTTACATTTACCAATGGATAACCCTGCCCAGCAGCCTTTATACCACGGCTGTGAGTGTCGGTTCAAGCTGAGAGGAGGGAAGATAAGAGATGATAAGGTGGCACAGCATTTCATTTCTTTAGCTCTTCCAGCCCCTTTATTATTGCTGGAATATAACATTATCTCTTTTCATATCCTGGATGGCCCTGACCTTATATTTTAACACCAAAACTCTCTGCATTACTGTCCCAAAGAACAGCAACAATAGACACCAGCAGAGAAGAAAGAGCCTGACCTAAATGGTACAAAGGAGAAAAACCACTGAGAGCGCCTGTATCCTCATTGTGATCTGCTTTTCCTTCTTCTCCAGGATTATGGGCTACAGTTTTTGCTGGTGTGAACCAACACAGGCTACATCTGCATACACAGGGTTGGCATCACAAACCTCGTAAACACACAAATGTCTAGAAGGAATTTGCATCCTTCAACACCATGCCAGCGCCACCATCTCCTCAGACACGCTTAGTAAGCACTGCCCCAAATGTTTCAACTAAATCTGACAAGGTACAAGAAAAAGCTATAGAAGAGGTCTCTAATTTGACAGAAATAGGTTGCAGGGCTGGAAGACGGCCACCTGTCCGCAAACTATTGGAAACCACAGACAGACATCTTTGCCAGATTCAGCTGAAGTCTACACCCATCTCTACCTTCTCATCAATATCCACCAGGACTGTGCCCTCCAGAAAAGGTGGATTAACACCTCTAGGGAGAATTTCATAGGGAATGTTCACACAGCTTCTGCTGCAATACAGAAACCTCTGGCAAAGATAAGTTTCTGGGGTCAGCAAACTGTCCCTGTAGCTCAGAAAAATGAGCATCATTTTATGGTCCAAGAACCTCTGAAGTAGATTAAATGAAATAAAGGCAGAAACAGCTGCAGTGTGGTTCTAGGAATTACACAGCTGCTTATGTGACCATGGAGAACATACAAAGAGGCAAGGCAAAGTAGAGGTGGAGGTAAGAAACAATGTTTTGGGCCTTCATCCCACCTCAATCTGTCCCTGTGGAAGCAGCATTTTGGATTTAGTGACATCCTACCTGTACTCTGCACAGGTACAAAGCAAGCGGTTCTGGAGCCACAATTCAGGGCAGAGAACGGCACTTACCTCAAACTGCTTTGTCACAAAAGCAGCTCCTGTATCCCAAAACCCGTCTAAAGTACCTAAACCAGCAGTTATTCTCCTGATTGAACAGTTTTAACAAGAAAGGGTATTTTCAGAACAGTTTTAGGTATCGATGTGTGCTAACAACTGGCAGTAAGAAAATCATAAAAACCTTGAAGGATGATACAGACTTCCCAGGCGTGAAATATCCACTTGTCTCTAAGAGGCAACAATGGCTACAGCAGTGAATGCTGAGAAGCCTCTGCTGTCGTAAATGTTATTTTAATACAATCTTGCTTTTATTTTCACACAGAATCCAGCCCCTTTCCTGCACTGGTAATTTTATGCCTTCTAGAATGCAGTACTGTAAGAAACACTCAACATTGTGGTGAGTTCCAGAGAACTGGTGATGACATTATATTGTCAGCACCAGTTTTAATATCCATTCAGCTGGGATACTGAACAGACATGGGGACCTTCCTCACAGATATACAGAAATAAAAGGCCTCTGTTTGTTCCTGTAACAAGACCAATATAAGTATTAAAGGAGATTCAAAGCAAAAGTAAACTGTATTTCAGAAAAGCCTATGTAAATGGAAAATCAGGTACATTGTTTTAAGTATCAGGCAGCCTTTTATGTGATATGACAGGAGATGCTGGTGTGTCTGAGTTCCTCTGACTCACATCTTTTGTAATATGTTCCATACAGACAAGTCACTGTCTTCCAGTCCCACTGTCTTTTACATGAATTCACAGGAATTAGATGACACAGAGAAGTCTGCAGCTGGTTTTGGTGGTAAACTCCCTCCCTGAACATCCACATGCAACGCTCCATGCACGTGCTCCTCAATACTGTGCACAGTGACCCTGCCCCAAGGAGATTTGATCTAGAAGCTGGAGCATGAGGGGAGACAGGAAATGTGATTCCTGCCAGCATTCAGTACTGCGCCAAGTGGAAGCACTCACTTCAGCAGCTTATAGACTCACTCTAGTCAAATTTATAATATTTAAATGCACAGGGCTTTCTGCTTTTTCCTTTTTAAGGCTAGAAAATTAGGTTATTGTGGACAGCTCAGGTATCTTGTAGATGCTGCTGCGGGGTTTGCAGTACCAATTAACTTTCCCAAGTAATGAGGTATAAATCCCCCTGAGAAAGCCTGTTTCATCAGTGATATACTCCCCACAGAAACATGGACATCTTGCACCCAAGGCTCAGATTCATGAGATTTTGGTGGTTTTTTTAATATTCTTTGAGAAGCTACAGGAATAAAAATTTGACATGGGAGCCCTTCTACTGTTTTCCTCTCTGGGACAAACACAATATAATCATTGAAAAGTGTTTCAACAGTAAGAAAGGTAACAATATTTTATAATCAGTGCCCATATAAAACTATGTGTATTAAAAAGTTCAGACAATCTCTGCAGAAAACAATGAAGATAAACAACTGCTGTGAATTAGTTTAGGGCTGCTCCTATAAGACAGCTCAGTTTTTCTCATATTATAAGTAGTGAAATTAAAAATTTACTCTGGCTTTTATTCACTGCCACTGTAATAAAACACCCCAACAATTTGGCAGCAATATAAATGGTTTCCCATCAACATGAATAGTGTCAGTGTGTGGACCTCTATCTATTTTTACTTGAGCTCAAGTAAATCAGAAGTCAACCAGTTCAATGTGAATTACAGTGATACAAGTTTAAGAAGGAAGGAATCAGACCTGGACATTGATTCTGCATGGCCTTTGCTAATGAAACCAGCTCTGTCATTGTTTATACCCTCACCGAATGCTCTCACAATCATTTGGATACAATAAACAGCTCGTGCAGATGGCTGACTGCTAAAAACGAGAAAAAAAAAAAAGAGGTGTATAATAGCCACACTAAAAGGCTTTGATAACAACACATCAACTTCATAAACTTGTGTCCTGCAGTAACACAAGTGAACATTCAGCCGACCACAAGAAACAAAGGAGAATGTGGATGACTTCATCAGCCATTAAGTCTGTTGTGCCCTGATCTAACAGCATGATTCAAAATTAAAATCAAGGAAATTTGTCAACAAGCATTTCCTCAGCTCAGAAGAATCCTCAATTGTTGTGGCTTTTCCTCTGCACCCATTTGGGAGTGTCACACAGACAATGAATGGAGAGGACTGAGAGCAGACCGTCACTGTATTTTACCAATTCCAAATCAATAAAACCAGTCACTGAGGCAGAGGCTCAGCCTGTATCGGGTTTAATTTACTCTGGGGACTGGAACAGAGATACACCATCACACTCCAGCAGTTCCATCTCTTCCTCCTGCACCGAGACCTTCCAGGCTTGTTCAAACACAGCAGAGCAGCCTTTGCGGGTCTAAGTCACAGCGGTCCTGAGAAGTGAAATCCAGAGTGGAAAGATGTTCTTCAGCAATGGGAGTTACATGGAGAATCAAGAAGAGATTAGATGAATATTCATTATTCAAAGTAGGATTAAGAAGTAAATGGTGGTTTGAGGATGTAATTTATGAGGGAGAATGACACAATCCCATACCATTTAAAGAGTGCCTTCTCAAACTGCCCCCGTACTTTCACACCCACACTTTTTCCCTTCCCTTAAATGTTAAAGAGCTGGGGAAGAGGCCTCATGCACAGAAACTGCATATGGATACCTACCCATTTTCTCATATATTTGTGAAAAAAATCTGAGCTCTGGAATATGCAGGAAAAAAAATGGCATACAGAACAAATTCCTTCAAGGCATATTTTCCTCCTCTAGCCAATGAGTATTTCCAACGCGTACATGTGGCAACATATTATTTTTCTGATCCAGAACCTTCTCATATAAATACCAAGCCAGTTTCCAATACCAGTAAGAGTATTTCATACACAACTGACTTCACATTTTGCTTATCAATGAATTCAATCATTTTTCAGCAATTAACCTGTTGAAGTGTTATTTTAAAAACTTCTGATTTTAATCTGATGAACTGCAACATAAACTAAGATCTTTATTCAAGTTTCATCCTTAGAAATCTACTTTTTGGCAGGTTTTCAAGGCAGCAAGTATTTATATAAACTGAAAGTGCAAATATGTCTCACAGAATGCGTTGCAAACAGAAGACTGAGGAGACATTTAAGAAAACACAACTGAACAAAGTGGTGACCTGGATTACAGGGGAATTTGTTTTATACACCAGTATTTTTTATATGCCAGTATTTGTTTCTGGCCAAAACTCTATTCTTTCAGGGCACTCTGCTGAGCAGTGTAACAGGGAATTCTCTTTGTACTCCTAATTTTCTGGCTTTTAAGGATCTCAGTCTAACAGAAGATTTCAGGATTTAAAAAAATATCAACAGAGAAGAGAAGAAAGAAACCAAATCAAAGCATGGGAAGTAACTCCAAGCACTCTACCCATGGCTGGCAAACCCCACTCTATACACATAGGTAAAGCAAAGGAGTGGAGTTAACCTGCCTAAACTCACAGCCCAAGTCAATAAGACAGTCAGGAACAGAACACTAATTTTCCCTCCTCACCTAAGCTATAGCTCTTAGAAATGGGAAAAAGTATTCACAAAAAGCCTTTTCCTATAAAGGGAGCATAGGAGAGAACAGTCTCATTGAGGTAAATACTTGTTTGTGAAGATTACTGCCTGTCTCACCAATACCCCAGGGACCACCTTGTCTGCACCCATAATTAGGGCAAGCCCCTCTGTAGTATGAGGTCATGTTTTTCTTTCAAGCAGCAGTAAATTATCTTGCTTGTTATCGCTCCTCTATACAGATTCTCTCAAAAATTAGATTATCTCTAGGGCATCCCTTGCTATTTTGTCATTTTCAGCATCACTCTCAGTATGGTAGCAAAAAAGGCCAAAAAAATTCAGCATTTAGGGTTTGAGAAACAAAAATATTAATGCATTAAGGGGGGGGAAAGACTGAAAGAAGCAGATCATCCTGGAACTGCCAATTTTCTGTATCCTATGAGGATTAGATCCAAGCTTATAATTTCTGTGAGCAATTATCTAAATAGAAATGCTCTAATTGCACTAGGATTGTGTTTTCTCTGGAGTGTTATTTCTTTCAAGTATCCTGCTGTTTATTTATATCCAGCTAAATAAAAGGTGTGCTGAGTTACCCAGTGATTTACACTGCAGTAGGGACGTTACCAGTGGCACACAGGAGACTGCTGGTGTAGCACAGAAAGCCCTCTAGGCTGTTCTAAGTTACTAGAGCTAAGCCCATTCCAGTCTCTGTCTTCTAAACTCACAGTTTAATAAAGAAAACAAAGCAATACTTCCTGGATGATTGCCAATGAGCTGCTTTGTTGCCTCTGGAATCGCTGCCAGCTCAGGGAAAAGTAGGGAGAAAAGTAGGTATGATGCATAAGTACCCAAGGAAAACAGCTTACCCAGCTTGGCATCCCACATGTCTGGAGGTGTGTTAGAGGAGAGCCTGGCATGGAGGCAAAACACAGCCACACACATCGTGCCCTCAGCAGTGACAGCAGCTTACACTGATCATTTCAATGTGCCTCCATGGCTGCTCTAATCAATATTAGATCACTGACAGAGGCAACAGCACCAAGACAAACAGCCAAGACAAAAGACCCAACACCCTTTGGAGTTTCATTCCTAGAAGAACAGAGGTTACAAGGGTTGGCCTCTACCATTACGCACCATGCGCTCCATTGCCCAGGAAAAGTTCTGTCTGTCTTAAAGGTTAATAAACCCGGAAAATGTGCACACACTGGAGGGGAATGCAAAAACTCTCCTTCACAGGCAATTGTGGTGATTGTCTAAAAAGGGCTCCTAGTCCTCCTTCTCCAGAATCACAGCAAAATATCAGAAGAAAAAGCAGTGAGGGGAACCTCACAGTTCACTGCTTTCAGCTTGAAAACCAAACTGGATCTCATTACCCTAGAAATCCTTAGTGACAGCATCAGGAGTGGGATATCATCCTTAAAGGGTCAAGCAACAGAGGAAGTTTTCTATTTCACATATTCATATCAAACACTACTTACTATCCTAATTTGTGTTTATTTATGTTTATACACAGTAACAGAGAAACAAAAAAAGCGCACAGGGCCAAAACTAAGCGAGTTTAGAAAATTCAGGAGACTGCATGAAAATTACAGTTTCAGGGGCACTAAATATCAAGTCAGGAATAATTCCCTAAAACGTCACTGCTTTTTCCAAATTCCAATCAGGAATAACTGCCTTATGTTAACAGGAAAGAAACAACCAAGAGCACATTCCTCCTTTTCCTAATGTGCCATCGTTAACGGACAACTCAACAGGAGGAATAAGTGAAGAGGATCTCTGTTTTAATTCTATTTTTGTGTAGAATAAATAATTTTTAACCATTTGCAAACAGGACAACTTCTTGAACCATGGTTCTGTTCTCATTTCAAACCAAAAAAAGATGATAAATGGGAGTTTGTGTAGAAGCCTAATTTTTGTACCAAATTTTACCATGCAAAACATGCACAGAGCACTTGTTGATGAGCCACAGGCATCTGTGAAACAGGTCCCAAGAACAAAACACAAAAATATGTTAACTAGCAACTAAACCCACAACAGCAAATACATTCCAATCCCTGTCAGGGACTGAAAAACATACAATTCAGAAATACACCTACTTAAAGCTAATTTTCTATGCTGCCATGAGCATTACCACCAGCGAAACAATATCTCCTTGCCTGTCCTTTAACAATGAGGAAAATGACTGTGAGTAAAATAAACATGATAATTTCTTGTCCAAAGCTGTCACTCAGATTGATGGAGCAACTCGGTTTCTCCACAGCTGAATTAAAGGAGAGATATACCTGATAATTTTATTGCTTTTCTCTGTTTCTCGAACTGAAGTGAGAACCTTCAGAGCCTGGGACATCCAGCACCAGAACAGACAAAACCTACTTATGCATATGTAAAACATGAATAAGTGTCAAAAAAAAGGTCTGCTGAACAGATCAGATTCAGAACTACTTGTGAGGGAAAAAATTCTACTTTAGCCAAATGGAACTTTTTCTAGTTTAGATGGTTTCTACCCTTTAGGTCCACAGTTCACTTCAGCCACTTAAGAAATACTCTTGCTTCACAGTATCACAAAATTTTCACTCAGAAAATTTTCTAAGTGCATTTTAATGACTAAGCCTTGACACAAGAGGGATAGGTAAGTCTTTGCTTCCTTCTTGTTCAAGATTATTCCCTTAGAATCATGAGCTCAAGGACACAAAATCTCCATCTGGAAGCAGAAATCCACAAGATGAATTGAGGGGGGTTTTTCTCCCAAAAGGAAGAAAAAACCAGGAAAAAAAGCAACATGACAAAGGGCCCTGCAGAGCAGAGCACTCAAGAATCCCAGACCAGTCTTCAGCTCTTCCATGCTTCATTTCAGCTGAAAGAGCAAGAACATACCAATGAAGAGCTTGGTGTTTGGAACATCACACACTGGTTTTGGGATCGACCTTTTACAAGTCCTGCCTATTCACCATTGTTTTTCTTCTGGCTCCAGAGGAGTTCCAAAATGGTATTCAAAGCCAGATTTTTCATGGTATTTTAATGACTTTGGGATCCCCAGTCCTTTGATGAAAACCAGATCTTCTATATGTGGGAAAATGTTTATGCACGTCTCTCTTCAGGATGTTTTGCTATTTTTATACAGATATCATGATATTCAGTGGCAGAAAGAAAGCCTTTCGAAACAAACTCATATTTTGCTTTGTCTTCCACCAAATAAAATTTTTACCACCTAGTTTGGGAAATGTGAGTACTCAATTGCTCTTGCCAAATTGCAACGATCCTTCAAATTTCCAGAAAAACAGGTCTATTCAGGAATACCAGATTTAGAATTGAAAACCTGGAGGATACACAGTAAACCAGTACTTTAAATTCCAAACATAGTTGGTAGCAAACCATAAAATTCTATCAACATTTTTCTTCATTTATTCTTTATAGAATAGCATTGAATAAAAATTTGAAGTTTTCCATCTAGGATGGAAACTAATTTTTGAGATTCCTAATTTTAAGACAAAATAAGAAGAAGAGTTTTCTCTGCAATTAAATTGGTATTAATTTTTACTAAACCATTCAAGGAAGAGGCAGTATCTCAAAGGCTCTCAGTATCCAAGACAGTTAATGAACAACCTCTGGATTCTGAAGGCAGAGTTTGTATCTCAAGCTTAAATCCTACTTTATCTCTGCTTCATTACCTCCATCTCAGTGGCAGACAGTTCCATACTGTTTTCCATGTCATTACTGGGTGCAGTAGCATTGTATTTCTATTTATTATTAGTGCAGTACTCTCTCATCACACACATCCTCTTCTGGCTGCTTCAGTGCTGCCTTCTTAAATATATTCTTTGAACTGTGCTCCCAATTTCCTGTGAATAAGACTCTCTTGTATGAAGATATCTCCTATGATAGCCTTCTCTTTCTCATACATATTCAAATATCAAATGGAATCCATATTTCTCCTATATCTTTGTAATTTTTTGCACATTAATAAAAAAAAAATCAAGCAAACTGAAGCAGTGTTCCAGTCATAATTCTCAAATATACCAGAAAAAGAGGATCATCTGCCTTCCTGGTGGAATTTCACCCTGAGTTTTATTTGATAATGCTGGTTGATACAACCCAGCAGACAGGGACTGGTCCCTTTTCCCAGGGAACAAACCCAATCTGTTCCGTTGATGTCCAAGAAACAGACAAGCTTGAACAGTTGTATCACCATAAGAAATCATTAATCATCTACATTCCTAAATACTCTCTCTGCTTTTGAAGAATATTTTCAATCCCATTCAATGCACTGGTGACCTTAAAGAATCAGAGATACAGGGATGTAAACTGTTTTCACACACTTTTTTCATTACTTCTCAGGACCTTTCATCCACAGCAGGCAGAGCACAGGTGTGCAAAAGCAACCAGGGGTCACATTCTATGCTCTGGAGCAATAGTAGCTTTTCCTTTAATTAAGAGAAAATATTTAAAGCCATCACTGCCTCCATGAACTGTTCTTCTCTAATCTAAATGAAGGGAATTACCATGGTGTCTATGAATGACAAGTTTTCCATACTACTTTTCTCCTGTCTTAAACCAGTCTCTGAGTGAAAATGTTTAATTGCAAATGCAGATGTAGCTATACTAAGATGGCACTTCAGGCTCCAGAAACATGGAAAGCACCAGCTTTGAAAACTTTACCAGTTTGAAACTGTTTAAAAGTTTAGAAAAACAAATGACAAAGAGTGATACTGAAATTAAATACACAGAAATAACTGCAAGGCTACACTAAATGTATGTGCTGTGTACCACAAAGCCAAGGGGACAGGATTAAATGGGTCTGCATTAAACAAGGGGGAGCAGGGTGGAAAAAAACACTTCAGGAAAACAGAACAATGGCATAATTTAGCATATTTGTACTTGGGTCAGATCCAGCTGACTGCTTTGGAAAGGATTCTTCTCAAAGTGAAAGGTAAATGGAGGAAGGCAGTTCAAGAAAGAGGCGGTGTTTGTCTTTAAAATAAATTATTTGGAGAATGCAATGAGCAGTGAATGCATTACATTGCAGTAAACACTCCAAATATCTCAAAAATACTATAGCAGTGTCTTCATTGCCTTGATTGTTATTAGGTAGAAGGCAAACAAATGTTTCTTTGTGGAAAAAGAACTTGGAGCTCTGCCAGGAATGGTCACGACTAACACACATTATTTATGACTGTATAAAGTGCAAGAATGTTAGTCACTTAATGAATAGCTGGAGGATGTCTGTTACAAGACATGAAATGATCATAACTTGTTAAAGGTAAAGAAGGTTAAAAATGGGAATCCCTTCACTCAGGAAGCTGCTGTGAGTCTCCACCTGATGTCTACAGAAATGTAGTTTCAAGCTTCTGCCAAAACAGCTATCCCAGGCAATACTGCCAACCTTTGCAAATTCAAGACCCAACATTGTCTTCTCCACATCTCTTACACACCCCCATTGATGTCTTTGACATCACAAATTACCCATCTCTCCCTAAAACTTCCATTTGGTAAACAGTTTATACTATGGGCTTCCTCCTTGCCTTTCTTTTCAGAGCTCCATTCAGTGGTCTCATCTTCCTCCTCCTCCCTTCACACCCTGTGGACATTTTCCAAGGGGTTCTTCTAACCTACCCCTTTTTCATATTGTCTATTTTTACCCTTCTGATGACCTCATTCACTCATACAGTCTCTCCTCAAGCAGGGACCGACAACCCTCAAATATTCCTCCTTTGCACGTCTGTACCCTGCTACCTTTCTCTTGACTCACAAATACTGCAATACTAAATATAACAATAGAATTACACATTTATCCCAACTAACCTCATTCCAACCATCACCTTCCTCTCCAAAAGGAATCTTTTACCCAACTACAGATGAAGGTTTTGAGACACAGCAGTCTCAAAAGATAGATATTTTTCCTTTATTTATACCTCACTTATTTCCACTTTATATTGTTTATTCTGCATATTAAAGAAGGAGAAAAAAAGAGCTGTCTGAGAAGAAGGAACTCTCTTCGGATTTATATTCAAACAAGGAGATGAAACAGGACAAGAAGAAATAATAGGTTTTTGTTGTTGTTCAGAAGATAACTGAAATTTCGTGAAATGCAGAGCTCTTTGTACCTGGAATCTAATTATGTAAAGTGTTCTGTACCTCTGCCACTGAATGCTGTAGGTTACAGAGTTTCTTGCTCAGGGGTTTTAAACTGTGCTTTTATATTATTTTGGCTCTTTTAAAGCAGCTCCCCATTTTCCTAAAGAATGGCTGTTTCCAGCCATCAGACTTTGCTACCTCTGCTAAAACAACGTGACCGTGCCAGGCTAAGTACTTGCTCAATCTATTTATTCAGCTTCCAGCACAGCTCAGCACCACGTATCATACACATCGTGCAAAAATTTCGCTCAAGCATAATCATGGTTCTTAAAACTCAAACTTTGCCACACAATGACAAGGTCTCCACATTACCAGAATTACTTTCCCTCCTCCTCCGCCCCCATCCAACTCCTCATCAGTCTCTAGCATGACTCAACCCCGTTGAAAAGCCGTAGGTTTACAAGTCATTTCATTTCTTTCAAGTGAGATACATCATATGGAGGAAATAAATAAAATGTTTTCAGTGCCTGGTCCCCGGTGGATAATAGGGTCTATCTGGTTTCACAAGCTCCTTCTAACTGGGAATTTTTCTACATTAGTTTTGGCTTAACCAGAGTGAAATCCCTGTTTTGAAGGCCACTCTCTGATGGCAGCAGAACCTTGCCCAGTAGCACGTCACCATTTCCTTCTTGCTCTTTGAGCTCACCAACGTATTTTGGAACTATTTCTGTTACAATTCCCGCCTTATCTCCAAGACTGCGGGCAGGGTAAAAACTGCCTTCAGACAAATGCATTCTTCCTAAGGTCCTGTGCTGAGAACCATCTTTTACTTGCCAAAACCCCAGACTGCAGCTACACTCTGAGGTTTTCAACACATTTTTAACTATTTCACTTCCAAATCCTAGGCACTTTACTGGCTGGGCAGGAGATGTTTGTGTACATGCTCTTCTCTGTCTCCCTCTCACTGGCCTGTGTTAAAATTTATACAAATTAGTGGGGGGAGAAAATCACTGTCATGTATCATCCCAAGGAAAATGAAGTTAAAATATCTTATTTTCAGTAGTCATGAGGGATTAAAAGCAGAAGCAAGCAGAAGCAAACATTTATCTGGATCAACTGATATATAATTATGATTGCAGCTGCTTTTCCTCCCCCCAGGAGTTTCATGGTGTTAAAATTTTGAGGATGAATTATGTCAAGTTTTGAGTATCCCCTGCTAGCTGCCACTTGCCCGTACTTCTAGTCAAATTACATGAACTGATCACTGTCAGCACTGTGCAGAATTAAAAGACCCATTGGAAAAGCATCCCCAAACCTACAAAAATAATTGCAGAAGAATCAAAAGGGGCAGATGTGAAAAAAGAGCAATGAGGGCTAACAGAGGAGAGATGGTTCATTGAATTGAAAGGGGCCAGGTAGTAGCTGAAATTTCAGTATTATAAATAGGACATTATGTAGCTGAACTAAAAATAGGAGTTTTATTTTTACTTGATGTTCCTCGCTGCTGGCTGCTGACCTAGAGAAAGAGGACTTAGAAAGGAGAATTAAACAATTCCCCACAATCATGCAAAACAAAACCACTAGCCTGGTGCCAGTGCCTATTTGTAAACAAAGAAGAATACAATTTTTTTAAACCAATTTCAAAAGATGTCTAATTGAAAGAACTCGCTAATACTGCTGTGAAAAGAATGTAATAGAATAGAACAATTTCTGCAGAAAACCAACTGCAATTACAAATTCCCTGTCTACATACTTGCTCTTATGGGAAAATGGCTGGTGTATGTACTCTGATTCCTTCACCCACTCTGTATGTGCACAAGTGCTCTCTGTGCTGGAAGCACTCTCTCCTCAGCAGTAACAACACATTATCATTCCAGTACTCGGTTTCAAGTCAAGACTGAGGGGCCCAGCAGAGGTCTGGAGGAAAATGCTCTGTCAACTTGCCACCTGCCAACTGTCTCAGGACAGCATCTTGTGTTCTTCCCCTTCCTAAAGGCAAATTTTACAGTTAAACTGAGAATCCTAATTTAGGTATGGTAAAATGGCAGCTTTTCTGGCCAGCTGCTGAAGTGGTTGTTCATACTTTGTTTCATTTTAAAAAATAAAAAGAAAATTAGCACAAGCCTAAACCACCAAATCTGGATTTAAGTTTCAAGCCCACACATCTAATCCTTGGGACAAAAGAGACTTGAAACCATGGTTTTGGTTCTGCTTACAAAGATAAGAGGAAGTTGTAAAACAAAACCAGATCTGAATCTGAACTTAAGTTCACAGCTGTTTCAATCCATGGCTTTTGGGGGAGCCCATCACTAGCTAAAATCTAAAGGACTCAATAGACTTGAGGTTTCCCTGGGCCAATTTTGGCTTTATCTGCTAAATACTGGCTCTTTGCAATGTACCACAGACCCCAAGGGGCTCTGCTCAAGTATTTATCCATCACCACTTTTGTAGAAAGCTCAAATGAAGATGAAACATGGTGATTTAACTTTGAAGAGTAAGCCATAATTACTTAAAAGATTTTATGGCTTCAACAAAAATAACTGTGTTACTTGTCATTGCTGATCAAATTGAAATAAAATTATTTATTATAAGAAATTATTGTAATTATTTAAGGAAAAACACTTAGCATCTGTGTAGTCTATATGCAAATCTACTAGTCAGTCATCCTTTCCCACAGACTGAAAAATAGCAAAAGTCTTATTTGCTGTATTTGTACACCATTCACATCCGTCATTACATCAGTGATCTGATTTGTTTGGGAATGTTAAGACTCAGAACATAATTCTGCACTTAGCTTAAATAATTCTAAAATGCAGGTTAGCACAGAGGCAGATGATCATTCAAAATTTGCTGCTGCTAAGCTGTTTTAGCTTCTCTCACTGTCTAGGCCAAGTCAAACACACCTAAATTAAAATGCCTATTTGCAGTGTCTCAAAAGACAACAGAAAGATTAACATATTTTGTTTTCACTCTTGATTTTTGGTAATATTTTTTCACTTTTCATATGCTGAATCAAAATCCCCAAATAAAAAAGTAAATGCCCTCACTAGGGCTGCACTGTTGTATTACTGGTGGGTTTTGATCCATCAGACAGCTTGAGAGGAGAACAAGGACCAAAACCCTTCCATACTGGAAATGTTGGCTAAATGGGCCATTTTCTTTCTTTCACCATTGTACTAATTTTTATACATTAATACATACATTATACATACAGATATACACATACGCACACAACACTACTTCAAATCTAGTTTTAGATGCTAACTAATAATTTCGACAATCTGACATTTCTGCCTTCACTTTTTCATCTTCCCCTTCCTTAATAACTCACTTGCATAAAACAGACAAGAATTTCTGGGCAGCCTCTGGAAGAGCAGCAAATGGAAGGAACACAACTAAGGAATGGACACAGCAGAGACCCAGGTCCACCTGACCCACACTTGCCAGGCATGACCTACATCTCTTAACCACCATTTTTGGTGTAAGGGCACAAGGAAACGTCACCTTAGCAGCACCACAATACACTAAAACTGGCCTGATGATCTATAACCACATCAAGCCACAAATAAAAGTCCTGATGATTAACGTCCCAAGTTCTTCCTCAGATATTCAATCTATTAAAAGACATATTTTCGTAAAAAAACTTCCTGCTATTCTGTTCAAAGGGAGAATTCTCATTTCCCTTGCAGGTATCTTTACTTTTCTGCTTCTGTACATACAGTACACAACTTCTGTATGCAGTATCTTCTAAAACATTGTAAGACCGAATAAACAACTAGAGATAAAATTACAACTTCTCCAGGGAGTACTGGACATTGGAATTAGTTTCCACTCAATGCACCACTCCCTGCAGTAATATGCAACTTCCTAACCAGGAGATCTAGATCCGCTACATCTTTTTTGCCCTCACCTTGGAGACAGCCCCAAGCATGGAAACAGAAGCCCATGAACACAAGCCCAGCACAAAAAAAAACTCAAAGGAGAATATCTAGCTCTTGTTATAACCAGATGATTTAAGAGTCTGCATTTTGAATACCAAGCAGCTCCAGAGGAAAGTGTCAGGTTTCCTTGTTGCTGCCCCTCTTCAGCCCTCACCCTCTATTCTTGGCCATCCTGCAAACAGAACCAACAGCAGCACAGCTGCATCACACTGAGGACAAACTGGCTTTCTGAAGAAACTTCTGGTATTTACATCTTCTCCTCACACAAAATATTGTAACTCAAACGAGCCTTTTCTATTTTCCTAGTTCAAATAAACTCTCTTATCACAAAAAAAAAGGCATCTTGACACCCATTCTCCACAGTTGCTCCCTCTCTTGCAGTGAACAGCCAACAGGTTTTGGACTGTTTGCTGCCGCACACCACACACTTGTACATCCACCTAAATGAAGCCACTGTGGACCAATTATGAAAGATCTGTTATTCCATTTGGAGTTACTCATTTGGGGATTTGATTTTTGATTTGTTTTCCTCTGAGGTTTTTTGGAAGCACTAGTGGGAAGAAGTTTAAATTAAATTGGGACCATCAGCATCCCAAAGACAACTATTCAGTAGCACACATTTAATATTGATTTAATATGATTATGTGGGCTGTTTGTAACCGCAGATGTCTAACTAATGCCACTTAGACACAAAGTACTTTATATATTCATTACCAGGAATGTTAGAATATGAACCAAACCAAAACACAGCTAAATAATCCACACAAATATGTAGCTCTGAAAGCTACAGGAAAGTTAAGAATTAAAAGCTGCAGTTTTCAATTAACAGAGACAGCTGAGGTGGATTGTTTTGTGCATTGCACGCATGGTCTAAGGTGCCACTGGATAAATAATTACAATATTACAGAATACCCAAGGCAAGTGACAAACCAACCATTATGCTACACAAAATGAATCACTAATAAATCAAAACTGCATCCATGCCAGTTGTCTTTGAGGATGACCTTTTATTCCTGGCTGCTTCCAGAGCCAGGTGCATCAGCCAGTTCCAAAATCCTGCTGAACTTTGGAAAACAGGAATGACTGTATTAGGGCACAACATAGCTGTTTCTAAAAAATCTCTTATAGCTATTTCTACCAATCCAGGGGGGTAGCAGAGTGAGGTCTAGTCTTCTAATCCTACCAAACACCATAGAGAGGATTTTTGGTAATGTCAGCACCAACCTCCACTGTGGTTTGTGGCTACAGATGGGGCCCTGTGCCAGGGCCTTGCTCAGCGCTGGACAAAGCAAAGTCCAACCACGTTTGCTTATTTCAACAGTGCTGTTCTGAGCACAGCATGGACTTAATTTAAATAAATAAAAAAAGTAGGCGATAAATAGAAGTAGGATTGTGCAAGAGAATTCGGCATCAACGAGCAATCGATAGCATCCCCAGAGTATGTCAGAGCACGGGGGTCAGCTGTGGCAACCTGTGGCCCATGAGGGAAGAGTCTGGATGTTTTTTTTACCTGACGCAGACACTGGGATTGGGCTGCACAGAATCCAGGGGCGGTGGCACCTCACCAGCACCCAGCACCCTGTTCTTACGAGGGCTGAGGCCATTCCTCAGCACAGCCCCAGCACCTGGGCAAAAACCGGCAGCCCAACACAAGACTGGGGGAGCAGCAGCACCCAGGGCCCCGCCAAGATGGCGGCGCGGCCTGAGGGAGCCCCGCCCGCGCGGCGGAGAGGCCGCCACCTCCCGCGGGAGGGAGCGGCCGCTGGGCGGCGCTGCCGAGTCCCGCGGCGCGGGGTGCGGGAACGGGATGCGGGATGCGGGGAACGGGATGGGAGAACGGGATGCGGGATGCGGGAGGCTGCCAGGCGGCGAGTGGAGACGGCGCTGCCGATCGGGGTGATCCCGCAGCGCCGAGCGCTGGCGGCTGGCCCCGGGAGGCAGCGGAGGCCGCCTTGCGCAGCTCCGAACCGGCCGCCGCCCCCGTCTGGGCACGGTCACGTCCGGCGTCTGTCGGCTGACAGCGAGCAGTTCTGCCAGCGCTCGGGAAAAATACCAAAACATTCCCAATGTTCTTCCTGGCAGTCTGTAACGAAGGGTTTCCCAGTGGCACCGCCGGGACGGAGCAGCAGTCACCGCCGGCATCGTGACCCAGCCGGAGCGCAGTGATGCCAGCGTGGAGAGCAGCCACCTCAGCCCGGGGCTGGAAGGGAAATCAGATTTACTTCAAGTCAAACTACTCAAGCCCCAGGCTGCTGGCAGCAAAGGTCAAGAACAGTTTTCAGTCAAAGGTTTTTGTAAAAATTAGACCGCTAATGTCACGCTAACAAAACATGTCCCTTGCTCTCAGCACCTCAGTGTTGGGGATGACATGGTCATATCAGCGTTCCTGTAGCCACACATATCCATACTCTTTAAGGCATTTGACGCTTTTGCCAAGCTGAAACAAATCTCCAGGTTCTGGATGGCTGATGTCTGTACTGGGGATGAGTTCTGTCAAGCCATCAGTAACATCTTTCCAGGTAATGAATGTCCCAAAAGATTTTTCTGTTCACTTATATCTTTGAAAGGTATCTTGTTTTATCTAGGAGACATTAAAATACCAATAAAAGTCTCACTGGTTAAAGCAAAAAGCTCCACATGAAAGTTCCCAGCCTTTAAAATGTCACCAAATAGTTCAAAACAGTAATTTTAAAGCATTATGGTCCACAAGAACCATTTTCAGACTGAATATATATTTTGTTCCCATTGATGTACTTTTTGGTACACAGCAATTTAAGTAGGTTTGGGGAACCTGATGTGACTTTATTATTCACTTTCAAGTTTTTATTTAGACCTTCATGTACTGCCAAGGCAGGTTCTGTTGATGAGCAGCATGGTTATCACCAAGCCTGTAAAATAAACTATCTAATGAGACCACTAAGTTTTGCTGATACTCCATTATAGTCCATGTTAATAAAACTCAATGTGTAACATAAGTTGCAGCACTAAAATCCATTATGTTGTCCAGGCAGAGAATCTCCTTTGCTTAAGCACTAATGTTAAAAATTCATTTTTAACTCAAATATCTGAATCTGGTATCAGTTTTCCAGTTGTTCAAACCCTTTTAGGTATTCCACAGAAGTGTGTTTTCATTTGTATCAGAAAGAATTTGTATTAGACGTCATGAATTTTTTTAAAGCATGAGCAGTGCCAAATTCAGGAATGCCGGACTGTTAAATATACTTTATACACGAGGTGTGGAGCTTCAACGAAGTGTGTAACACATCAGAAATATTCATTACAGTGATTTCCAATAACAGGGGGAATAACTAACTCACAGGACTAGTCCTCACCCAAACTGAACAGTCAGCTCAACTAAATCAAGGCTTTGCTTCAAGGTCTAGAAACTACACATTGTCTTTATCAGGAGCAAAGGACATAATTCCTTGAGGATGTTACCAACTGAAGTTTACGGGGAAAGATGAGCAGTACATTCATAGTATATTAACACTCAGCACTGCAGCTTAACAGGAGCACCAGATCCAAGCCCTGTTGTATAAAGGACTTAACACCAGTGCAAGAACTTGCCCTGCTGTTCTTACACTACGCCGCTGCTATTCAGCATAATATTTTTCCTTCTACTAAAAAATAGATTAAAAAAAAAAAAAAATAAGGCAAACAGAATGTCATAATTTAGTTTTCCAGCAAGAGAAAGTACACTACGAATGTTACCGGGTGTTTCTGGTAAAGCTGGAGAGATTTTGTTGGACAGTTATAATTCCCTTTGCTCTGTCCTCCTGTCCATGGATCCCAGACTTTTATGGCATTTCAGTATGGAAAATCCTCACCACTCTGGCCAGAACTGCCATTTGCCCTTTCTGTTTCCCCCTTCTTCACTTTCCCACATGAAACACCTATGAGATTTTCACACACAACACAACAAAAAATTACATCAAATTTCTTTTTCTGTTCTCTCTCAAATATGCTCTTTCAGAAAGAATGGGAAAAATGCTCCTATAGACAAATGACATTACAATAAAGTGTCTTCAAAGTCTATACAGATATAGATTTATTTCTACCGAGATAAGGTTTATTTCACCCAAGCTCACTTTAGGAAACAAGAAAAAAAACCCACATTTACTATTTCACCCTTACCCCTTTCTCTGTTAGATAAATCGTAAGTATTACTACACCAGTGTTTTTCAGCTTCAAGATCAAATTAGCAACATGAACTATCAAACAAAAGGAACAAAACCCACAGGAATCAATGGGCACTCTCATATCACACTACTAGTGGGCAATTAGCAAAGAGAAACAGAATGATGACCACGATCAGACTTTCACTAGGTAAACAAAGCTGATCTGTAAAATAGATTTATAAATAAATGTAGTTGAAAGTATCAATAGGAATTGTGTGTGCCATTTGGTCTTTCATTCACTGAGCACATTGATCTTTGCAAACATGATTCTGACTAATGAGCTGTGTTAAGTGGCTCTTGGTTTCTTATTTTGTTGCTGTGTGAAAGATTGGGACTCACAGAAGCTGATTAACGAAACAAAAGCTTCAGTGCTTCTGCACACAGATATCAGCTTCTCAACCTAATCTCTAGAACAATTCTCAATTTATTTATTTACTTAAAGGCTACGAATCCTATTTAAGAGCTTGCCTGAAGTAGGTTGTGTCATCTCAAATGGAAGAAGTATCATGGATGCAGAGTTCCCAGACAGGGGAGTTCACTCCAAAGTACTCTTTGAAAATACCCTGAAAAGTAACAATAAAGAGTGCACCACTTCCAACCATTCAAGTATTAATTCAAACAGTGCATCGTTTACTAGTTCCAAGAAACAAACAGCATGTCAAGATGCAGAAACAATTGCTTCAGCTTTGCTTGGAGCTTTCATTGAAAACATTTGTGGTTAAGTTTTACTGATTTAATTGGGTCCATCCAGGTATTGAAAAATAAAATTATTCTATCTAATTCACCTTTCAAAACAGATCACAAAATGCAGTTTTCTTCCAAAAACAGGGGCATGTACCAATTCCAATATTGAGTATCAACGATGGTTACAAACCATGTAATTCACTGTAGAATAGATACCTTTGTTTCAAAAGGTTTCTAGACACTTTGTATATTTGGCTCACCAAAATTTAATTTTAGAAAAAGTCTTTTGCTGCTGGGCAGAACAGAGGCATTACTTAAAAGGTGAATCCAGCAGACACACAGAGAAGCAGCTCCATCACTGGACAAACCAGTGTATGTTCTGATATCAAATCTTCTGAATTCTGAGACTTGTTCTGGGCTTTCAGCAGTTTGATGGCAAATAAACACCTTTTACAGGCTAACAAGGCAACTTGGTAACACAATACATATTGAGTTGCCTGAGAAAGTTACACTTTTCATTCACTTCAGCGTCAGCTTTGCTTCAACCTCAACAGTCATAACTTGACTTTACCTTTGTACCAGAGAAAATGGAAGAACTTTAGCTTGTATTTTTGGCAGCACTCCTCTTCAAAAATCATTCAGCACACATTGATTGTACTCAACAAAAATCAAGGCGAAGCTTTGTAAATCCCTGGAAATGTTCCATTCTGGATTTCTAAAGCCGCTTGCTTTGGGTATGATGAACAAATTGTCTTACAACAGTCTACACTGTACATATGGTTGGCAGGCAGGATTTGTAATCTTCTCAGCTGAAGACAGTAGCTTCATCCTTTTAGCTCCAATAAAAATACTAGAACTCCAATTATTCCTTGATAGGCAACTTCCAATTTCAAACCACATCTGTTTAAAATTTCTTTTTCCTAATCCATTTAAGAAGTGTTATCATACTACAAAAAGTGATGGAAAAAGTAATTTAGTGTTTTGCAATGAAAAACAAACAAAAACCCCTAAAAAACCCAAGATGTGTAAGAGAAACTGCGAAACACAAGGAAATAAATGCAACTCAGTACAAAGTGGGGAACACAGCAGCCTTGAATATATAGTACCTCACACACACCAATTCCTCATTACTTAACAATCATAAAACTGTGCCAGAACAAAGACTTGCCACAGCAGTTTTCTTTTAGAGGTCAAAAATTAAGTTAGGCTGTGAGTGATGTATTGTATTTATTTTTTCACGTTGTTTGCCTTGTTGGGAATGACTATGTATTAGATGCATTTATTTTGTCACCATTTCACAAACCACAGACTGGGCATTGGTGAGGAAAGCCAAGTCTTCTGCCAGCTCCCAAGTGAATGTCCCTACGGAGCTGTGGCTGTCCAGCCACAGCACAGCTCACTTCTGTGCAGCTTTGTGAGCATTAATTATCCTCTGTCGTTTCTCCCGGTTCCTGAGCCTGTTTTCTTCATACTGGAAGACAGATAAGGAAATTAATAGATCAGCTGTTATCATTAAACAGATATGTCAAATTTAAAACTGTGGAGACCATTTTTTTACCCAGGAACAGAAACAATCTATTTGACTGATGCGTTAGAAATACAGCTCTTGTTAATATCTACATACAGGTTCATTTTTACTTTGAAATTAACAATTATTCCATTAAAATACAAGTTTCTAAGTTTGAGGTTATTAAGCTAAAGAGTATTAGAACATTCTAATAAAGAAGATTCAGTTAATCTTAAGGAGGAACTTAATTACACAGTGATCTAAAGTACAACAGCTACATTTCACACATGAACTAGGAAAAAATGTTGCACTGGTGCTATTCTAGAGCACAGGTCAGGCTCTTTTCCTTTTACAAGATACTGATTAATGTGTGTCTGCCTTCTGAAACATGAATTTGTCATCACAGACTTGGTCTATTTTTGATCCTGGTCATTAATTATACGCACAGATAAAGCAGGATACCAAGATGAAAGGAACGAAGGCAAATTTGGATTGAATGAGGGTAAAGCATGTGGGGATTTTTAATGGTTTAAACAAGAACCACAACAGAGGCAGGACTCCAGTGTGAAATGGAATCAAGAAAGTCTTCACAGTTAAGATACATGTATAAGACCACCATGCTTTCAAGTATGCCCCTGCACTAGCAGAAGCTTGAAGAGCCTCTCTTTCATTGCAAACAAAAAGGAAACATTTTCATGGCTCAAATAAATGAAAAATTAAAAATCAATGCATCATTTGATACGTGTTTCATGAGAAGCAAATTATTCTTGTCCTTGGGTTAGAGCATATATTTGTTCAATTTTTTAATAATTGGTATCAAGAATAAAACCCAAGTAAGCCACAAATATTCAATTCTCTATATAATGTAATAAACTACTAAAGAAATTGATTTTGAAAAGGATTTGCAGTTTTTCATCCATTATACTGATTGGTCTATAACTGAAATAATGACCCGAAACATTACTTAACATTTACAGAATGTTTAACTTTTTCCCTTGCCAATACTTAATTTTTCAATAATCCATCCATGTTTTTATGTAGAATGAGAACAATAGATCTTTAAAAGCTACATCTGCATCTATTCAATATTTCTGAAAAAACTTTCAGGAGCTTCCTAGTAATGGCATATCAACATAGGCACATTTTAAGAAGGCAGACAAATATAATCATCAAGAACTCCTTTAATGTAAAGGCTTCAGTGCAAGAAAAAATAAGAATAATAAGATTATGTGGAAACTTTTTAGTATGGTGAAATTTGTGTCAAAATTAGAAAGTACAATTTCAAGTTAAAAGGTGTGTGAAATGTTCGTTTATATGTTCTGTGATGTAGGCACAACCACCATATATATAAAGAACAGTTGACACTCTTCTGAAAAGGTGCTGATTAAGACAGTTAATCCACTTAAACTCCCATAGTCTTCATTCCATCATATCTGCAGATGTAATAAAGCAATATTTTCATTTAGGGCCTAACTCAGTAAGTCATTAAGTAGTTTCAGTCAGTATGACTGACTTTAGCTTTAGGTGTTACTTATGCAGACGTGACCATTACTGTTTTCTATTTAATTCTGTGCAAATACCACTGCTAAAAAAAATTAAGAAAAAAGTCAGAAGCAATCTGTGAAGTGTCAGTTCCTATCTGCAATATTTGTTTCATTAAAATATGTTTGCCTATTTTTGTATATCAAAAAATACACCACGCCACTTGTTAATGCCAGATTTTACTTGACAAATTTATCAAAAAAAGTTTAAATTTGGTCTCAAGTGCCCACACCAGAATGTGCTTACATTGATTGATTTGTACTACTTAGTAAAAAGCAACTCTAGTTCTCTCCCCATTTTTTATTAAGCATTTAACTCAGAGTAAATTTATTCCTTACCTCTTTTTTTAAGCACTTCCGCATCTCACGGTCAATATCATTGCAATGACCAAAAAACTTCAAAACATTGTGCTGATGAGTTAAGGAGAAAAAAAAATTACAATTCAAAGGTTTCCTCCTCTGAAACTCTAAATTTCTTTCAATTCATTTGCATTTTTCAACATATCCTGGTTTTCTTTTCCTTTCCCTTTCTTGCGAAAAGTGGTGTTTGGTAACTTTTTTCCCCAAGCAGGCAGAAGTTTGAGCAACTCCTGAAGCTCACTTGAGCCACCCCTACCTTGCTGAAGGCTGAAAGTACTCACCATATATAACCAGACTAAGGAGGACACCTAAGCTGAAGCTGTTGTCTAAATGCAGAACATACATTTAATTGATCTAGAAGTCAGTCTCACAACTCTCACTCACGCTACCTTAAATACCGTACAAAAATAAATATTCTGAACTCCAGGTTGTGATACAGAGGCAATGTCCTCCCTGCTTTAGTTTTCATTATTTCTTTGTGACCTAGAGAGGCAAAGGATTCATTGCTCCATTATCCCAGCTACATGAAGAATGTGGTGTTGGTCCAGAAGATGCAGGCACTAGGTTTAATTGACTGGAACGTTAGAACCAAAATAAAAAAATCTCTCCGGATCTTGAGGTTAATAAATAAGATGCATTTCCCATCTTTATAGCACAGCTCAACTGTGGCCCTTATGCACATTTAAGTGGTCCTTAGTTTCTGAAAAACTTCAGGCCTTGTCCTCATGAGGGGTCTCCACAGCTAACATGATGATATTCACCATAAAAATCTGTCCTCTTAGCCTAGATTTCCTAAAGCAATTCCATACTATCAAGCATTAAACCATTCTCAGAATGCACGGTTTTAGAAGGACTGCTTTTTCAAGGGCATGCTTGTGCCGTGCCACAGAATCTCATGGCAGAACCTGGCAGCAGAGCATCCAAGTGATTTAGAAGACCTGAAGGAGTGGGGGGGGTTTAGGAGATATTTGCAGCTACATAATCAATGGAGACAACTTGGCCAATCTTGCAGACAATTAATGAATTTAAATAAAAAAGACCAGGAAGAACAAAACAGATGCGACTGAAGTCACTTCCATACTTCAGAGGGAAACCTATGTGCACTTCCATAGCTGACCAGCAGCTGGGTGGATTTATATAAGTGACACAGGAGGACTATAAAGGATTCAAACAATGAACAAGATCTCAGCCAACAGAACACGACTGGAAATAGGAGTGGGTTAATAAAGTTTATGACAAACACTTAACTATAGCAGTGCTATAATTAGCTTGTTTATACTTCTCTGACTTATAAAGGGCATCAGATGACTCTGAAGCAGTTGCATGGAATAAGTGGTCACTTTACTGCACACTGATCTTGCTTTTACAACATTCTCATTTCCGCTAATACAGATTTAATTTTGTATTCTACTCTCATACCTGCATGTTAAATTTCAAGGTGAATGCTCATTTCAAGCTAACTCCACTCTGAATAGTGCATACAGTGGGTTTAATCTATGTTTATTTAGCCATATTTAAGATGTCAACTTCTTGGCTGAGATTATGAGAGAAAAAAAGAATCAGTTTCTCAAAAATAACTATTATACCTATTACAGTGCTACAATTGCAAGACAATATACATTTCTTTGAGCTGCTACCTATAAAAATTAGTCTATTTATAGCACATACTTGGCACCAGAGTGGAGTTATTAAAAAAAAAAGTGACATCAAATAGGAATCCCATTAACCTCTCCTCATTAGATACAAAACTTGATATACAGGGCAGGTTCTAGATTAGGGATAAAGTAAATCAAATTGACTGTTGTGAAAATGGACACCCAATTAAAAAATAATGCTTTTCATCCCTCAGGAATGGTGATTTAAATTGTAGATGAAGGTCCTTAGGACATTTTGGCATTATAAGAAAACAGCAAGTAGTCACCAGTAACTCATTAAGATCACTGACTTCAGATTTCACTGACTTCAATTTAAAAAGAATATTTCAGTACATTTCCCTTGAATTTCAAATGAAAAAGTATTGCTCCTTTTCAATTGAGTGTGAAAGAAGTCATCCTCACCCTTTCTGTTCTGAGACTGCCAGCACAAATATCCTCTCCCAGCTGAGCAAAAGACTGACAAAAGTAATTCCTCTTCATGTAAAGATCAACTTCAAACAAAACCAAGAGAATCTAATTCTGTGCATGACTATTATTGCTGCCTCTAGTCCCTTCATAAGTCAGATTATCAATAGATTTCTTTGAATCACTTGCTGCCAAGAAGTTCAAGTGCACCTTCTAGTTCCAGTTCTCAAGGCAGTCTAATAAACTACGTCGTACAAGCCCAGGATACTTCTGGACATTAATTTAAAACAAAAAAACCCAAACCACAAACAAAAAGCCAGCCAACCACTACTTTCAAGTAGTAAATCACTACTGCTGCATTCCTACTCAAAGCACAGAAAGCCCCGCTTTGTATGTGCCAAAAAGCAGGACAAATCTGAATGTATTTTCTTTCCTGGTTGGATTTGTTTTCATAATTATGAAAAAGTAATTACAACACTTTAATTTTATATTGTTTACATACTGCCTATTCTCCTCCTAAATGATGGTCATTTTATTTGGCAACCTTTCTGATACTGTAGTACTTAATGTACAAGAAGTGTTCTCAACTCTAGCTACTGAACCCTTACCCACAAAATTAAAGTTGCTGGGGAAAAAAAAAAACCTAAAAAAAGACAGAAAAAAAGTCTCTACAATCTCTCAAATTACCTGAAGCATTTTTAAACAAATTAAAATTTCTGAACTCAGAAAAAAAGCATAACTCCCACATTTAATACAACTTTTAGTTTTAAAGCTTGGAGATGTTCTGTACAGGAGCAGTGGAACGGGAAGTACCACCTACGAGAGTGTACCAACAGACTGCGGTGTGCTTATGTTTCAAGAACTGCACTCCAACTGCCAACAAAAACAAATTGCATGTTGCTGAAGAATACCAGTACAATATACTCCCTGCAAATGAATTCTAGTATTAAAACTCTGCTCCCTTCATTGCTGTAATTTAGAAATTATAACAAAATGTGGCGCTGAAAATGTTTTTTAATGTGACTTTAGCTACTTTAAAACCTTGAAAAAATGTTGTTATCCCTCTTCCACTTAAAATGTCTTCTCTCACATTTTGTGAATTATCAGTCTTGTTTCTCATCCTGTAATGGCTTTTGAAAAGAAAAATTTACAATTCTGCTCAAAACAGTAAAGCTAACATTTGTGTTGTCTTAGAATCTAACTAACTGCATTAGAGAAAAGTATCGACATCATAACTGAACATGGAGGCGCAAATATTGTAGATTGCATGTAGTGGTGTAAATCAGTTTTCACATTCATGGTGAATATTTAAATGTATTTTTATCTCAGTAGAAACTATGAAATTTAACTTTTTTATGCACAAATACAGCAAGATTATCTCTACAAAACATGTATTTAGAGCATACTGGGAAAATAATTAACAACATTGCAATGATGCAGCAGAAAGCTTTCAATGCAGGGGCCAAATCTTCTAGAGCTAGAGATGCAGAAGATGTAGACAAAGCAAATTTTAAAAAGGCCTTTAAACAAGTGAGATGATGATTCCATTATCTTGAAGCAATGAAGAGCCTGGAGAAGCCTGAAGACAATATAGCATTTCACATCCTTGGGTAGGTGCCTACCACGAAGATGGAAGCCAAGCAGTAATTCCCAATTAGCTCTCCAAGCACTGAATGTCACGCATGAGGCTGTTGGGATCCCCATCAACACATCTGCTTATAACCACACTGAAGCATCTGCCCCAGGGACAGCTGGAATATGGAAATGCCATGAGCATACAAAAAGAGGGCATTTGAAGCTGATTTTATTATTGGTTTTGAGGGGCACACGGTACTAAGAGGTGCAGAAGTTATTTCCATCCTTAAAATAGGTCCCTAAGTGTTAAGCCGGAGCACAGAAAATTTTAAGATATGTTGTATTTCCTAAATAAATCACTGGCAAGACTTTACATACAGTCATCAGAGAGCTCTTCAGTGAAAACACACCAGCTATATTTCATGGCTGCTCTGCCTAGAGGAGGGTTTTCTCTTCATGATCATATAATATCATCACTAATTCATCTGACACTCATTTCCCCAACCCACCCACTCTTTTCTCTGCTCAACACTCCTTACCTCCTTGTGACACTTCTTGAGCAGACTGATAATTAGGTTACACTCTTCAGTGTGCAGATGAGGAGACAGGTCTGGATGCATCTTTAGTTAGAGATGATTTTAGTAGCACAAGGACAAGAATCTGAGAAAATTTCCACCTGCCAACATTAAGATAGTGTAACTAGCGAGTCTGATTTAACACATAAGGTATTATCACAGTGTTATTTCAACAAAAAATATTTGAGACCAAAATGCAGTTTAATGCATATAATTTATATTACATGGTTACAGTCATTAAACCCAGCACATATCTGATCTTCTACACAACCCAAATGTTAACCGTCAACTACAAGTTTATAATCTTGGCTAGCAGACATAAGCATGCAGCTGGGATTTTAATTTTCAGGGACTCTCTAGCAGCATTAATCTTTCTTGAACTCCAGATTATCTTTTCACTTTTGTACTTCAATTTTCTGCTTTCTTGCTTTAAAAAGCTAAGTGTATGTGATTTTCTTTCTACCTTCTACAAAGATTGCAACAGGAAGCACAATGCTATTTCATTACAGCACTCTGAGAACTGGCATCTTTTTTAGTTACCTACACGCTTTTTAAAAAATCCAAATCCAGACCTTGGTGACGCTTTAAAAACCAGTATTAAATCACTTCATCAAAACAGTAATGATTTTTTTTTTAATCACTCAGAATTGAAATGTCCCTTCTTGCAACTCCATGTTTTTGCCTCTTGCTCTTTCGCTGTGCTCCTTTGAAAAGCAACTGGACTGGTCTTCTAAATGAATCCTCCACTTTGTCAGATAGTGGCAGCAAGCACTTAGGTTTCCCTCAAGTTTTCTCTGTGGAACAGTAAAGGGGAACACCCTTTCCTGCAGGGTTCCGTGGGGAGGGAGCAAGTTCCTTAGCTGAAATGGATTGAAAGCATCATGTGACAGTGGCTGAAAGAAGTTGACATCTTTGTTCAGGAAGAACACCAGGAAGGGGAGGAGAAAAGTCCAGTCCATACCAGGACAAATGGTAAAATTTGGCAAAAATTTATTTTTATGGCCCATACTGCCACTGAATTAGAGAGATGCCTGTTTGTTTGTTTACTCAGTAACTTGTCATTTCCCCTTCTCCCAAAGGGATCACCTTTCCAGTTGCAATATATCAGGCAAACACCACTACAACTTGTACTAAGCAGCCATCACTGCCTTAACACTCCTACAAGACAGACTATACAAATACAAGTAGCCAATGGTCAGATTTTACAACTGCAAAATCCCAAAATTCAGCTAAAGTGCTGACAGCTATAATCTCCACTGCTATTCCTAAAATGCTCAAGGAATATATTCGGCTTAAAGAGCCACATACACTCATATACCCAGTATTTCCCATCATGTGTTCAGCTTAACAAGAGATAGATTCCCATAAGCAAACTTAATTTTAAAAATCCAAACATTTAAAAGCCTCTTGAGAACCATGAGAACATGTTCCACAGAGTGGTGTAGTGATTTCCTCCAAAAACCTTCCCCCAGACTATCTGGAAGTCTAATGTTACACTGCACTTACTCTTAGCACAGATGTTGTTGGAAACTGTACAAGTTGCTTAAGCATTCTTTTCAACAAATTAACAAATGAACCTTTAGAAATATGACAGCAGGAGCACGACTGTAACAGCAAAGTGATTAAGAACCCTGCTGTGTTATTGCCACCAGCTTTTGATTGCATGCCACACAAAGTCAATATGTTTTAAATTTATCAGTAGAGCTTTTTTGATAGCTCTGGAGTTAGCATTCCCCTGAGAGGGTGACCTGCTCAATGGCTGTGTGTTACTTTAACATGTGTGAACCCAGATGATTATTAAAGCTCTTCATCATTCAGCCTCTGCCTGCGCTTCCTAAAACTGTCATCCGAGCTGGCAGTCTCAGAAGAAAGCAAGAGCAGTGTCCTAATGAAACAGGGAACGCACATCAGCACAGGCCAGGAACTCAAATGGAGCATTTCAAGGAAAGATTCATTATTTCTAAACTAAGATTAGTAATGACTGCCATTGTTTACAATATTATTCTCAGATTGTGGATGAAAGCCACCAATGCCACAAACAGAGGTGATGGTGTGTTTCATCAATTAAAAGCCTTCTAACAACTCCAAGGGATTTTCCAATGGCACCTCTTGTAGAATAGGTGCTACAAATCAAAGGTGTTAAACTGTCACACCAGTTCATAGATAGTACTGCTGACATTTTCAAATAATATTCTAGTTACCAACGGGCATTAGTCAACTAGTATTAGAACATTTCAAGTTCAATTAATAGCACTCAGGTCATGCAGGCTGTGATGGACTAAGTAACAAAACATCTTTCTGAGCTTCCCTGGAGCCTTTAAGCACTTCTGAAGTTATGACGGAGCAGTGTTACCCGTGCTAAACATTAAACTGATGTTTAGAAATGTCAGATTAGACAGTGATCTATAAATGAGCAGGGAAGGCTAAAATCTTTTTGCTGGAGGCGAGCGACTCTGATAGACAAAACAGTTTCAAGAGAAACAACAATGTGTGTGAAGAAAGGATATTGGTTTCCTTAGGGTTTTTTTTAATAACATTCTAATGAAAAATGAGAATTGCAAGTTGCCATCTTACCAGAATTTAAGTCCAAATGGACAGAATTTTATATAGGTGGTAGCTCATAGGGGATTGAATTATAAAAGAACACTGGAAAAACAAACAAAAAAAATCACAGGACAAAATTGTGAATAAGTAATATAAAATTTCTGTACAAGAAATACTAGCAGTGAAGTAAAAGAACAATATTTAGAAAATACAGGAATTGCTTTAGGACTGCAAAATGCTAAGCAAATGTTAATATCTGAAGTGAATATTTGGAGAGAAGTAAAGAAACGATCTCTTTACATAATGGCACTGACATATTTCACTGGTTTGCACAGAAATGTCCTGCCCTTTAATGTGTTTAATATGAGATTCAGTGCAATTTTTTCTTCCTTGTTAAAAATTGCATTACATAGGTATCTCAATGATTAGGTTAAAATACCTTAAAAATGCAAATTTTTGTAAATTATTAGTCTCTGAACATAGAAGACATGGATAAAGATAATCTTTCAACTTCCTAGACCACTTTCTAAATCTATGCTATTCTTCTGGGAAAAAAATAATTAAGAAATTGTCTCATTCCACTACTATATTCTATCTGGTTTCCCCTTAAATAGGGAAAACACAGGATATTCGAGCTTTATGGTTTCCAACATAAACCAGATATTTTTCTAAAAAATCAAAAGCCTAAAGCTGGAAATTCTCTGATAATGATACTGAACTTCCAATACTACTATTTCTGTTTAGAAAAATAATGAGATAATTCCTTGTGTAAGCAATCTTGGGACTCCAAGCATCTCCAACTTCCTAACAGCAATCAACATATAAATTATCAAGATGTGATGCTCATCCCTCATCTGAAAATTCATCTATACATGTGTTCAATACATTAAATATTTAATATTAATTGCAAAAGGAACTTACATGTATTACAGAATTTAAATAAAACTGCAGACACCCAGGAAGTAGGCAGAAACCAAAACTGACCCAAAAGAGCAGGGAAGAACACTGTGGGCATTTCATATTTGACACCAAAATGTAGGATAAAGAGCTCATTTCTCTCCACCTGCCAATTTCTCCTCCTGACCTCCTTATGGCAAAAGGCAGCAAAAGGACCCAGCTGTGTGGAGAAACAAAGGGTTCGGTACATTCCCACTGCTTCCCAAGTGTGAGGTCAGCATGTCAGGAATCCCTTCTTTTCTCAGAATCTCCCATAAATATGAACTAACCTGTTCCCTGATGCAGAAGGAAAACTAAATTAGGTTTCTTTAGTTTTGCTGATTAGCCTAATGCTTAATATTTCCATGCTTGAGGGACAACAATGAAGGGAAGGTTAAAATCTAGGTAATTGTTTCCATAAGATGCTTTTTCCATATTTAATTAAAGCATGTTAGAAGCCTACTTTTTAAACCGAGTTTTACTATTTACCATAAGAAAAGAACACAATCATATTTTTTTCAACTTTCTAAAGTCAATGGTAAAACCCCCCAAACCACATGAATTCACACACTGTTCAGAAAAATAACCTCTTAAAGCAAAATGCAAATCCTTGTTTAGCAATCCTGATGATGAAAAATTACATCTGAGCACCTACATTGCTAATGATGAAGCTCCTTCACAAGAACACAGAACATTTGCTGCAAACACTCAAGTAACACCCACAAGGCGGCAGCAGGACAGTGCAAACCACAACAGGGACTCACAGCAGGGTGGCGAACAAACGATTCCTCTGAAGCCACTCTCCACGTTTAACATTTATTTTTGCAGTTAATGTCACTGTCTAACCTGAGTAAGACAAAACACCTGGAGTTTCACATTCTCAGTTACACAGTATTGTTCTGTTTGGTGTTTGGAAATAAATATTTACAATCCAAACAACTTTTTGTTTAGTCAAATCCTTTCTGTTTTCTCTAAGATTGTACAAATTTTTAGCATAGAAAAAGGATTCAGCTCCAAACCTAACAGGCTGGTTTTACCTCAAGGTAGGATTCATGCCACTTCAGCAGAACTGCATTCCTAGTGTTATCTCTCACACACAAAGAATTTTGACAATAGCTTTGAGTACTCAGAGATCGGTGAAATGAGAAATCGCAGTTGATGCACACCATTTCGAAACCCATGGGAACTCAAAACTCAGGACTTTGTTTCTACCTTTCAATAATATCATTAACATCTTCCAGACCAGGATATTAAAGTGTCACGCTGTGCTGCTGTCCTTAAGGCTGTGATTAGGCACACTGACAATAACCCCAAACTTTCCAGCATCTCCAAGAAATTTAAAAATCCACTTTAATAAACCAAGCTTAGCTAAATCTTACTAAATTTATTCCTAACCTCTTGAATTTCGGTCTCTGAAACTATGCACTGGTTTTCCAACATTACTTATTAGAATGGGGGGAAATAATTTAGAAACATATCCACGAACACTAGAAAGGAAACAGAAAAAGGGTCAATTATGTCTATTTCTAGATGTTTTTCATTATGTAGAATGCACTTACTTTCCCTGGACCTAAAGAACAATTATTTTTTTTAAATGTTGATAAATAAGATTCATCCCGATTTTATCTTTTTACCCATCTCTTTACCCACCACTTTCTGCCAACAATCCAATGTCCCTCATGAGCACACCTGTGACTTTTAGTAGTAAGTACCTGATGAAACTACATCATGCCTGATTTTATACTTAGCAAAGCAAGTTAAAGTGTTAGACCTAAGGAATAGAGCAGGTTGAACACCAACTTGAATATTCATTTCTACAATTTTATTTAAGGTGATCGAGTAAATCACAAGAAGGCATTTTCACTTCCTGGCAATTATTTAAGGTCGTTTTCACACAAGAAACATCAGCAGAGTTTTGGGGCATTTAGTGGGATATTTTTATTATAACATACTGCCAGTACCATTGCACAATACAACACTAAATCACAGATTACTGAACCAGTCTCTTCCTAGTCCTGCTATGCCTTTTCAGTATATAGAGTTAAGAATAACAAGATCCAGGCAGCAAAGTAAAGCACTGTCTAATGGAAGGTGTTCCTGCCCGTGGCAGGGGATTGGAACGAGATAATCTTTGAGGTCCCTTCCAACCCAACCCATTCTACAATTACAAAAGGACAAGGTGCTGTCACCAAATTCCTGTTTTGCCAGCTGCTCTTGTACTTCAGCTGCATCCACCAGACCAGGCTTCATTCCATCTCATCTCCATTGCATTAATTTCCCAAAGAACATTATGAACCTAACAGAATCTTCTTGCTTACTGTAAAACAGCTTTTCCCCTTCAAAGAGGAAGAGAGCAAGACGATCATATTTCCATGTTGGAAAAGACAGGCCCTGACCCCTCGAGCAGCCCGATCCCGTGACGAAAGGCAGATGGCACTCGGCAGAAAGTAAACATCGTTTAGTAACACGGTTCTGCCAAGGGGTGCGAGGGGCCGGGGCAGCTACTGTTACCAGGCTAAGGCAGGGGCGTCCCACTGAACCAGCCCGCGCTGTCCGCAGCTCCTCACTGCTCCGGGAGGCCTTAAAGAAGCGACGGGACACACAGACACAGGAAAAGCAGCTTACGGCAGCCACCACGGAGAGACCCCTGATCCCGTTCAGAGCTGCCCTTCCAAAGCGCTTCGCGAGCCCTGGGGGCCGATGCGCGGTGAGCGGAAGGTCCCAGAAGCCGGACCCGAGCTCGGCTCCGCACGGCCCCCCAAGCCAGGGGGTGGGAAGAGAAGGCGGCAGCAGGAGGAGGGTAGGGGGTGTTTCCCTACACACCCTCTTTTCCTGGAATTCGTCTCTTTCCCGCTGGCTCTGCCCGAGGCCGCCCCCCACTCACCCCGGTGCAGGGCGGGCGCGCTGACTCGGGCGGCCCCGGCCGGAAGCCGCCTCAGAGCAAAGAGCGCGCACGGCGCCGGCGCCGGGGCGGGGCGGGGCTGGGCTGCAGGCGGAGAGCCCTGTGATTGGACAGACGGGGCACGGCGCGGGGTCTGATTGGTCGGTTCGAAAGGCGGGCGGCGGGAGCGGCGGGAGCGGAGTGAGGCGGCCGGGCCGGGTCGGGTCCGGTCCGGTCCAGGCGGTCACGGGGCTCTGCCCGCTGGTGCCCACTGGTGCCCGCTGGTGCCCGCTGTCTGAGGGCCCCGGACACTCCTCGGACCGGACAGACAGCGACAGCCCTGGGCGGGACCCAGCGCCTCATCCTTCTGCACCAGGCCTCGGTCAGTAAGGGAAACTTCTAAGGGCGTGTCGTGGCTTGGTCTGTTCAGCTTGAAGAAGAGGAGACTGAGGGGGGGAACCTCATCGCAGTGTACAACTTTCTCGTGAGGGGAAGTGGAGGGGCAGGCAGTGATCTCTGACGACCAGTGACCGGATCCCAGGGAATGGCATGAAGCTGTGTCAGGAGAGGTTTAGGCTGGGTACCAGGAAAAGGTTCTTCATCCAAAGTGGGGGTTGAGCCCTGGAACAGGATCCCCAGCGCAGTGGTCACAGCACCAAGGCTGACAGAGTTCAAGAAGTGTTTGGACAACACTTTCGGGCACCTGGTGGAATTATTGAGGTGTCCTGCGCTGGGCTGGGAGTAGGACTCAGTGATCCTTTTGGATCCTTTCCAACTGAGGATATTCTATGATTCAGTGTCTGTGTAAGTTATTGCACGTATTTTAACTTGCCACTGTCTAAATCTGTGGTAGTGCTGCACTTAGGACTGACATTAATGTCAGCCAGTTGTGCCGAGGTGCAGCTCTGTACATCTTCGAAGGAAGCAAGTCCCCTGAGCCTGCCTGTGGCTTGGTCTTATCTTCTTTTTTCTTTCAGCTTTCCAGGTGCTTCCATCATGGATGAAACCGTGGCTGAGTACATCCGAAGAACTGTGCTAAAAATCCCAAGGGATGAAATCAAGACGATGCTACAGAAATGGGGCTTTCTCTCTGAGGCACAGCTGCAGACTCTAAATTTCCATCAGATAAAGGACAACATTTCTCAAGAAGTTGTTCAACTCTGTGAGGTAAATCCTCTTCTTCAGAAACTGTTGGTGACATATGGGATGCATGTAGAAGCATCACCAAAAAACAAAAACCAAAACATTAATCTTTGGCCACAACAGAGCCTCAGACGGCACTTTGTAGTCTGGAAAATGTAAAGCTGTAAATGTAACACCATTGATTTTGTCTGATCTATAGGAGTGTAGAACGGACCCATACTAAGTGTGCAAATACGTGTTTTAAGCTCATATGGTTACATATGGTAGATAAAAGCTCAGTGTGGTAAACTTTTAAAAATGGGTGTATTTCTAAGTTGTAAGACAAAGGCATTGATTGAGATGTCTACTCATTACATAGTCCTGATTTAAACCTGTTTAGTGTGGGTAATGATAGCAGTAGTTTATATCTTTTAGACTTTTAATATTTTTTTTTAAATGTTGTTGGCCAGAATTAGTTCCATTCAGCATGCTGTAAGCAAAAAAATTATCTGATCTAACTCTGATTTTGGTGTACCAGGAGTCTTTATATATAATATCATAACCCTGATAGATACAGTTATTATGCTGTATCTTGAATTCTACAGCTTTTTTGTATCATTCCCTTTAAATTTCGTACTCAAAGATTAATTACCAGGAGTTTAGATCAAACTACAGGAAAGAAACTATTAAGTTATTCTCATAAAATAACAGTATTTTAAAACAGCATTTCTTCTGAAACACTTGTATCTGTAACAAATTGTCATGCAGTTTCTTAAAAATCTTTTCATGCTGTAAAGCATAAATAAGCAATAACCAATTATGATAAAACTCCTGACAGTGAGATACTCGTCAGCATTGCATTATGTCACAAACACCCATTAACTTTCTTTCTAATTGCTTGTACATCATACTATAAGGATCATGTTCCTCTTGCTGCCTCTGCAGAAGAACACTTAAACCTTGCTGAAATAGTTTTCGTTATTGATTTCTCCAAACCTGGGACCAGGTGTGGTGCCTTTGAAGAGAGTGCACGTGCTGTGAGCTTCAATGCAATGTCCTTTAAACCACCAGTACTGAGATTTTTCACTTGCTGAACAGTGTGATCGAGCATTCTGGACCTGTAACTCACCGTGCACTCTTGTTCTTTCTAGGAAAATTGTGCAGACATAAAGCAAGCAGCTGTTCTAGACATAATTTGTAAGTAAAAAGTGAATTAAAATGACGTTTATTTTTTCTGAGTGAGTTGATAATGCCCTTAATTACATAGTGATTACTCTAGTGTGGTGCAGATGCATGTGGGGTAAGCACATCACATTTTAGGTTAATCTTTTTAGATGTGACTTCTTTTACAAAAAGCTCAAGATCCACAAAAGTATATAACTTTTAACTCCAATATTAATCCACAACTTGATTAGACAATAGTTTAAATCTCAAGGTTTCTTCAAACAGTCTACACATCTTACATTTGAGTTTTGGGCAGTTTTAGTCCTTAAACATTGAACCCTGGGGATGCCCTTTATTAGCTGCTTACTAAATTGCAAAAGAACTTTACATCTCTTTTAATAAAAAAATCTGTTTTGCTTTTATAGTTGCTATGAGTGGTAGTTTAAGAATGTTAATACATTATATTGCATTATCAGAATATTTTTTAAAGTAACATCTCTATAAAAGTATTGTAAAATTCTTTGGTCCTTTAATTACTGTTTGATAATACACTATGTTATTGAGCAATTCCTATTTTTCTTAGACAACCACATCTACCAAAACAAAAGAATGTGGAGTGTTTACCAGATGAAAAAATCAGGTAAAATGTCTTTCCTTGCTGTAATCCCACAATTCTCAGCAATTTGGTGCTGTGCTGCCTCGTATCCTACATTTTAAACACAAATGCAGTCTCGTCGGTATTTTTTCTGTACAGACATGACATTTTACTGCATCCTAGTATGAATTTTTCAATGGAGATTGTCTTTAATGTTTTTAGAATACTTTCCATTAACTTCTCAAGCAATTATTAGATATTAGTAACTACTAATTAAATATTAACCTTTTCTCTGTATAGCAATAACAAGGGTCAGAATTAAAATACAGCTCTTTGTATAAGGTTATGCAACTTCAACTTTTTCTGCTTAATTTTGTTTCAGCAAAACTAAAAACATCTCTAAACTACTTCTTGTACACACAAATCTTATTTCTGGTTTGGTTTTTTTGTCTCACGTAACAGGAGAAGAATTGGAATATTTTGACATAACAGATTTCAAAAAAAAGTTTAAAGGAAGACTTCGGTCAGCCTTGAAAAATGTAAGAATAAATCCATTCTAAATTTGCTTCACAGCTATGGTGTCAATATGTTGTTTTCATAACTGTCCCTTACAGTTTGAGTAAAAAATTAAATGGAATTTTTAATTTGGGAATGACAGGAACTGCATGCAGTGACACAGGAAAAATGTGTTGCATATCTGTTTTAGCAACTTCACAATTATGCTGGAAGGAAATAAAAGGTAAGTTTGTCTTAAAATGTGACTGGCTTCAGGAAAGCCAGCATGTTTGTGGTTTTTTATCAAATCTTAGCCCTGTTTGCAGGAGCCTTTAGTTGCTTTAGGTCACCAGCTTCATTTGGGCAAGGTAATAGAAGTGCCTCTGGCTGATTACCTGTGTCACTCCTTGACACCCAGTGGGTTCCCACTGACAACAGGAGAGGGCAACAAATACAAATCACACTCAGCCAATCAGCTGCAGTTAACATCACTCTCTTATAATAAAGTTTTCCAATATTTTGGGGGTTTTGTTTGGTTTATTTTTTTAAGTCAGCCTTCTTGAGTCAAGGTAAAAAGTAAACAAGGAGCAAATCAACAAGAGTAGGAAAGGGAATGTTCAGACTTTTGATTGTGTATTCTTGAGCAGTGATAAATATTATATTCAGGTCTAAAATCACAAGTTGATCAAAAGTTTAGTTCCTCAAAAAATGGACATATTGGAATTATTGCCGCTAGCCCTCCTTCTAAACAGACATCTTTGTGTTGTTTTCCCAAAAGAGAAATCAGTGCTTTTGTAAAAAGCTATTTTCTATTTTCAACCTTCAAAAGAAAATGTATATTGACAGGAAGAAAAGCAATATTAGAGTTTGAAAGGTGATTCTTCTTTTTATCCCAGTTTGTGAGGTTATTGTTTTTCTGTGGAAATTTTATTTAAATACACTTCTTACGACATTAGTGGGTTTTTTTCTTATTCAAGTAGTGGTACTAAATTATGTTTGTGTCTTATGAACACAGATGTTAAGAGATAAGAAAATCTTTATGGATACCTAAATGTGTTGGTAAAACAAAGCTTTTCTTTTTCTATCAGGTCACCATCACCTTTAAGGAATATGAGGATAATGCAATCTGGATTAGAGTTGCCTGGGGAACACCATATAAAAAACCAAACCAGTACAAACCCAGCTACGTTGTGTACCATTCACAGACTCCTTATGTCTTCATTTCTGCCTCAGTGCTGAAGAGCAACTTGCCTCTGCTGTGTCAGGTATGGAATAAAACTGCTTAGACCCTGACTTCACCACAGTCATGTAGAGCTATAATTGGGTTAGCTTTTAAGAGGCTGGGTAAAGACTCCTCACTTAACATAATTAGCTAAACTACTTTTTTTTTTCTCCTTAGCTCATGATAAAAATGGGGCAAAACCCAAATCTTTGGATTGGTGCATTGTGAATAAATTCAGTTTATTGGGATTTTTACTGCTCCTAAATTTAATCTCTTAACCAAGTCTTGGGCAGTATTCCGTTAAACTGTCTCACGGAAGTTGAAGAGTATTAGATCAACACTGTTAACTTCAAGAACTGAGCATATGAGCTCATCAGGGAATGCTGTTCATTTCTGTTAACTTGTGGTGATCAGCTTTGGAAGTCTTCTTTCCTCTATTTAGAAATTTCCTCAAATTTCTATAGTAGTAATGCAAATATTTTATGAATCTGTTTGTTTATTTTTCAGCTGATAAGACTATGGGACTTAGCTTATTAATACTGTGAAGGCTTTTAAATATTAACCTGAGCTTAGTAACAATCTCTGCAACATTTTTTCAAATATGAAAGTCTTGCTAAAGGGCAGTTACTTACCTTGAAACAAAAACATCACAATGTCTAGAGATGCTATGTTCTTTACGTATTACGAACACAGTGATGCTTAAGACTGATGCTAAAACAATTTCAATTTTTATTTAAAGGCCCTGATTGTTGCTTCCAATTACCATGACATCCGTGAAATGGAGCTTCGAAGTCATTCTTTAAACTCCCTTAAAGATATTGTGTTTAAGAGATATAGCCAGGTGAGCCACTTCACAAGTAAATCCTAAGATAAGTCTTGCTTTTTGTTTCAGGCCTAGTTCTCACCCCCTAGCAAGGGGGAAAATTCACCTTTTCCCAGAGACCATCAAGTTAAAATAATATTGAACTACTGAGGTCGACAGACTTTCATGAAGGTAACATTGCAATGGGGATGTAATTATTTGGTATCCCACGTACACTTTATTATTGTTATTCCTGATGGCTAAACTTGGACTAAAAATTATATGAACAATTCAGTCCTAAGCTTTTTTAGCATCCTTTGGCTTCCTAAAGTCATGAGTCAAAGGCTGTTGGAATGGGTAATTAGTCTGCTCATCCATGTAAAACTTGTAAATAAGAAAATGTTCACAAATATTCTAAGACAGGCTTTTTTTTTTCAAAATCAAGTTGGCTTTCAGACTTCTAGTAATGGTCAAAATTTGGAAAATCATTCTTCCAGAATGAAAAATAAAAGGAAATATATTAAATTTCTTTTCAGCTAGAGGTTCTAAAAGTAGAACTGAGCTAAAATCTTTTTCTTCCTCTCTCTTTCTCTCCATTTAGAACTTCCAAACTTACTATCCAAAACCTCTGCAAGGAGGAAATGTAGAACCTGAAAGTGGTATGTATATTTGGAATGTAAAGGCTGTTTATATGTCATTCCTGCTGGCTTGTGAAATGAGACTGATAAAAGGCAATGTACATATACTCCATTCCCATGACATTATCCATTCCTGGTGCCTTAATACTGGCTGACCCTGGGAGAGGTCAGTATTTCCCATGACTGGCATGGGACATGGAAAACAAAACCACTCAATGCCCCACATCTCACATTAGCTTGTGTTTTTCTCTTGGTAAGAACTGAAACTATAAATGATAGAGACAACTAGCTTATCCAAAAAAAGAGTGCAATGAATTTATTAAAACTATTACTTTCAAATTTTCATTGGAATAATCTGATCAGGAAAACACTATTGCTGCAGCTGACAACATTGTCTTTCTGTTTTCACTTCCCTACTCTTTTCCCCTGCAGCAGATATAAGGATAGTTCAAGAAAACAGAAGTGAGAAGGAAAGAATTCACAGACTGAACTGGGAAGTTTTTGGTGGTGGTCCCCAACCAAAACTTGAATTTGCACAATACAAGGTAGGAAAAGCAACCAATTTGATTTGGGGTTTTATAATTTTAATGTAGTGGTAGTTAGATTAAATTCCAAATTTAAGAAATACTATGGGGTTTTTTAAACTTTAAGGAGGACATTTTAAAATAAGTGCGTTAAAAGTCTCTGTAAGAAACAGATTGAGATTTGGTCAGTTTTAGATCGTGTTTCAGTCTTTCAGCCTTGTGAACTCAGCATTTTGACCTGTTTTTGTAATAAAGGTAGCCCAGCAGTGTGTTGGAGCATGAGAAATTAGGGTTATTTTAAGTACATGCAAAGCTTATGCTATGTGTAACATCAAAACTGACTTCTCTGTGGTGCACAGGTTTTATTGCATGAACAGATAAATTGAAAATTCTAAGAGATATTTAGTGTTTTACAGTATTACTGAAAAGCTGCCTCTTGCTTTGAGCAGAAAACTCTTTGCCACATGGTGGCACCCTCAGATTTTACTACAACATTCCTCCAGCTGGAATCATGTTATCATTACCAATTGGGAGCAGTCTTATTTAAATGTTTAAATGTAATATATAATAACATATAAAAATATTCATTGCTTGTACTCACTGGTTAAATTTTGTGTTAACAGCTTGAGACAATGTTTAAAAGTGATCCTAAAATGGGTGTTTTGGATAAAAAAGAACCATTCAGATGTTTGGTCAAGTTTTCTAGTCCACATCTCTTAGAATCACTGAAATCCTTGGCACCAGCGGGTAAGTGTTCCAGCTCTATAAAATGGAGGGAAATTCCAGAGTTTTAAGTGTTTTTGTCATCCTACATTCTGCTTGTATTTTGCATAAGGGAGCAACTTCATAGTTTGTTTAGAAAAAGAAACATAGTAGAATAAAAACGTTACCACTTTAAAAACTTATGTCTAAATATATAACAATTTATTCTTAGAATTACTGGTTTGTACATGGATACTCAAGCTGTGGTTTTAGTTTTAGTGGTTTAGTTTTGCATTTCAGTTTTATAACAGTTATGAAAGGTAAACAATGGTTGAGTACAGCTGTAATTATCTGTCTCTTTCTTTCTCCAGGTATGGCTGATGCACCACTTTCACCACTGCTTACATGCATACCACATAAAGCTAGGAATTATTTTAAAATTAGAGAGAAAAAAGGTTTATTTCCAGAAAGTTTTGTAAGCCCCTAATTTAAAACTGATTCATAGAGAAATACGCAACTCATTTATTACTGGTATTAATCTAAATCATCATAAGCTTTTAAAAAATAACTTATTCTTTGTTAATACCTTAGAGTTTTTTCCAAATTATGGCTCTTCCTTGAATTATTTTTCCACAGTTGTCTGTAACAGAAGCTAGCCTTAACTAATAAAAAAAGCTAATTGGAAAGTTTAAACAGAGATGGTGGTTATTTTAAATTTAAATGTGATGACTGCTTTTAACTGTATTTTTAATAGTATTTGTGAAGTTAAAGCTTAATAAAGACACAATAATAGCTGTAGCTATCATAGTTTGCTATCATAGCTGTAGATGGCTACGATATTGCAGGTGGCCTTTCATATTTTGGGCAGAACACCTGCCCTGTTTGGAACAGGTGAATAATCCCATTCAAATGGGTGGGGCTCCCTGGCTGCAGCTCAGGCATGTTTTTAACTAAGTAGATGAATTGTATTCAAAGACTATTACAGGGCATGAGGGAGAATGGACTTTTAGGATATAGATGTCAGTGAGAAGCTTCCATCCAGCTTTAGGAGGTATTAATTCAGCTTCCAAAGTCTTTCTCACTGAGGGCAACAGCCAGTAACAAATACTGGAAAACCTGCCTGTTGCTATTAATGAATATGAAACTTTTTCTTGGAAGAATACAATCAAAGAGGCAATATTTTCTTTTGAGGAAGGTACATGTTGTAGAATATCTCAATTAATTATTTTATCCTTCAGAAATCCTTGCCCATTGCCACTGTTTTTTCACTTGGGGACAGAGATTATGGAATCAGGATGGCAACAGTCACTAATGCAAACAGCTTTGCATTGGAGTTCTTTAGAGCTGGTAAATGTTGATAATTGTATAGATATTTGCTGCTTTGTTTTTTGAGATGGATTTATCTGAAGATTCAGTTAAAATGTACAAGTGTTTCTTTTTAATTCTGTTATCTGGACGGGTTTTTGTGTACTTGGTGTACGTAGAATTCCAATATATTTTCAATATCTCAGTGTGCAGAAGCAGCCAAATGTCCAGAGGTTGTATGGGCATGTTTTTGGTTTTAGACTGTAAATAAATGTGTAAATTAAGTCTTATAAAAGTTTGTTTGGCCTGACTTGAAAACATTACTTATCATATACTGATTTTTGGTTTGGTTCCGTTTTCAGCACCTCTGTAACTTACACATGAAAAGAGGTTTAGGACTATCTGCTAGCGGTATGGATTTTAGGAATTCCACCCGTGTGATTTAAATGTTGATTTGACAAAATACTTAACATAGTGTCAGGATTCTGGAAGAATTCCAGGTTTGGTGTGATAGACTTTAAGAGCTGGCTCTTAACATGTCTCGCTCACATTTCCAAGATTCAGATCCATTAAGATTCCAGCGTGCATTTTACTCTGTGCAACTTGTTCTTCATAATGCTCTCTCCCAAATAACCTAAATGCCTGAGCTGGCAGTGACTTACCATAAATGTGAAGTTCCCAAATGCTCTAGAACATTGTGAGTACCTGGCCTACTGCCTCTTGTTTCTGGGAAAGGCAGTCTCCATCCCCTTTGTAACATCCCCTTTTTGGTATCTCTGATTTTCAGAGATGTTTCATCTCTAACTTCCTGTAAGCAGGGATATTCCAGGACCTACGCAGCATTTCCCCTTGTGTATTTATTAATTTATCGGGAAACATCTGCAATTCTTGGGTTCCTTCTTGCTGAGAAGGTGTCCCCATCAAGGAGGTGAGGAGAAGGTAAGGCAAAAGGGGGAAGGTGGAGAACAAACTTGTCATCTCCACCCCAGTTGGTCTCTTCCAGCAAGTTGGAAGTTTGAGGTTGGACTTTTAAAGGTCCCTTTCAACCCAAACTATTGTGTGCTAACCCCAAGCAGCAGAACGCAGGCAGCTGAGGGCACAGGGGCTGCAGGAGGAGCACACATCCTGGGGCTCCACCTATGGCATAACTCCTGCCCGATAAATGATGTTCATCTTTTCCTTTAACTTGAGCAGCTACAGGGGAAAAAGCCTCTGTGTGTTGTGTTGATTCCAACACCAGTAAATCTATTCTGAGTTGGAAGGCTTGTCAAGTCCAGCTCCTGGCTCTGCACAGGACACCCAAACAATCTCGCCCTGCTGCTGTGACCATTTCCCAGGAAACTCTGCTCTAATGCCCGACTACGCTCTGAATGAAGAACCTTTCACTAATATCCAACCTCACCGTCCCGCCAGAGCTCCAGCCATTCCCTCGTCTCCTGTCACTGACCAGCAGAGAAATCAGTGCCTGCCTCTCCACTGCCCGGTGCAACACACCAAACGCAGCCCCTCGGCCGTGCAGCGGAGCCGCCTGAGCGCGGCGCGCGCCGGTCCGGGTCCCGTGCCCAGCTCCGCACTCGCGGTTTCCCCGGCGTGTCCCGGTGCTCCCGGTGCGCGGCGCGCGGGGTCGCTGCCGCGGGAGCGCGCGCGGGGGGTCNGGGGGCTTGGGGCGGCCCCCCGCGCCCGTGAGGGACGTGCCGCCCGCCGGGGAGCTGGTGCGGCCCTCGGTGACAGAGCTGTCCCAAGTGCGGACCAACATCCTGTGCACCGTGCCCGGCTGCGGGAAGGTGCTGCCCAACAGCCCGGCCCTCAACATGCACCTCAGCAAGGCGCACCCGCTCCAGGTACCGCCGTGAGGCCGGGCCGGCCCCGCCGCCCCCTCCCGCTCGGCCCCTCACCGTGGTTGCGGGGCTCTGTCGTGGCGCAGCGCCATGTTCCGCCCCGGGGCCTGCGGCCGGCTCGGGTCCGGGGCCGGGGGGCGGCTGCGGTGCTGGCTGTGCTGGGGTTTGGTTCGTAGTGAGATTGAGGAGGGGCGTGATTCCCCACCCTGAGAAGAATTGGGATTCTTCCGAGAGATTCTGAGAGAATTGGGATTGTTGAGCCTGGAAAAGAGGATGTTTTAGGGTGACCTAATTGAGGCCTTCTAGTAGCTGAAGGGAACCCAAAGGAAGGATGGGGTCAAGAGCCTGGAATGGCAGGGCAAGGGGGAATGGGTTCAAATTAAAAGGGAGTAGGTTTAGATTAGATATTAGGAAGAAGTTCAGTGTGAGGGAGGGCAGGCCCTGGCACAGGGTGCCCAGAGAAACTGTGGCTGCCTCTGGATCCCTGGAAGTGTCCAAGGCCAGGTTGGACGGGGCTTGGAGCAACCTGGGATAGTGGAAGGTGTCCTTGCCCATGGCAGGGGGTGGGATTGGATGATCTTTATGGTCCCTTCCAACCCAAACCATTCTGTGATTCCAGATGGGAATAATGAAGTTTCTTGTTGTCTCTTGTTTAAATTTCCCCATGTGAAAGGCCCCTGCAGGTCCACGTATAACTACACAAGTGTGTGTGTGTACACAGGCTGACCAGTTGTGTTGAGGATTCCTCTAAAATTACTTACAGAAAATAAGCAATTTTGTACATTTTTATAAACATACCTCTGGCAGTTAAGAGTTCTTTGGGACTCAGCTTCTGTTGTTTTACTTGCTTATCACCTATCTTTCTGCAGTAAGACTTTAAAGCCCCACTTGTGAGGTGCTGTGCAAACATGCAGCATTTCCTAACCTTATCAGCTGGCAAGCCATCTCCATCCCAGCGCCGAGGGCTGTTATGCTGGAGTTTTGTTTGTTTTTTTAAAAATGTCTGAGCTAAAAAAAACCCAAAACAGATGGATGCCATTTTGGAAACAAGCCCTCATTTCCATAATACTCCTGAGCTAAGCATGTGCTGGGGGGGAGGAGAACCACAGTTCAGCAGGCACACACTGAGAGTGGGCCTTTCAGGAAGATACCCTTGCTTTTCCCAAAATCATAATGCCAAGTGTGCAAGGACAAATTGTATTCCTGGAGAACTTCAAGTGCAGCATTCATAGCTGCATTCTGAAAGCAGAGCCTCGGTGGGCGAACAATAAACATCCCTGTTTTGTGAAATGGCTGCAGAGTCGAGTGTGGGTCACACGTGCCTGTTGGTGAGGAACAAAAGGAAATAGTGTCAAGTGTACTTGCTGTCTCCTGTCTCTGGGATGTTTTAATTTCATTTCCTATACGAACTAACAACTTTACTGTGGATTCTGTGTTAGATCTCATGTGTTCGTGTGGGGGGAGGTAGAGCAGAAGTTCAAAGTGTTCTTTCAGGTCAGCAGAGTCATTTTGGCTGTGAGCTGGTGTTCTGAGCATGCACTGCAGCTGGTGGGTTACATAACTCAGGGTATGATGGGTGAGGAAATGCTGCTTTCTCACCCAGCTTGCTGTTAACCATGAGTGCCTTGTAGAATTAGAGCATACTCCATACACCTAATTACTGAATCTTGTGATAGCTTGGAATAAATATTGAAATACGGATGGATGCAGATTTTCAGAAACTTCTTGACTTGTTTCAAGGGCATTGCAATTCAGACTAAAGGTTGTTGAGGCTTAAGGGCGGCTAAATATTTTAGTATTGCTGTTCCCTTTTAAGAGATAGCTGATTCCCCAGATAAAAAGAATTTAGTAGATTGCATTTATTGGTGAAATATGAAATTAGTGAAGAGGCAACTTGGCAAATGAGGTGGTAAGAAGCTATTGGGGAAGGAGAGGACATAGTACTCCTGAAGAGAAGGGAGGATGACTTGGTTAATTTTCATTAATAAAAGTAGCACCAATAGGATGGTTTGATACCAAAACCCATAAGGGATTGCTGTGGCAGAGGAAGGACATTTACATAGGAAAGCAAGATTACCCTGTAAAAACAGAGTCAAGTGCAGGAGTATGAGGTTTTAATTTTGTGAAGTGATAACAAACAGTTTGATCAGCTCTGGTTTGTAACAGAAATAACCTGAGGTGAGAAACATGTGAGAAACAATTTGGTCATACATGAATGAGCATTTAGGGTAATACTGCTGGCAGAAGGGCGATCCTAAAATATGGCAGAAGGATATTCTATGTCAGTAGTATGGGGTAAGAATCTGATTCAAATAAGTTAAAATGAACCCAGGAGATGTGTAGAAAATAACTGCTAAGGATGATGAATGGCAAGTGTTTCTGACAAAGGGAAATGAGAAGAATTTGGCTTGTTTGGCCTAACAAAGAAGATATGAAATGTTGATACATAATTTTTGTATTTTGTCTCCTTGACAGAGGATAAGACAATAAAAAAAATGAGAGCAGTGGATATAAACTGATGCTGAATATATTAGGGTTAATTGAATTCTTTGGTCTTTTGGCTATATTATTTTATCTAAAGAAGGGAAACTACTTCTGTGTAGTTTAAAATGAAGCTAGAAGAGTTCATGTAAAGGAGAGGTTTCTGCAGATTCCTGTAATAATAGGGAGGCTGTAGTCAGTGTGAACTGGAAAGGGTAGCATACCCTTAGGATAGGTTACTCAAATACTGCACTACCACAATAGTTGTTGTAATAAGAATAAATGCACTCTCTCCATGTCCTATTTAGTGAAGAAATGGCTGAGCTTCTGCTGCAAAAACCCCCATGTTTTAAATAGTTGACTACAGTCTACTTCAACGTCACTTAAAATTAATCCTTTGGAGTAAGCCTTTCTGGGGCAGGAAAGCAAGACGTCACTAAGTTCACCTTGGCTAAGTCTGTAACAAGTACTGTTAACGTCCCATTTTCTGAGTTGTTGTCACAAGCCATATCTAGATTCCTTACAGTGCAAATGTCTGCTTTGGGAGAAGTTCATTGGACCAAAATCTCCTCATAATTGTGGTGGATGGATGTTGTAGAAACATGGGACATAAAATCAGATAGGTAAGGAAGGGAGCTGTGAGAATGTCTGAAATAGGACTGGCCAGGTGGGCTTTGAGAAGATGCAAGATTAACCATTTAGAGCTATGAGGGCTTGGGATAGGTCAAAACAAGATTAATGTCCATATACGATATCTTACATGTGTAGGGTATCTCTCAACTTGTCACAACTAATTTGCTGTGGTCTCTGCCACCAAAGGCTATGTTCCAGCTGTTAAAAAAAGCATCTTACAGGTGTTTATAAATCTTTTAAACACTTGGTATTGTTCTATACCTTAGTATTTCAGTAGTTTTAAATAACCTGACTGTGGTTTACCTGTTAAGTGCCTGAATATGTTTCCCATATTGCCCTGTCAGTTGTTGGGTTGTGATGTTAAATATAACACACTTAATAACTTTTTATTTAGGAATTAGTAACTCCAGTTGCCAGTTACTCAGCATGTTGGTTTCATCTGCGGTGGGAGAGGCCAAACATTGCTTTGACTTAAAGGCAGATCTTCTTTTCTCCTGAGGACTTTGGGAGTGACGGCTGATAAAAGTGTCCTGTGTAAAGTCAGGGTTAAAAAGTGGAATTGGGGCTGGAACAACTAGATTTCTTTGTGTCATGTTCCTGTTTGGGGCAGTGGCTCTAGGAGGTACAAGAATAGTCACAGTGATGATTCAGCAGAGATAGAACACGCCTGTTTATGAATGGGCTGTCCACAGGAAAAACTGCTGTGCATGAAGGTGCTTAGAAGGTTAAAATGTTACATGAAAACTCCCTTTTCAGAGAATTATTCCAGGTTTTCTTGATATAATGGGGGTGTGAGCAGTGAAGCCCCTTGGGCCCTGGCAGCTGAGGTACATACTTTGTTTGCTTCACATGTTAAGACTGTCGTGCTTTGTGGATTCTCTGTGTTTGGTGTCACCTGGGTAAACACGACCAGCTGGAGATCTGCCCAAAGAGGTAGTTAGGGAGTGACTGGTGTGAAATCAGCCTTCCACTACTAACTGTGCTCACTATCCTCTTGCCATCTTGGATACAGTAACTGGCTCTGGGGACTATGTTTGGCCTCCTGTTCAGTCTCGGGATGGAAGGAGACTCACAGCTACTCTGAGCATTAGATTTTAAATAGTTCACTTTTAATTTTTTGTGTAGACACAAAACCTGGTGCCTGGTGCTTCCACTGGACCCTTTCAGATAGGGTATGTCTAGAGGTGTATGGCTTGTCTGGTTTCCATGCCTGTGTCCTCAGTAGGAAGGTATTCTGTGTGGTTGAACAATCTGGACAATCCCACTAGTATGCCCTTCTTATATGTACTTTTGAGGTCTTCTTTGAGCAAGTAGTGTTGCTTTCTTCTGTGTACATGTGAGGGTCAGTGAGACAGCTCAGTTGGAAAGCCTGGATAGATTGGTCACTTAGTGTTTGGAGGGTCAGAATTAGCATACCAGTTGTTTCATAGACTTAAGTGAGATTTGGTTTATGATCTGAATTAAGTGGCAGGGCATACTTGGCATTTTTCATTTTATTACAAGTGAACTCTAAATAGTGCTAACAGAATTCCAGCATCAAGGAAGTGTTGTGTTTCTGTGACTAATCTTAATGGAGCTTCACATACTGTGCAACTAACAAGTAAAACCACATTGAATCAGCAGTGTAGGATAGTATCTGTATGGAAATTTTTTTTGCCTCGAATAACACAAAACATGGGGCAGGGAGTGTCTTGGTAAAAATAAATAGTACAGTACCACTACTCCGTAGAGCTTGTTGTAATTGCACCTGGTAATTTTGGTGGGATATTTGCAAAGTGGCATCCACATAGGGGAAAAGCTCCATTTGAACTTTCAAATCATGTAGGAAAGTGCCTCCAACTCATTGAGATGTGTAAACTCAGTGAGCCATGGCTGATGTGTATTCTGAATATTGTCTTGAATATACAAACCTGTAGAATTGTCAACTTCTCAACTGGTTCTTTTTCAGGATGGAAAACTTAATGCACCAATAAGGAAGGGTTTGAAAACTTCACAGAAATTCTACTGCTGTCCTATTGAAGGCTGCCCTAGAGGACCAAACAGACCATTTTCCCAATTTTCTCTTGTAAAACAGGTATTCCTGTTTCCTGAAGTATTTTCACACTGATTTAGTCCTATCTCTTCTCCAGAGAGTATGCACTTTTGCATACAGATATCAGCAAAACCTCTCAGCATTTATCCAGAAGTTAGAGAACTGTATGCAGCAACTCCAGCTGCACATATGATTCATGAGTTTGCATGTTTGCATGTTGATATTAGAGGACTTGAACATTTTGATCAGACAGATGCCAGTATGTTCTTCTAAACTGTTCTAAAGATCAGAGCCCCTCTCCACAAATTAAATAGATGGAGAAAGATTAAAGAAGAGAGGGAAAAAATCACAGTAGCAACTAATGAAGGTTTAAACTGTGGCTGATGCTTTAACTGCTTTTTCAAGTGGTCAAGGATTAAGAGCTTTTCTCTGCTTTAATATCAAAATGCATTTGTTTACTAGTTAACCTGTTTAAGAAAACATGTAAGACTTGTTTCTGCATTAGTGAGCAAAAAGAGCACTGTGCTGCAGTTGGTTACCTGTGCTGAGCTGGGGACACTGTAGGGAGCTGAGTGGCTGGCACTTGGTGCCATAAATGAAAAGAAAAAATTGTGGTGTTTGCTCTGGTGTTGACCTGTATGACTTGAGATTATTTGCACAGTTACAGATCTTCAGGTGTGTGCCCATGTTGCAGCATAGACTTACTGTGCTCTTTTGGCAAGGTTGATCTATAGATTTATGGATGTCCTCAGGAAACCTTCAGTGGCATTAGGATAGGTAAATGTTTATCTGTGTTTTTAAGATGCATGTAGCACCAGCAGATTTGCAAACTTCAGACTTTCTATTGACTTCTTTAAACTTATTTGTAGTAACGCTTTAAAAAAATAATTAATGCTACACTTCAGCACTACTTAGCAACTAAAAAATTGCAAATGTTTTCTCCCCTAACCATGATTTTCTTTTTTTAATCTTCACTGAAAGCTAATGTTTACTTTCCCTTGTGTATTCTAGCACTTTATGAAAATGCATGCTGAAAAGAAGCACAAATGTGATAAATGTAGTAACTCCTATGGCACAGAATGGTATTTGAAACGGCATATAGAGGTCTGTGGCAAGACTTTCCAGTGTACTTGTGGGTGCCCTTATGCCAGCAGAACAGCATTACTGTCTCACATTTACAGAACTGGCCACGAAATTCCTGCAGAACACAGGTAAAAGTGAAGCAGTGAAGTAATGATACATTCATCACCAAATTTTGTGTGTCTCGTGTGCTGCCTTTTTGTCTCCTTTCTGTTGGTTAAATAGGAAATAGGATCATGTTGTTTTAGCTGCAAAGCAATTTGCACTTTCTTTGTTGCTTTTAGGAGTTTCTGTTTTGTTGAAGGCAGTGCTGATCATCTAATCAGTAAGATCTGGTTTCCCTACGCAGAAAACAAAAAGTACTGATGACACTGCAGTGCTTGGCATAAATGTTGGTGGTTCTTGTTGCATCTGCTTTTACAGTTCTGTGAGAGTAGAGATTATTTGGTAGCTGGTAACTGAGATATGGAATGCAGTTCAGGTTATTTTCTTGTACAATCTAGTCATCGCTGCAATTGTTGGTGGATTTAGTTTTTACCGCCTATCTCTGCATGTTTAGATTTATAGTTTTAACATGTACATGTATTTCATAAAGGGCAGTCTACTTTCTGAGGCCTAGCCTGTCTGTCTTTGAGGTTCAGCTGCTGCAAAATTTAAGTTTTGTGTGAAGAATTGCTAATTTTATCTTCCATTTCCATGAGAGACCATTACCTGTACACTGATTTTAAGAGCTCTGTCCCTTCAATGCTCAGTCTGAGTCAGTGTCAAAATAACACATTAAAAGTCTTCAAATCAGAGTGCTTAATGTACAAAGGGGAAGAAGCCATCCAAACTTGCACCTCCATTTGGAAATATGTCTCCATAAGAGGTAATCCTTATTCTTTTTTAAAATGAGAGTGAGGAATGACATTTGACAAAACTGAACTTCATGAAGTCTTTTTATGTTTTATTCTGAATTGTCTTCTCATACCCAACCTCATCTATGACTTCGGTTTGTATTTCAATGCAATGACTCAAAAGAATGGAAGGCAGATGTTCTGTGTTTGAAAGAAGTATAAATTATTGATCTCATGTTCACAGGGATCCTCCTAGTAAGAAAAGGAAAATGGAATCCTCCGTACATAATCAGCAGTTGGCAGAGAAAGCAAACGAAGCGTTCATCAATACACACAATACTGCTCCTGGCACTCAGGAGTTGGAGTCCTCTGAAGTGAAAGTAGTGGCCTCTCTTGAAGGCTCCTGCAGTTCTAACTTCACGAACCAAATGCAGCCAAAATGTGCACCAAAGATGCTTTTACCCAAGCCCAAGGTGGCTTTGGTTAAACTTCCAGTGATGCAGGTTGCTCATTTGCCTGTGTATGTATCTGCAACGGACTCTTCTGTCAAACCTGCTGTAGTGGCTGTTGATAATCAAGGTTCAGTTGTAAGTACTGTTCATTTATTGCCTCAATCTATAGGAATCCTGATTCCAGCCCTGGAGGCAGAAACACTTGTGTTTAAAGATAGTATGCCTGTTTCAAAAGTAACAACTTCTGGTGATCGTGAGCCAGTAAGTACTGGTGTGCAAGTTGAATTGGACAAGGTTACATCAAATAACACAGGGCAAGAGCTGGGGAATGTTTGTCACAAGAACAAAATTTCTTCAATAAATATACAGACTGACTTATCTTATATCTCACAGAACTTTGTACCAGCTGCAGCCTGGACTCCCAATTCTTCTGTGTCCTCTTGTTCTCAGACAGATCTGTCATTCAGTTCCCAGGTTTCATTACCCATCAGTGTACAGACACAGACGCTGCTGCCTGCTTCCAAACTGACTTCATCCATAGCTGCTCAGACTGATGCTTTCAGTCAGGGCTGTTTTCCAACGTGTGGCATTTCCAGAGAGACTCAAACCAGTAGGACACAGGACTGTATTGATGGAAGAGTACAGATGGACCAGGCTGTGATGTGCAGTGACATCTTTGACAATGTTCCTTCATCATATAACGTTTCTACTCCCACTGAACTTCCAGAAAACAATTTAATGCCTGCAAATATCGATCAAACCTTGCTGCAAAGAAGTAGTTGCAAGAGCCTGAATCAGGATACGGTAAAGTCTGAATCCCTTATCAGCTTCAATACACAGACTAATATACTTCCACCTCAAAATACAACGGATAATCAAACCCAGACAATGGACCTGCTAAGTGATCTGGAAAACATCTTTTCAGGAAACATGTCTGGCCAGACACTGGATAATCGTGGCCTTTTGTCTGAGACAAGTTCTAATGCTGACACACATCTTCCATCTGGTCCATCGCAGAGCACAGGGATAGACTTTGACATTGAAGAGTTCTTTTCAGCATCCAACATCCAAACTCAGACTGAAGAGAGTGAGCTTGGTACCCTCAACTCTGAGCCAGTTTTGGAGTCACTGGACATTGAAACTCAGACTGATTTCTTATTTTCAGATAGTGCCACTCAATCATATAACTGCCGAGGCAATTCTAACTTCTTAGGCTTGGAGATGTTTGATACACAGACACAGACAGACTTGAATTTCTTTTTGGACAGTACTACCCATCTGCCTTTAGGAAGTATTCTGAAACAGTCCAGTTTCTCTATGAGCACTGACTCATCTGATACAGAAACTCAGACAGAAGTATATATGGCTACTAAAAATACACCTACTCAGAATATTGAAAGCAAAGTCCAGCTCAGTAGTGCTGAGACACAGACTATGGATAGCTGCTTTGAGAATCTGGGGAGTTTATTCCTTACCAGCAATGAAACACAGACAGCAATGGATGACTTCCTTCTGGCTGACTTAGCCTGGAATACAATGGAGTCCCAGTTCAGTTCAGTAGAAACACAGACCTGTGAAGAGCTGTGCTCCTTGTTCCAGAGCTCTGACAAGCCCAGCCACTGAGTGCTACATAATACAACTGTTTCCTGTGGTTTGAATTTAACTTATTGGAGTGGGAGAGATGGCTTTACCAAGTGATCCACTTTGCATTATTGAATGTACTTGTCATGAGCAGTTGACCTAAGAGACTTTTCATGCTGAAGGTACTCTATTGAATATATAACTTTACATAAACTGTGTGTGTATAAATAGAGGGGAAAGGGGGGGCTGTAACATGTTAATGTACGTTTGAACCTTAAAAAATTATGTGGTGCCTATGTTTTTCCCTCAAACTTCTTTACAAAGCTGTTTCTGCTTTCATCTAAGTGGAAGAACTTTTAAAGTTGTTCTCTATATCTCTCTCTCTATTCTTGGCTTACATGCAGGGTTCCATTGTGCTGGACCAAAACCCTGACCTGTTCAATTGAGATGCTTCCCTGAACTTACGGGGGAGGATTCTATTAGTGTAAGCTACTTCTGTTTACTTTTTTTAGTAGCTTGTATTTTAAATCCGGCATGAGCATAATCAGCCGTATTGTCTTCTTTTACTTTATGCCTTCACAGCTCTTTCTCCTGCATAAGCTGACATTTTCCAAATACCTGTCCAACACACTAGACACGTAGAGATTCTTGAGTTGTTGAAAATATTTATTATTAAAAGTGTGTGTAGAAAGCAGTATTTTTTTTTCCCGAGTGGCACTGATGCTCTTTGACGGGTAGGAAAAGAACTTGGAATTCGTAATTATAGGGAAAATTAGTATGTCGTCCTTTTAGCTAGTGTAATAAATGGGACTAACATTTTTAGAGTCTTCAGAAGGGATTTGCTTAAATTATTTCTGTCTGTAAGATGCAAATGTTACAATGTGTGTGCCTCAGAGACTGGAATCATTTGGTTTTGCTGAAATTCTCGTAGCTTTATTGAGATATGAGTTGAGAAATATTACAGTGGTTTATACCTCTAATACCTTAACAGAAATCTTTAAAAATGGGCAATTAAATTCCTTAAAACACTCACCTTGACTCCTGTTTTTGGACTTGCTGCTTCCAAAAACAATTGGAATCCATACAAGAGAGCTGGGAGATCAGCTCACAGAAGCCCTTCCAGAACAGCTCTATCTTGCTTTTGCATGTTGATCTGCAGCCCTCAGTTCCTGCAGCTTTTAGAGTTTCCCTGAGTATAGTCAAATTCACACAAACTCATTTTTCAGAGAAGCATATGACCTCTTGGCACCTTTTTTTTTATGTTTATGTTGCCCCTCATGCCACTGTTTGCAGTATTTTTCATTTGTATGAAAATACATTAAGCCAGTTGTGAATGTATGTTGGAATTTGGCCTTAAGTAATTTTTATCTCTTACTATAATATCTGTGAAATGTAGGCCTCTGGTTTTGTCCTGGACAGGTTTTAGTTTCTGTAACCTTAAAGGAAAAGAGAAAAGTCTTTGTGTCAAATTCCTGGGCCTGTAACACACTTCACTCCTCCATTTTTAGAGGAGAGGTATTGGCTGCGTATTTACCGTGCAGCCCAGCAGCAAATGTATGTCCAAGCCTTAGGTTTTGAGGGCTCCCTATGCTTTGTGCTGCATATTCTCAACTCAAGGATGTGGGAGTTAAGTTACTCATCTGTTGCAGCCAGGTTGTTTTTGTTGAAGATGAGCAATACCTTTCTTTTTTCCTTTTTTTTTTCTTTGTCTTTTCCTAATACTCTTTAAATTGCCATGGTGAATGTCTTCACCTTTACTGGAAATAATCTCCTTAGATTAACCCTGAAACTCACATTTTCTTTTTGAAACCCCAGCTTTGTTGCCTGTTTGATTTTTCAACATTCCTGGATGTGATTTCAGACACTTCCAGTCTGGCTGATGAAACTGCAGAACAGAATCTTGCAGTTCCCCAGGAGAACACTAATTCTGCTGTGGGGAATGACCCCCAGGTTTCACAATGTCTGTAGAGTTCTCATCTGAAGGGTGGGATATATTTTAAAAAGGAAGGCTTCACTTGTCATTTTGTTTGTTCTGAAGATATGACTGACTTATATTTACCTGCCTACTTTGAAATTGGGAGATAAGATAAAGAACAAAATTAGGTTAATTTATTCTATTGCAATATCTTTCTAGTAATGTTGCAACTTCACATTTTAAAGTGTTTTTCCTTCCTCTTTCTTCCTCTGGCTGGAATACCAGAGAACACTTCTTCATACACTGGTTTTTGTGTTTCTCATGTGTAAGTTGCCTGGACTGACACATGAAAGAGAGGCAGTTACCATAAACCTGGCTTGGAAAAGAGGTATTTTTCACAGCTGTAGAAGCTGTTCATTACCTCTGAATTCAGAAAGTCAGTCTTTACTCTGCAAGAGAAGGAATCTTGGGTGCTGAGGAGCGGAATTACTGAAGGGTTTGCGTTGTAGCCATCTGACAGACCAGCCAGGTTTAAAGTACTTTGAAACTAATTTACAAATTAGAGTGATAATTGCCATGTTATTGTGTAAGCCAAAGCTCTTAGCATCAGGGACTGTCAGGAAAAGACCCAAAAGTTTGTGTGGACAAAATCTTATAATGTAATCATTACCCAGTTATTGTACTTTGTAATTAAAAGTATTTATGAGCTTTGTGGTTTTTACTAGAACATGCAAATCACAATCCTTTCACTCATTCCATTGGTTTAAAATATTTTGGATTTTAATTAGGGAAACACAGAACTACAACATGAAGTCATTTATTGAAAGTGCAGTATTAAGAAATTATTAAATGTCTGCACTTAGGGCAGTGGGTCAGTCTGACCAAAATTAACTTCTTTCTTCACAAATTTGGTTTGCCATAAATTATTCATAGAAATGAGAAACGGGTGTGGATCCTGTGTTTCTGGCATATATCACTCGGTTTGGATTTATTAAGTGTTTTTGGGAAAATGTGGAGACTGCAAGCAGACTTCATAGTTTGGTGAATCCCACACTCAACTTTATGAAACCTGATCTGAAACACTGTTGCTGAATATTGCGAATTCTTCACATCTGAACAAGTCCTTGAAAAAGGCTGATTTTCTGTCTTTGTTATAAAAGAAACTTCAGACAGAACTATTTCTGGGTGGAACTAAATTGATACTTACCTCCCTTTTTCTGCAGTTTGTCTCTGATTTGATTTTCAAGGCACTGTATTGTAAGTATTGGTCAGCAGTGACTTACTTACATCTTACTCTTTTTTTGTATCCTCTGTTGCCATTAGAGCTGCTATACAGAAAGTAACGTCAGATTCTCTGTAGCCTCTTAGCACAACTTTTTATCTGGAAGTGATACTAATGTTATGTGTACTTACCCTTTGTGTTTCTTGCTTAATTCTGTTAAGCTGTGATTGCTGGATCTTGATTTGGATGCCTGTGTAACACTACTATAAAATCGAATTAGTACTTTTGTAGTTTCGTTTGTGCTTTTCTTTAATATATGAAGTGTCGAACAAAGGAAACGGCAGATTTGGGACTTGAATTCTATGAGAACATAAGCACAAATAAGCTGAAAAATGAAAGGTCTGTCTTGTTGCCTTCCATATTTGTCAAAATGCTAAAAGTTTGTATGACAGTAGATGTTTCTTCTTCTTACAGCTTTATTTGTATCTATTCCTGCTAATACACCTGTAAATACATTTTGCTGTGGGTAGGGAGGGAGTCCTCCCCCAACTCTTTGTGTCAGCCTAGAGAATTCGGTAGTTTTAAGTCAGTTTGCTAATGCTACATATTCTTAGTTATGCAAAGCTTCTTGTGTCTCAAAAACTTTCACTTCCAAAGGTTATGAAAGCATTTTAAAAAATGTTTATATACTTCCAGCTGTAAATTAAACAGCTCCAAAAGAAACCTTGTGAAACCTCATCTAGTTTTGAACAACTCGATCAGTGTCTGTAACTTAATATATGTAACTAACTCATTACAAATTTTTATTCCAAGGCACATACACAGTCTTTTTTTTTCTCTTGGAAACAAGAGGCTGAGTTTCCCTGTTAGTCATATGGACCTCAGTTGTGTAGGGGTAACAGAACAAAGAACAATGGCTGCCTTCCACTGTTGTAAATCCTTATGCTGCTAACATGTGAATTGATTTTTTTTTTTGTGAGGCTAGGTAGAAATGTAAGAGTTGGCAGGATTGGGGTCTTAGGGGGCTGGGGGGCAGTTAATAGCCTTTTAAATGTAGGGTAGGTCAATAGAACTCATAGTGAATCAACATAGGGTGCTCAACTTGCAAAAGAACATGTTCCTGAAATGGCAACTCAGAGGTGAACCAAGTGTACTTGCCTTTATCATTAAGGTTGTACAGCTTCCCTTGCTTTAATATATTTCTGACGTGCTGATTTTTTAAACATGATCTTAACGCACCATTTACTGTTCCAAATACATTCACACCAAAATGCTGGTAACGTTCTAGGCCTCGCAAGCTGTTTCATTCCTGTTTGGTTTAAGGTGCTGCTATGCTTGTGTCCTGGTGGGATGGGCCTCCTGTAACCAGGCTGCCATTGATAACAGGAACACTGTGAGGATGCGGTTGTTTAATGGTAGCAAACCAGTGCATGGTGCAATCATGCATCTTCTGTTTCTTTTGTTGTTGTTTTTTAAGATGTGAATTTAAATGTGTGTGAGAAGGACTTGCTGCTTAGAACCCGACTGAATTCTCTTGTTTCAAGTGCCATTGCTATGCAATGAACAGAGCTCAGCCCCCAGTCAGGGTGAGGGAATGTTTGTATTTGTGTGTGTGACTCTTCACTGAAAATGTAACCGGACAGCCTGAAATGGTGGAAACTCCTCAAGGAACTGCCAAGTTAAATAACTGAAGTCCCTTTACTTGTGATCCTTTTTCATACGCTGGCTTTACAGTACCTTCAACAACTAGCAATGAAATATAATAGATGACTTGTGGTGATGTCAGCTCTACATTTCACAACATCCAGTGCTTTACATGCTTCAAGCACCTGCATGCAGAGCTAGATTGACAGTCCTTCTACCTACAGACTTTTGCAAGTGCATCTGTGATAAAGCTAGATATGAAAGATGGCCATATCTTTACAGCTTAAAGACTTCAACACCTGATTACAATCTCATTTAAATTTGTAATTATTTGGAATGAATGAGTAATAAATCTCATGGGTGAGTCTTTCCCAAAGCATGTGTGAGTTAATCTCAGCAAGGCTGAGAAATGTCCGTAAAATATTTTTCTTTTCATTTCTGGTGGGATTTTTTTATTTAGTGGACAAATCTAGTTTTCAAAGGATGTTCATGTTTAATTCTTGCTATTTAAGCCAGTAAACTTGCTGTGAGCAGACAAAAACAAGCATTCATTTTTTAGACCTATTTTACAAGTGACAATCCCAAAGAAGGAATGTTGTCCTAGTAACTGTGAAACTTGTAATTACATTATTGCATGCAGAGAAAACCTTGTGCCAAAATACTGTTTCATATTCCCTCTGTTGGAAACTGAAGTGTTACACAAAGCTACTAGTAAGTTATTCACAAGTATTGAAATGTTTTGTTCACAAATGAAGCACTTATTCAGTCCTGTAAATTATACATATTTTGGAATAAAGTTAACTTCAATCATTTTTTGCCTTCTGTTTTAATGGCCATGATCTCTGCCTGCAAAGGCCTGGGTGGGGGATTCGGTGCCTATTGGCAAGTACCACCCATTGCTCCTGAGCATCTTAGTTTTAATTTACAAAATCTCTACCAACTCAAAAGCTTTCAAAAGGTGTCTTACAATATCAGTTCTTGATCTCTGGAGGTGCAAAAAGGTTCTCTGTCTCAAACTTCTCGTCAGTGTGTGCAAAATGTAATTTTTAATTACCTTTTACATGCAGTGGAATGAAAACCTCTGCAGTTTCAGCTCTGAGACAGATGCCTCACCTCTATAACAGACTCTCAGGACAGGATTCCTTTGCTTTCTTCCTCAGCCTTACCATCCACCCCTCCTGTAGCTTTTAAGATCTCTAGTGTCATAACACCAAGCAGAAATTCACCTGCATTATGGTTGGTTTTCAAAGTATCCTATTCTCTCTAACACCTTATTATTTTGTAATGTATTTTATATAACTGAGAACATATTTTTTCCTACTGTAAATATTTTAAAAACCCCAAACCCTAGAGCAGCTTGGTTTGAGTATGGGTCATACCTTATCCTTTTTCTTCCTGTACAGTTCCCATGCTTAGTGATGATCCCACCATTTTCTGTTAGTTGGAGGATATAAAATGCTGATTTCTGTTGTTACCTGTAAATCTGGCATGTGTGATTCAGAGGAGGTGAATGAGCAGAAGACTCATGACTGAAGGTTCATCTGCACTGTTCTCTCAGCTGCAGTCCTGATGAAGTCCTGATGGACAGCAGGAGGCTGCTGTGTTCAGCCCCATCATAGTCCGAGGTAAGCATTTGCAAACAGCAGCATTTCAGTATTTCCAGAGGGGAAAGGGAGGTATTTCCAGAGGGGAGGATGTCTTAAATATCTAGAAACTAAATTTCTGTTCAGAGCGTTTAAAATCATGAAACAGTCAGATGTGTAAGGTCCTTCAAGGAGTAACAGCCGTGTTCCCATCATAGTGTTGGTTTTGCTTTAGATTAAGCTGTTATTTCAGGCTTTTCATCATTCAGAAAGGATTTGACTTATGGCCAAAAGTCAGATATTTTGACAGACTGTACCTCTGGAAACTCTCACGAAGGGTAGACAGTCCAAAAGGCAGGACAAACTAACTCTTGATTGAGAACAGACTGAGAAGAAAGTGGCTGTTCAGAGATAGGGAGGCCCCATGTGTTTTCAAACTACATTCTTGCCTGCTGTTGCTGAGAATTTTGCTGGCAGTGAAAGTGTTCCTGACTGGTTTGGGTTTAGTTCCTGAATTTCCTTCACTTGAAGAAATTGCATGCTGGCAAGCTGATTGTTTTCTGTCAGAACAATGTAGTTAGAGGCTGATTTTCTTTCTGGCTCTGGGATTTGACAGTGAATCAGTCCTCTGGATGTTTGGACCTAAAACAATAGGAGAAAAATGTTGATTTAACTTTCAGGTGTTCCATCATAGCATTTTTACATTGTTGTCAACAATTCACTTGTTTTGTTTTGGCACCTTGAATGCAGGAAGCACTTGTGGCTGATCCAGCCTGTAACTTTATTTCCTTTCCTTGAACAGGAACAGTGTTATTCTTGAGAGAATTTAACACAAAAACAAGAAGCTGCTGTTTCCTCTGCTGGAAGAACCCAGTGTATTCAAAGGCACATAACTTGATTAAGCTTATGATGGCTGAAATGTTGTGTATTTGTTTCTTTCTGTTCTAGGCCTTTAGTCAGCAGCTTTTCTGGTGAAAAAGGTCTTCTTCTGCTGCAGGTCGGATATAGTAATCTGTGGTGTGGTCTCTGTTCTTCTATCAGGTTGTAGTAAAACTTCTATCTGTCTGATGTGACAGTTTCAAAAAAGACAGCAAAACTCTTACCTGGCATGAAACACTGGAAAGCGTGGAAATAATGTTTATAGTTTTCCTTGCAACGTTTTTTTTTAATGCAGTCCTAAAAAACTGACTGTCTGCAATGGCTGCAACTTAAAATTAATTTGACAAATATGTTTGGCTTTACTTTTAATTGATAATGCATTCATTTTTCACCTTTCTCATTGAAGCAGCATTATTTTCAGTTGTCTGAATGGAAGAAATTATTTCCTTCTGGACTTTGAAAAATGTTTCTAATTTCACAGGTGGATATAGATAGATAGATATGTTTGCATTTTCTGTTCAGTGGAAAATAGGACTGAAAGAAGTATATATGAATTTCTTTATCTTGGGGCTATTTGTGAAGGATGCCTGTTTTGTAGAGCTTGCATTTTATGTCTAAACGTGGAAAACAGGATTAGAAAGTACTTTACCATAGGGGAAGAGGTACAAAGAAGGGAAGAAAATGGTCTGTTAGTGGGATTTCTGTTCTGAGGGACCAATAATGCACTTGTGTAGCTGCAGCACCATTATCAAATAGAAGTTAGAAAAAGTTACTACAACAAAAAAACCCCCGTTTCCTGCAAATTAACAACCAAGATATAGAGCTTGACTCCAGATAGTCGTTGGTTGAGATTTTCAGAGTACTGAGAGAGATAAGAGTTGCGTATAATTCAAAGTATTGACAAATAAAGACCTCGTTTGTAAGGTTTTAATAGTTTCTTTATAACTTTCCCCTTTGACTTGCAAAAAATACCAGATAGGTACAAAAATTACTGCCATTTCAGATGGAAGTCTGTAGCTTGGGCCCTTTCCAGTGTAGGTGCTTGCTTCGTTCATGATTCACTTTGTTCCACTCCTCTCAGAGGGACTGTCACTTGAAACTCAGATTTGCTGCCAGAAAAATGGTGGCTCTTTAGCTCTGATGTTGAGATACCTGAAGATGGACACAATTAACAAATTGCTAGAAAACAAATAAAAAATTACATTTATGGACATGTCTATTAGTAAAGAAATAAATCTAAAAAGACATTGAATTCCTCCATTTTTTACATTTTGCCAAATTAACAAGGAATGCCTGCAAATGTTTATCTGAAGCTCAAGGGGATTCAGCAGTCTTTAAGATAAGAATATTGTTAAATGCCTTCTCCTTAAGGGTGGGTCATCTCATGGAGTAGGGCATGGATTTAAGAATATTCCTAAAGTTAGGCATTGTTTTAATGCTCTGCAGCATCGAACACCTCGTTACCATGCTAGGCCAGCCACAGTCATTCAGAGTGAATCTGAAGAAAGAGGTTGCACTTCATCCCCAGAATAAGCTGTTTAAAGCTCTAATGAATCTATCTTATGGCCAGGAGGAAACTAAACCTACATGTAAGTAGCTGGCATTCATCAGCTTATAACTCTATTAATAGCATCTTGAAAACTACAAATATCCACAGTGCTCAGAAGGAAATTTTATTGTTTTCTTCAGTCTAATGAGCTTTAAAACAGCATGAAATTACAATATGGAAATGTTAGGTCAGTGCAGCCAGCACTGCAGCTCCCCAGCATGGCTGACTGGTAAGGAAGTCCAGAAGGCAGTAGAATCTCCTGTATTTTTTATTATTCCTGACATTATTGGTTAGAGAGCTTCAGATGTCATCATGTTTTATACACCGGTTTTGGTTTGTATGTGGAATCTGCACACAGGCATGAGGACTGTTCTTTTCAAAAGCAGTAGGATTAGAAACAGTTGCAACACTTCTGTCGGGTGTGAGAGCACAGTGCCAGTGTAAGTGCTCAGGATCTTCTTGCAGAAGTGAGACCTTTGTGAGGCTTGAGATAAATGACAATTCATTAATTTCTATGTTGTGTCCCTTCACTTTATCATTCACAATGTCAGCTCCTTTTTCACCCTTCAGTTCTCTTGCTGTAGCTACAGGAAGCAATCTCAGCTAAAGTACCATTCAGCATCTTCTGAGAGATAATGGCTTTTGTGTTCTTCCAAGAAGGGTTTGAAGGATGCTTGGGAGTGCATCTCTCACAGGTAGAAGTATTTGTGAAGACTTAGTTTCAGAAGCATTTGGACCAAACAGGTCAACCAGATTAATCTCTTTATCCCTTATGCCTGCTGGATTTTTCACATCTTGAAGGTTCCACACTCACTGTTCCTTTTTATTGGTGCATTCCTTATTTCACCTTGGAATGTTTGAACAGTGTAACTTGTTACGTATTTCCATTTTAGTGCCATATGTTGTAAGATAACAGACTTGATAAACTGGATTGAAAATCTCTTCCTTTTCTGGAGCGTATCAGCTGTGGCATCTGCGCTTGACTCGCCCTCTGATTTTGATTGATTTCTTGTGGTCTTGGCTTCTTGACCTGTGTGGTTGTCAGGGGATTGCAAAATCTCTAAGCAGAACTGGCCATTGTGGGGTGTTTCATTTGTTTTTGCAGCTGGAAGCTGGCAAGTGGATCACTTTTATCCCGAGATGATCAGGGTTATCTGACCTCTGGTGTGGTCGCTGTTCTTCACACCTTCTCTTCACTATGAGTACAAAAGTGATTGTGAAAATATCCCCAAATCTCTGTACAAGGATTTTGGAGCAGTCAGACGTGACCTTTGGTGTTTGCTGCCTGAAAACCAGCCAATCTCAGATTATCCATATCCAATTTGCATGGATATGGGAGAGCCTCGTACCCGGGAGCAGCCGCTGGGCTGAGCTGGTGGGAGCGGGGGAAGGAAGGGCTGTGAGGGAGCTCCCCCGAGAACAGGAATGGGAGAAATGACACAACTGGGAGCTTTGGATGCAAAAACACGAGAGAGCTGAAAGGGGTGAAGGAAGGAGGGAGCCTGTGCAGAGGTGAATGAAAAGAAAATATGAAAAAAGAAAAGATGAATAGGAAGAGAGTATTGGATTTGAGAAAAATGGATGCGAAATGACCAAGTAGAAGAAAAAGCTGTGAGAAAGGTGAAGAAAGGAACAAATAAACAAAAAAAGTGAAAAGACAAATTACTCTTACAATATAAGGAATCCAGATAATCACAATGAACCACTGCCTGACCAATAGAACTTTAACTGTGAAAAAGAAATAAAATCAAGTATGCAACAAGCTTATTTTTGGGTCTAAAGTCATGAACTAGTGCTACTGAGACCATTTGCAGTTGATAGAAAGCCCTGTGGTTATAACATGGCATGAAGACTGAGTCACAAGGACTCTTAGCAGAAGATGGGATTTGGGCACATCCCTAAGTGCATTTTTTCAGATATTTGCATGAAGAGCTGTGTTAAAACTTCTAGGACTGAAAGAGTCCCAGACCTGCCTGCTGTTACTTAATCCTTGTTAAGAAAATTTAGTCCTTCTAAAAAGCGCAGGATGATTTATATAAGAAAAATAAATGGTCTTTATCATTTTCTCCATAAATGTGATATGTTAGGGTATTTTTTTCTTTTTCACTCTCCTAAATGGGCTTTTTTTTTAACCTTTTTTGCTCTCTCCAAAAGTCTTAAGCCAATCACTTAAGAGTCAACCGACAGTTAATGCTTAATTACTAAAATTGTGTGTGAGCTTCATCATACTCTAAGGCAGATTCACAAGGTCACGAACGTAGGTAAACTCTTAAAATTCTATTTTCTTGTTAATGCCATGTCTTCATTTGGATCTCAGTATTTAAAAAGAAAAACAACAACAAAACAAAACCAAAATCCTAGAAACCAATATCCAACCACAAAACACCCTTTGCAAGTGTCACATCTCTTGTTTAGCAGAACTTTCGGCCTGTTGAAATTTACTCACTGATCTTTGTTTGACATCGAATATCCTGGATATAACTGTATGAATCAAAGAACTTTCCCCTTAGTAGATAAAGACTGCATAACCTGGTTGGGTAAAGATAATATTTGATACAGAAATCAATACCATTGTTCTTTAACAGAATACTTAATTTTTATATCAAACATACGATCTAATTCTAATCTGGCACTTCTTGAGATGTGAGTAAGATACTTTCTTGGGGAAATAAATAAAGTCTGAGTTAATCATCAATGTGGGAAGGTATTTTTAAAGTAGAAGCCTGCAGAACAACTGTATCTCGCAAGGCTTACAGACTGCCAGTGTAAATACCATTGTCACCTTCATGAAGTCACTTAAGTTTATTAAACTCAGAGGTGATATTCCCATGTAACACCTACGTAGTTCATCAGCTTCAGAGGAGCTGCACAAATGAGAGTAGAAGTTGACCTTTACAATTCATGTACTGAGTCACAACTTCATCTCCACAGCTGCTGTAACCGTAATGCACTTCGCCTTTACATCCATTTTATCTGCCTGCAATTCTCATTACTAAATATAAACCTGTTCTGGAAAGTTAAAGTGGACATGTGACAGTGGCCACTTTGGATAAGCCCCAGCACTCAGACACGCTGCCCTATTAATGGTTCCATCGTAGTTCTGCCTAATGCTGCCCAGCGCCGGTGTTTGCTTTCTCCGGGATCACCTGGGCTCGAGACAGTCAATAAATGCAGCAGAAGAAAGCTCCCTGTTCATTTTCTGCTACAGTTCTGCCTTTTTCTTTGCAAATCTTTTAACAAAATGGGACCAAACGTTTCTGTTCATTTAGCTGGAAATTCTCAAGCATCAAACGGATTTTAAATGCACTTTGGCACGGCAGAAATGTCAGGGGCACACAGCTCACATAGGCAAACAAGAGGCTGTCTTTAAAATTTTTGACGTCAGCTGGAAGATGCACAGACAGGTCAACAAAATGTTATTAGGACAATGATAATTAGGACAAACCTTTATCCTGTGACCGTGCTATTTAAATCTGCAAAGGGAGAGGAATCTGGAGGAATGAAAACAATGCCTGAGCACCATTTCCTAAGTCTGTTGACACTAATTGCAATGTAAGACCTTCTGCTCTTCTTGCCCTGTAATAGAGCAAGCCTGTATAGCTCTAGAATTTACAGAGAATTTACCTCTGTTACTGCTGGCACCTTCAAAATTATCTTGTCGTAAAAATACTACTTTCCAGCAAAAAGATAATAGGTATTTTTTTAAGGGGGTAGCTCGGTCAGTGCTAATGATTCTGTATCAGCTTGGTTTTGACAGTATTATTTAGAAAGAGTCTTGAAAAATGTCCTTACCGTAGCGCTATAAAAGCAGACACAGATTAGACTTTGAAACTTAAGCGTTCAAAATTTTGTGAACTAAATTAAGTTCGAGAGGGGGTGGTGGATGGCTGCCTACTACTGCATACATTAAACCATAGTTTCTGTGTGTGGTAGTGCTTCCTCACTTCTAAGGATTTCAGCATTTGCTGTGTACAAATATTTACAGTAGGCAAACCCCAAATTTCTTTTTAGATTTCCTTTTACAAATGGTGCCTGATGCTTCCCATTTTTAACTTGAACTGCAGTTTTCACATCATAGAAGGATGCACAAGGCTGCAGGCTGTTTGAGGGGATGTCTGTGCGTATATTTGTTACATTTCAGTGCTTAAAACTTTCATTTACTGCACCTGTCTTAAAATTCATCAGAGGGGGAAGACCAGCCTGGTAGTAAGGACACCCTCAGAAGTGAAAGGTGTGGGTAAGAATTCCCACAGCTCACTTGGCAAGTGAGCAAGAGTAAAAAGAAAGCAGCAGCATCCTCAGATTCAGTGAGACTTGTTGGGAATGTTTGGATTGAGAGAAGAAAGCGAGAAATACCACTGTGAGTATTCTGGTGGTGTTTACACAGTGACAGTGCTTGAGACAAGGCTGAGGTGCCCCTGCTTCTCATGTTGCCTTGACCTGGCTAGTCCAAAGCTTATTGTGCTGTTTTGGGTGGGGTTTAGGGTTTTTTCATTCTTTTCACTGTATTTTCACGGGTTTTGTGCTATTTTTTGGTTTACTACCTGTGAGGAATCTGTATTTTACACTCAGTTACATGAATTACCTCACCTGCAATCACCAGAGAAGAAGGAAGTTGGGGGTTTTGGTTCCATGAAATACCATGGTTGTGGAAGGAAAGAGGAGACCTGAGAAAGCCAAAAAGCAGGAGTGTTACACAAGTTTATGGTAAGAAGAAGTTGGGCAAGTAGCATTACCAGAAGAGGGGAAGTGAAATTTTACAAAGGCACCCCAATTGTGTAAAGTACAGCAGAAGCTAAATTACTGCAAAGTTGTGTTCCCAGGCATACCACAAAAACATCCAGACCTGGCTGAATGTGTAATTTGGTTGAAACCAATTTAGCTTATTAGTGCTGGTAGTTTCACAATGGTTTAAAAATGCGAAGACTTTGCATATTCATGTAAAAAATAAAATTCTCTTTACTTGATTTAAAGTGAAATGAACATCAGCAAAACCAAGTGTTAGTTTATTAGAAAATGTTCATTATGACAGAGGGGAATTACCGAAAGAATAATTCAAAAGGATGTAGCTTTAAAACCTGTTAGAACAATTATTTGAGTCTATTCTTGTTCTCCCCCAAATTAGCATGAGCAGACAAAAACCAAACATGAGTTCATGTTGTTTTACTGAAATACTCATTTCTGTGAGGGAGACACAGGAAAGAGACCTTAAAAATTTTTCTCGTAGTGTGTGTTAAAGGACAACTGAAATAATTTTAAGATCCTAGGCTAATGAATTCACATGTACTTATTGATGTTGTTACTGTTTGATTTTTCAAAACCTGTAATCAGGCTGTGGGTGTGAGACAGTGGCACAATGAAACATAATGGCGTCAAATTTAACACCAATGGGCATAATTTTCCCTACTTATGAATCATCTGTCCTTAAAAAGATTTGGAAGCCTGCAGCAATAATCTAGGAATTATTTTCATACTTATTACTAAAGGAATTAAAGCTGATTGTTCTAATATGAGACAGCGGGTAACTCTTCCCTGTGTTCTGGTGGCTTTTTTTTTTTTTACTCTTAGTCCTTATCAGGTTTACTTGTCCCGTTCTTAATCTTATCAGCCGCATTTCCACTGCCTAGACTGTCAAAGGAACACCAAGTGCTGCAGATAAAATGCTAGAGGTGTAAAAAGCTCCTGCTCAGAAGCTAAATCAGAATCACATGTCAACACAGTTCAGGCTCAGGCTCTGGCAGGATGGTAGGATCATTGTTTTTAATGCCATTTACTAATTAAAAATGAGTCCCAGATTACGGAAAGTCTGCCATGAAGCGGCTTACTAAAATGGTGGTTTAACTCCTTGAACTGGCTACACCAGAGTCTGTCATTAAACTGTAATTTATTTGAATATTGCTCAGCAGTTACCAAATGTTCTTCTGACAAGAGGCAGCGCGGTTTGTGTTTCACACGATCATCCCCCCGTGTTTCGGCCGGAGCTGCTTTTACCCCCGACGGAGACGCGTGGCGGGACTGCGGCAGGTGTATTTTATTCGGCAGATGTACTGTAAACGCATTACAGCAGATTAGCTGGATTTCTTCCTTTAAATGTACACTGCGAGATCCAACTTGCAAGCCAGCTGTTTCTTATCGGCCCGTGTAATCTTCCCGAGCCCGGCTTTGTCTCTTCCTCTCGCCGCTATTTCTGTAACGGGATCGGACGAGCGAGAGCGCCGCTATGAATTTTAATGCTTCCACTGGGGAATCCCTACCGCCTCCTCTTTTTGGATGAGATCCTCGAGGAAAGACCCAGAACAGAGCGNCCCCGGGGCCGGCCGCGACCTGGACAGCGCCGAGGGCACCCCGCTGGGTCCGGGCGAGAGACAGAGCCCGCGGTCCGGGCGCTAGAACCGCCTCGCCATCCGCACGCCGCGGCCCGAGAGGAGGAGCCCCGGTTGTCGCGCCGCTCCCGCCGGCACCCCATGGATAAGGCGGGCTCGCTGCACAGCTCGGTGCCCGGGCCGCCGCCCCGGCTCTACCTGCCGCGCAACTTCAGCTGCAGCGCCTGCCTCTATGGCAGCCTGGCCGAGCAGTGCAGGGCGGGCTGCAGCCCCGACGGNCGCCCACGCCCGTGGTTCGAGAAGCGGCGGACGAGAAGCCGCCGCCGACCCGCGGCCGGGAGCCCACGCTGCCCGCCGTGCCCCCCAGCCCCACGCAGCGCCGCCGCGCCAAGTCGCTGCCCACGCCCGGCGACCGCAGCCTGCGCCCCGCGCTGCAGCAGAGCCCGTCTCGCCGCAAGACCGTGCGGTTCGCCGACTCGCTGGGGCTGGAGCTCACCTCCGTGCACCTCTTCTGCGAGGCCGACCTGCCGCGGGTGCCGCTGCC
>VWZW01005771.1:86083-106820 GCA_013397115.1 Edolisoma coerulescens
GCCGGCGCTGGGCGACCTGGAGCCGGTGCTGTTCGGGCCGCCGCCGCCGCTGCTGGAGCCGCTGTTCCCGCCGCAGCCCGGCGCCAGCCCCGGCTTCGCGGAGCGGGTGCGGCAGCACAAGGTGAGGCTGGAGTGGGTGCGGGCAGAGCCGGCGGGGCTGCGCGGGGCCGTGCGCGTCCTCAACCTCGCCTACGAGAAGGTGGTGTCGGTGCGCTACACGCTCAATGGCTGGGCCAGCTGCGCCGAGGCTGCCGCCACGTACCAGCCGCCCGGGCCGCCCGACGGCATCACCGACCGCTTCGCCTTCCTGCTGCCCCTGGGCGCCGCCGCCGCCGAGACCGCGCTGGAGTTCGCCGTCCGCTACCGCGTCGCCGGCTCCGAGTACTGGGACAACAACGAGGGCAAGAACTACCGGCTGCGGGGCCGGCAGCGCGTCCCGCCCGCCGCAGGGCCCCCGCAGGACCCCGACAGCTCCGCCTGGATCCACTTCATCTGAGGCGGGGGCAACGCGGAGCCCGCGCAGGTTCGGGGGGACCCGTCCCGGGGGGGCTCGGCGCCCTCCCCCCGGCGCCTGCCCGCGAGCCGCCCGGAGGAGTTTTCCCGAGTTCTGTTTACAGAGGGGTAATTTGCGTTTTCTGTGTCACTAGCGGTGCCGGGGGGATCCCTGGCTCGCCTCCCGGGCGCTCACGGGGTGTGGGCAGGGAGGCCGGGCGCGGGTTCTCCCTCAGTGTCCCGAGCACTGTGGCTTCCACCAAAGCAGCGGCCGGGCTCCGGTGACAGGGGCCGAGGAATGTGCGGGCTTTGCCGGTCAGGACCGGGATCCGCAGGTGAGTGCGCATCCTCCCGGCCCCGGAGGTCAAGCTGAGCTGCTGTGACCTCAGCAGGTTACGCGGAGGGCGCTGCCATAGCGCATCCCTCCCTCCTGTTTGCCTAATCCTGCTTAAGCAAAGCCCGGCTCCGGCGAGGGGCTGGATCCGCCCTCAGCCCCTCGCTGACCCACTCGTGTTAATTGTCCCGCGGGGTCAAGGGCCTGACAGTGCCGGCTAAAGGGCAGATTATGGTTTGGAACCCGAAAAGACAAGAGTATGGATGTCCCAAGGCACAGCTGTGTTTCATTGTGCAGTGAAAATGTTCGTTTTATAGCAAAGGGTTGTTGTTTTTTTTTTAATTTTGAGCCCTGTTTCAGGCATTTAAACATAGTTAGAAAGAAAAAAGCAGCATCACATCCTATTTGAAACACAACTCACTGAGAGATTTTTAAAAGAAAGTGTTTTGGTTTAGAATTTAAGTATTACGTTGGTGGAAAAGTTTGTCAGGATCTGGTGTTTGTTTTGGTAGGATTGGTCCCATAAAGGTGTTTGTGTTCAGGTCAGCAGGAAAGTCATGGAATTGCACCAAAGGAACGAGGGACGGCAAGAGTTGAATCCATAAATCTCGTCTGCATCACAAGCAGCACCTTCATTTTTATTCCTGTTAAGAGTTTAACTAAACAGTACCAGTGCAGGACCCTGCTTTCTGAATTTCCTGCTCCAAATTCTTCATAATAATTTCAGTAAGTGATGGATTTCACAAAACTGGTGAGGTTTAATCAGACAGATCAAAGACAGTTCTATCTTGCCATATAAAAGTATACCAATCAAAATTATGCAGCATAGTGACTTCTGCCATCAAAGGTATGTTTTAAATTATATTAGCATTAAATACAGCATTTTCCTTTTTAAACTTGCTTTTTCAGGAGTTCAGCTGAATACAGGTTGTCCTGGTGCCAAATCTGGGTGCTAATTTTCCAGGATTGAGGCATGTATGTGTTTGCTGGAGAGGGGCCTCTGCAAATATGACTTCTGAGAGAGGTAAAACCATGTCAGTGTGATTTTCTGGTTATGAAGGGCTATAAGATCAGGCCTTTAAGGTTTTGGGTTTTCTGTAGGTTGGTTTGGAATGAAATGAGATTTTTTTAACTGCATTTTTATGTTTCTTGAAAGGGTTAAGTGTCCCAAGCAGCTTGAGTAATGTCTGGAGTAATGAGTTCTCACAGAACCTTTTGACTTCGGTGAGAATTGAGAGCAGTTTTGTCTCCTGAGGGTCTGATTTTGTCTCCTGAGGGTCTGATTCAGTCAGAATAATTAAACCTATATGTTCTGGGGGAAAAAAAGAGATCTGGAAACTCAATGGGAAAAGAGAATTTAATTTCATTTCTGTAGATTACTGGTTCTGATTTAATGGAAGTAATAGCAAGACTGCTTTCTGTAGTATTGGTAGCTTGGTTTTAATTTCCCAGTCAGTGTTCTAATCCCTGTGCTTTTAATGAAACAGAACTTAACAGAAATACACTGTCAGCATCTACTGAGTATTTCACATTTTAGTATATTAAGGTCCCCATCTTGTAATACAGTAATCTTGTAAGTTGCTAGAACACATTTATAAAGCTAGAATTACACAACTAGGGTCTTAAAATGTTCATGATTAAAACACATTAAGTGGTGTATTTGATAAAGAAAGCCCAAGTGTCTTTTAGTTGAACTTATACTTTTTATAAGAGCCTTAATACTGGAGAGAAGGAAAAGGACTTGTCTCCATTTGAAAGCACTTTGAAATCTGCTAGAAATATAGCAAACCATCATTTATTTATGTGTTGTAGCTTTCCAAAAGCTTGGCCTTTTTAACCGACAGAGTGAACCAACAGCTGTTATGTGGACTGATGAAAATGCTTGGAGAAAAAAGTCGTTTCTATGCATTTTAGATCAACTGATGCTGCAACTTTGCTTATGAAGTTTTAACAATATTTCCTGTTTATTGTTTCAATGGCTTTAGAAACACGGACAGTGCTAAAAAACATTTTTAACACTGAACAATTCTGGAACTCCAAAATTATTTCCCAGTGATTGGCAGTTTTCATTATCGTTTGGTTTGTGCAGCATCTGCAGGTCTCTAAAAATTCTCTAAAAGTCTCTAAAAAAGTTTTAAAATCTCCTTCTCTCACCTGTGGCTTAAACACTTTTGATTTGGATTACCTAAATGGATGTACATACATCAAGTGCAGAAAGAGCTTGTTGTATTACACTTTATTTTTTATCATGACTTAGGTGAACTTACTGTTGCTCTTGGTTGGAATTTTGCAGGCAGAATTGGGCTATTGCTTTATAATACTGTTCAAATATTATTGTTCTTACATTTATGGCCACCTTTGCCAAACACAAATCTGAATTTTAAAACTTTTGAGGTCGTAGCATACCAGGAGAGTGTTTTGCACAACAGTTTCCTGAGCTTTCAAACAGTTAATGCTGACCTCAACCTAAATTTTGTGAGTAACTTTATGGACTTGATCTGAGATTATTGATGGTACATGTGCAAGTCCAGTAAAAGATGTGGTTTTGTAGAAGATTTAGAGACAGCTCCATTGTAGTGCCTGGAAAGGGAAGGCTGCACCCAGCCAGCTTTGACCAGAGAATGCTATTGATGAAGTCTGTGGAAGGAAATTGAGGTGTTTTCATAGAAATTGTCAGTGGCATATGCCGAAGCTGCACTACTTCGATTACGCGTTTGCACTTTTGTCACATGAATTTATTTCCAAGAAAGGTTTATTTGTATTTCCAGACACGTGTTCAGTTGCAATGGCTGTGTTTTTCCGCTGGCAGCATTCATGTAGTTTTCAATCCATTAGTTTTCAATCTGATGCCACTTATGCCATCTAATACTTGCTAGAAGCATTGTGATAAGTGGAAATGAAATTAAAAAGTCAAATTATATTTGTATAGTACATAAACAATGACTTTTGAGGAGAAAAAACCTGTGTTGAAGGGGGTCATTTTCAAATTGGCAGGACACCAATCATTTTATTGGGAGCATGAGGCAAACAACTTTTTAAAATTGTATTCTAAAGAATACTGTTCAAGAAAAAGAAGTTTCACAAGCAAAGTTAAATATTTCAAAATTTTCAAGCCAATCTGTTTCTGGAAAAAATGTTTTTATTTGCATGATTGGAGTCCATGCCAACTCCCTTTCCAAGGGATACCAGAATGGTTTAGGCAAGGCAATAATCCTTAGGTCATGTACTTGTAAGTGAATTATTCATTGCTCGTGTCTCTGCAGATGTAAAAATGTGTCTGTCATTTATGGTGCAAAGTTGTAGCTTTATGAAATGTGCCATGCTATTTTATGTGCACTATAATGCAGATTTATACAGCAAGTCAAGTTGTACTGTGTGTCTGATAGCCATGGGTGTTTGCTGCTTCACACGAACTGGTGGGGGGTTTGCATGTGATTCTTTGCCTTCTGTGGCAATATTTTGGAAATTTACCCTAATTATTAGAAATCCTAAAATGAATCAGACCTATTAAGTGACTGTAAATGGAATTTCAGCTAGCTAAACATATTACGTATTAGCATAAAATCAGTGACTGAAGCTGTTCTACTTATTTTCACTAAATGTAGATAATTTCAGGTAAATTAACTTTTTTCTCCTTTTACCATTTGCAAGTAACTTTTTGATGTGAATGTGTGTGCCTCAGTATCTCAGTAAACAAGAGAGTAAGTGCACACTCTCTTGTTTCAGCAGATGTGAGGGGCAAATGTATCACTTGAATGAACAAATGTCTGTTGATGCATAAAGCATCATCCCTTTACAGACACGTGAAAAGTTTTTCCATAATGCCAACAAGCAAGCAGCTGCTAATTTTAATGTAAAGTTACCTGCAGAAATACTCAGAATCTGATTTTTTGAACATATTATATATTAAAATTTTTATGTGCCTTTCAGTGTTTCCTAGAAGTAAAGCTCACGTGTTCCTTAGCTCTCCCACCAGAAGCCCGATATTTAATTTGTCATTAAAATGAAATTTTTACTAAAATATAATAATCCAAATTCCTGACACATTTTTAGCTGTGCCGGAAATCCTGTATCGATAGCAGCCAGAGGAATTTGATAATATTTTCCCATGTTACAGTGAAAGAAATGTCAGTCAGAATTATGTCTTCCTGATACACCTCTACGTTTATGTGGTTAAGTAAAAAAGAAACCAATTGTGACTATAGTTAATATAACAGAATATATTTGTTGTATATATTCACCTCTTGCACAAATATTCTAAACATCTATTCTATCTGAAACCAGAAGTTCTAGTTTTCTATGAAATCTGTTCGTGGAGACCTGGCCTTTTCAACTTTTACTGTTATTTATCTGATGCTGCATAATGCATATTGTTAAAACTTTTGGATGGATTTAATCTGTCTGCAGAGTTTATATCATGAAACAAAAGTGCTCTCTGCAAGGAATATCTGAAGTAAGTTACTTTTACCTTCTGGCTGTCCTGCATGGCTTTTTGGCAAATCCTCAGTAATTCTGTTTCCTGTAGGTACTCCACGTGCACGTGTTTGGAGTAAATGGAAGGATTACTTAATGGAATGGAAATATTTTTGAGCACTGAAATTAAGGATTTTCCAACAGAAATAGTTCAAAGCAAGAAGTAAATATAGTCGATATTGCTGTAAAACAAAGCCCGCTGGCCTTACGTAGAGCTGATCAGTATTTTGTTTAAAATGGAAGATGGTGGCGTATTTCAGAATTCAACATGTTCAGGGAAACACACCTGCTTCAGTTTTCTCAGGTTCAGCTGATAGGAGAGAATTGCCCCAAAATAAAGAAGTGGTGAGAGTGTTTCCTCACATCTGTGTTGGTCTTGAATGTAGGTCTTCCATGAGCAAAGTGGATACTGAGCTATAAAACCGTTGGCTGTTGCTTGGAGTTTTTCTTTATCCAACTTATAAATACTATTTTAAAATTACTTCACAGAAAGGATTTTTGACCCTGGGTTTCCCCATCTTGTGTGAATATCCTCTTCATTCAATCACTCTGGCTTTTGCTTGAGGCCTCTGTTGTTGAGGGAAGATTTGATTTTATTTTTATGCTACATAGGAAGATTATTTTACGTTAGATTTTTGGAGAGGAAAGCAGGGAAGTTTTTTCCTTGCAATTTTCATTTTTTAGATATTAAACAATAGCATGAAGTATAAGGATTGCTTGAAATTACATACGCACTAGTGATTCCAAAGAATATAGCTAAGAATAATGTCAAGTGTGAGATGTGCTTTTTAAAAAACTTACGTGCTTTGATCTAGAATGGCAGGGAGAAAGTCCTAGTCTCCAGTGCAAGCTATTAATGCCAGGGATTTCTTTCTATGCAATTCTATGGTGCACCTGTTTTTATAGGGATTAACTTGATTGGTGTAGTTCATGTATCACTGTGTTATGTATAGAATATTCTGTTTAAAGTGTCATTAAGGAAACTGTGTGTCTTAAATGGTGTTCTAACTTTAGGCTCTTTTTTGTCCAACCTGACTTCACTAAATCATAAGAAACTCCTCTGAATAACAATAACAAGACAATATTTCATAAAACTGCGTAATCAAGTCTCACACATTACACATATCACCTTCTAGGACAAAAGTTGTGTTACTGTTGTGAGTTTCAAAATGTTTGTATTTCTGTATCTTAAAACAAAAAGCCAAATTGTGCTACACTTTTAAACTCAAAGAGCTAATAAGTGTAGTTTTAAAGCTGATTGCAAGTAGTCAAACTGAAATTGGCTGGGGTTACTCGTGTGTCAAGTTTCTGAACTGTGGTATAACAGATGTTTGTGTCCTCCTGTGCCTCCTTCATGGAGGGGCACCCTGGGTGCAAAACCTGCCAACATCTGGACACGAGGCCATGTGGCACTGCAGGAAAATTGCTGTGACACAGAATTGCTGTTCTTGGAGAGGTTTGAACAAACCCAACTCCTCCCTCGCAGTGTTACACAAATCGAGGTTCTGTCTGTTGAAGAGAGTGTTCTTCAACCTGCGGGTTTTTGTTACTGTTTCTTTGAGTTACTGTGACTTCGTTCTGAAAAAAAAATTTGTTACTTAACTCTGTACTTGACTAGTAAGTTATTTTTGGTTGTAGTGTCTTCTGCAATGTTTATATTTCACCAAATAATGTTTGTTTCTAATGTTTGTAAAAGTTAGTGTAATATCACCAAAAGTCAAAATGAACATTTTCTAATAATGCCTTGTAATTTACCTAGCCTTACAGTATTTCAGAAAATTTTCCACCAAAACTGCATCTAGTCACTGCTTGTCACAATTATGAAAAAGATATATTTATAAACCTGTAGCTTCTAGCTGCCATTAAAGATTAATGAGACAAATCATGAGCATGTAGTGACTATAAAACTCTTTTTTTTCTTAAACCAACAAACTATGATGTCTTTTTTTGTTGGGGATCTGAGGCAATGATGTTCCAAAGCCTCCACTGTGCATGTTGTGATGTACCTGCAAATTGGACACAAATACCTGATATTTGGGGCACTTTTCCCAGCCAGCCTGTCCCAAGGGTGTCTTCACTGAGTGTTCTCTGTGGAAGCTGGAGGGGGAGTTCTGCTGGGGGGATGGGATGGGATGGGATGGGATGGGATGGGATGGGATGGGATGGGATTATCAGTGGATGTAAATGTATGTGGTCATTTTTATTGTCCTGTTTCAATAGCACCATTTCAGCCCCATTTTAGCATTCTGTGGTTGAGGAAGTGCTGCCTAAACTGCAGAGCCGAGGCTGTCCCAGTACCAGCTAAATGATCCCAAGTACTCTTCCAAATATTCTTTCTCTGTTCATTCTCAACTTGAAAATATTTGTTTCTTGAATTGTTACAATGTGCTGCTATTCAATCTTTTAGTGTACTCAGCATCTTCTCTTGCAATGCCAAGAACAGTTTTCAGCTTTTCTTCAACTAACACTTTTAAGCCTTTTTTAGAATACAGATAAAAGCCATATAGCCACAAGGAGAAAAAATGTTCTGTGTTTGTTCTCATGGAATTGGTACAATTTATTTTTCTATCCTCTTTCAGAAACATCTGCTTAGCTGTCTCATTATTAATAATTTTTTTGTGTGTGTATGTGTTTCTTTGGAAGGGCAAAGTAATTAATAATAGGTCTAGATTCCTTTCTCTTTTTTTTTCTAGAGGGAATGTTTTGTGATTTAGCATCCATCTAATCTTTCTGTTCAAGTAAAAATGAACTCTTAGCCCACATAAATTACAGAATCTAGAACTGTTAAGGTACCATTATACAAATATTAGACTGTGTTAGTTAGAATCACAGAGTGTAATTGAGATTTTAGGAATATGCTTTGAATTTAAAACTGCTGTTATGCTTGAATGGTCCTGAAGTAATGAGATTACAGTTCTGAGTGAAGATTATAATGAAGATTAGTTTTACATTGTTCTTTAGTCTTGGATTAATTTTCATTATTTTCACTCTTAGATAGGACAGTATATGACTATGGTAATTAATCTGATTATTAATCAGAATTACATCTTGTAGATAGAAAGTCTTATTAATAACAGGAGTTAAAATAAGGGAAGTATTCAGACAGTTGTACTACTATTAATGATAATAATAATAGTAATAATAATCCCTATCTCTAAACATCCATGTCTGGGTGCTTCTTGGAGTCTATCAACAATTTTTGGTCAAGAGTTGAGTTGGCTCAGGGAATGAATGGAATCCTACAGCTCTCTCAAATGGGGGACTTGTCCCCACCAGAGCTGGCAGGAGTGAGGAGGGTCAGGTCCCGAGGGGAGGCAGAGGAGGGACAGGGAGCAAGAGCCTGGTCCTTCAGCGTCAGGGAGCTGCTGCATCAGCTCAGGTTCTCCTGCAACATCATCCCCATTCCCCTCGTGCTGTTGCCATGACTTAGAGCCACGGTCCTGACCTCTCCTCGACCTCTCCTCGACCTCTCCTCGACCTCTCCTTGACTGCCTCTTCTTCCTTGCAGTGCTCTGTGTGCACAGGGGCAGGGAGGAAGGAGAAACAGGAGCTGGCTGTGCTGCCTCTATGGAGGGGCCCTTTGCAAGGCTCTGTTTGATTCCTTGGTAGAAACACTCCTTCGGCTCACACAGAGGCAGGGACCTGCCTAAAGGACTGCGTTGTCCTTAAGCCTATGGAGGATGAGGGAAGCAGACAAAAAAAAAAAATCCCATCAAGGCTTTGAGCAGCAGAATTTTCTTTCTAATTTAACACATTTACCAGGCCCACGCCCCATGGCCTAATAGAAAGTTGCCAAAATGTTTCAGGTTGTGGATGAGGGTGATGCACTGCAGGAAAAAAGAGCTGTGCAGTGGTGATATTACACCAGTTTTATCACTGGCTTTACCAGTTGTGGCACAAGTGAGGGCTTCTCAGAACAGCCAGGAGTTGCCAAGATCACTTAATTCTGTCATTTTGTCTTGATCCAGACCCATGAAGTGAAGAAGGGAGGCAGGGGATGACAGAAAGCAGAAGTTCTCTTGTGTCCTGAGAAGTGCAGACTCATCCTCCTGTCCTGTGGATCGACTTTCATGGTCAGAGAAAGGTACAAGTGCTGTACATTTAAATGCTTCTCTAAGCAAAATACATTCAACAGCATGAATAATTAAACACTATAAACAAACGACAAATAAAACAGCCTAATAGCAAAGGATGTAGGATACTTGTGCTGCATTAAAATAGATCAGGTCTGAAGTGATTGAATTATGCTTTGTCAGGAAGAGAGAGACATCAATATTGTGGGGCAAACTCAAAGCAATCCAGATACCACAGAGTCAATTCTCCTGCCCAGGACTGTTCTTGGACAAGAAGAAGCTATTCAACAACTGTTGAATATTAAAGCTATTAAACAACTGTTCTTAGACTGTGTCTCAATCAACGTAGGGAGAGTGGAGAAAATTACATTAAGGACACTCCTAAGCTGCTCTCAAAATTTGCCTGTGCCATCTGCAGCACATCTCGGTGATAATTTGCAATGATTGGACGTTGCTCGAGAGTGTTTTAATATTGCCTTCCAGCCACGAGGTCCTGTTCCCTGGAAATAGCATCCCCCAGGATGCTGTTTCCCATCAGTTCAGTCACATGATGCTGGGTACAGTAAAACGAGGTTTAAGTTAACTCCTTTGTTACATACAGTGCTGTGAGAAGTGTGTCTGTGTGTTTGGAACATTTTCAATGGAGCAGGATGTATTCATCCCTTTTTGCTGCTCTTGCAGTTGCCCGGGGCGGGTGCGTGGCCCCGGAGCTGCGCTGAGCCTGCGTTGCTGGGGGCTGGAGGCCCGGCCGCTGCTCTCCCTGCCCCGGCTTCAACGTTCCGAGTGCCACCGTCTGGTGAATTTGTGCGATAATTCGTATTTTTAATTGCAGCCGTTGCAGTCAGGTCACCGTTTGCGACCTGAAGCATTTTTTCCCACTGCTGACGTGTGTTTATTAAATAATTCTGCGATATTCTTAGGTTTTCTTTCTCTTCTCCAGAATATTTAGTGCGGGTGGTGCAGTTCCCTTTGCCTCTTTGCTGTGTGATCTCCCCACATGGCAGCAGAAAAGCCTCGTGTGCTCAGAGGTTGGTTGATTGCTGCAGTTCAGTTTATTCACTCGGCTGTGCTGAGGATGGATGTCGTGTCCTTTTTGTGTCAGTTTGGCAGATTAAAACCCTGTGATGGGAACCATTACTACAGGGAGATTTTAGATTCCCAATCTATCAGTCTGAAGGAAAAGGAAAGAGGATCCTTAGCCACGGGACATCACCTGTCTGCAGACACCAGTTCAGGCAAGCATTGGATACTGAGATTGGCTGCACTTCTAATCAGGGCTGCTTAACAGATTGTCTCACTGCTAATTTAATGAGAGTGAAGTTGACATTGCCCTTCTTTTATGCTCATCAAAACACTGCCAAATGTTTTGATGTATTTTTGTTCTTTTAGTTTTAAATATTGGTATTTTTTCTTCTCTAGTAAGAAGTAACAATTACACAATTTGTATTTATATAATGACAAGCCCAAGATTTACAGAGAGATGCAGCACTCCATTGGCTTAAAAACAGATAAGATGTAAGGTATGCAAGCTTTTGGGGACTGATGTTGATAAAAATCTTAGCAAATAAAATATGGATTGAAAAACTTAGTTCCAAGTTTAGCTCGCATTAGTTAGATAGATAATTGGGGAGATAAAGGGGTTGGTACTTGTGGAACAGTGAGGAAGTGTTGGCACAAAGAAAGGTGATGATATAATTAACCCCCAGGAGATACAGAGATGTAATTATTGGTTGTGGGATTATAACTTGCCATAAACCTAATCTCTCTATTGCATCTATAATGTATATAAATTATCCTGTAATTGTAATTGTTAAATTCTTAAGCTCAGGATCAAGACTTAAGAGGTCACAGATAAAGTAATTATTTTTGTAAGAAATCACCTCCTTTATTAATTTTCTGTAGGAGCACACACTGGTGAACAAGTTTGACGTTTTTCCCAACAATTTATACAAAAGCATTTAAAATTGTCATAGACCAAAGGTAATGCACATTCACTCCATCTTTTTGTGTTGATAAAGACATTCATTGTGGATTCATGTTAGCAAGTGCTGCATTCATCCTCTTGCACTCTGGCTTCAACCAGTGCCTGGGGGTCTGCCTGAGGCTTCCTGCTGCTGCTGAACATAGTGAAGTTATGGGATGCTTGGAGCTCTGCTTGGGTAGCAAACATCAGACAAGGAAGAATACATTCTTTTGGCACCATAATTCAGGTAGCTGAGTGAATTGTAGAAAGGTCTAAAAATATCTGGTCCAATAGACATCATTTGTCCTAAACAACAGAACACCCCAGCTCTTGGCATAAACTGCATGAAAAAAAAAGCACTTAAAAAAAAGAGTACTTTTAAGTACTGTTGTTCCCAGTTTAAGAGGAATAAGTCACTTTAAAGTTGTATAAAATTTTAAAAGGATTAGGGATAGACATGTTTTTGGTCCTCCTCTTTAAGCAACAGAACACCCATTTTCCACCTGTACACCATGAAAGAGAGGTTGAATTCTGTTTCAGGTGCTTTTCAGACAGTTGTCATTTATCCACACTGGTGTGTGTAAACTGCTAATACAATTTAAATGGGCAAAGTTTGAGAAGAGACCAGGCTTGCCAGTTTTTATTGTTCCCCAGGCTCCTTAGGGCGTTACAGAAATTACTATTTTATTGATCAAAATTTTAAAATACAAATGTTTTAGGAGGAAAATGTATAAAAATGTGTTACAGAGCTCCGGAATAACCTCTGCAGAGAGATCCACAAGGGTCATGTGTTACAGGGCAAAGAATGAAGGGCCTGTTACTCTCTAGCCAAGTTGGAAAAAGATGGTGAAAGAAACAGTATCAAGCAGAAACATTTTCCTGCATTCCTGCCTCTGTCTGCCGGCACTTACTGTATTTGAAACAAACTTTCTCTTTCCCTTCCGAAGTGCACAGGAGGTGAAAGACTGAAACTGATGCAGGGAGTCTGTAAGAGGCCACGACCAAGCCCTCCCAGCTCTCTAGGCCCTGAATGTTGTCACAATAAATACTACATGGAACTGTGAATAATGGATAAGTACTGAGAGTTTCTGAAACATTTACTCTAGGTTTACAAGAGCCTTTTGTTTATCAACCACTGCCAAGTTAGAACTCCTGTGGAACAGTCAAATTCCCTCTTTCCTCTTATTCATTTTGCAGTTTAACTCCTGTGGAGAAGATGAAACCATCTGAAATGCACAGTGGATTCTCTCTGGGCAGAGCTTTGATGTGTGACTCGTGTAGCTAAAGTTTGCTCCTAGGATTTAAACCCAAAAACCACCAAACCAATTACTTTGACATCCCTTCAGATCATAAAAGAAACCCTCTTTTTATACATTAGAAAGGTTTCTGTACTACCAGCAGTGTATTTCTGCCCTTTAGAAGGGCTGTGATTCATATCCCTTTAGAAAGAAGGAACTTCCAACGGAATATGAATTTTGCTTTAGTCATCTTACATGAAGTAAGCATTCCCCTGCTTCCTCTCAGATCAACTTAAATCGTTGGGGTTTGTTCCCATTTTGTGCTTAACTGCTAATAACCATTTTAAAATTGTGGGGAACGGCTTTAGACCAAAACTCTGCTGTACTATTGTGTTTTTCTGCAGTGCAGGTGTGTACAGCTCCATCTTACCATTAGATGTCACATCAACTTTGAGAGCACATTTGTGGATTCATTAAATATTATGTCTAATGGAAGCAGCTGCTTTAGTTCACTGGTTTGCAAAGGGGAAGTTTTGGGTTCAGTCCTGTGGTGTCATTAGGGCAGTTGCCTACTTGATCTTAAATACAGACACACAGGGATACATGATATGTCAAACTATTCCTGATCACACAATTTCCACAAGCATTTGCTATGCTGAAATCACTACAATTGGCAGGCACAAGCTGTAAAATGAATTCCTTAATGAGTTGTGACTTAGGTAGTGTTTACTGGGCAAAAATACAGCCTAAATAATCCACTGTAGAACCTTGATAAACAATCACTGCAGGAGCTTTGCACACTAAGAAAGCACAGAAAGGGGAAGGCAGGGGCCCCATCCCTCCTGCCTCACAGGCAGGACTATTTGATTACACAGTAAAAAAAAAAAAACACAAAAAGAAGGAAAGCGAAGGATTAATAAATTCTGTAAAGAAATAAAAATCACACAGAGAGGTAGTTGATATGGCTTCTCCTTTTTTGGTATCATCTTTGCAACTCTAAGAAAGAAAAATAGGAGGAGGTTAGGAAGACACTGCTTTTCAATGGTCTGGGAGCAATAGAAAAGTATCTCAGGGAAAACTGTAGTCCAGGTTATGAGAACAGTCATGTGCCTATGACAAAATTGCCATGTTAAGGCTGTTATTACTAAATTTGATGTCAAATGAATCTATGGAACTATATATTTTAGCAAGTGAATTTTGTTTCCCAAAATATTATAGATAACATCTGAAGTTACATGAATCAGTCAACAGAATAAAAAACCCTCACAGGTACACAGATGTGAAACACTTATCACTGTAATCATTTATAGTCTTGTATATGTGATCTTAAGTGGTATTTTTCAAGCTGCAAAAACTGGATATTCAGTATTTCCTTGATTGATGACAAACTACACTGAAATATTTTGTATGAATTTATTTCATTATTCCAGCTCAGTCCTCAATGGATTTTATGTATTTCTCATAGGCATCTTCAGTCATCAGTTCATCAAGTTCAGCAGGGTTTGCCACAGTCATCTTGATAAGCCAACCTGTAGTTAGGAAATTAAAAAAAAGGAGAGTTGCTAATATCCTGCAAGAAAGATGCATTCATGTTACTGCTTTAGGAAAGCACTCCCAGCAGGAACAAACAGCCTCGGAGCATGGGAGAATCAGCCAGGTTTTTGTGCAGGCAAAACAATGTTTCAGTATTTGAAAAAATGAACAATCAACCAACCCATCATAAGAAATGGCCTTTAGAGTCAGAGCAGTTGTGTAATTTAGTGTTGGCTCTGACAGCAGCATAGGGAGATGCTGTCTGGAAAGAATAAAGGAGCCTGAGCTCTCAGTATCATGAGCTCTTACAAGATCCAAAACTAGAAATGGAGTCAAGGGAAATAGATTTAAATTCAGCCACAGAGTATATCTGAAAATAAGATGTTGTAAAACCATTGTTTAAAGATAAGACTGTGATAATACTTTCATGTTAAATTTTACTGGGCTTGAACTATATTCAGTATATTCCATTTAAGTCTCCACACCATTAAACTGGAAGAACAGGAATTGCAGAGCCATTTGTAGTAGCAAGAATCCACATAGTATTCATTATTGAAAGATAAAAATGACATCTTACCATCTTGATAACAAGATTTATTGACAAGTCCTGGATTATCTGCAAGGGCAGCATTAATCTCAGTCACTTCTCCTGAGAGAGGGGAGTAGAGTTCACTAGCAGCTTTCACACTTTCCAAAGCCCCAAACTCATCTGAAACAGAGAATATGATGGAATGTTTCTAAGGGGAAAACACAAAGCACTTCAGTTTCTTCAGTCAGACATCCTGGTGATGACCCAACCAGTGAAGAAATGTCTCAGTCTTGAGCAAGAAAACAGACTGAAGTCACCCACTTTATGACAAGGATCAGCATTATTAAATTTGATGTTTATGGTCTTGAATTCTGGGGAACTCGTGCTAGCTGGCTACTACAGAAGGGACAGGAATTCCTTACATTTGGTTAATCCTTTGCCTAAAGCCCCACAGCACATGTATGATATTGACTTAGAAGGAACAACACTCAGCTCTTGCTGCAAGAGACTTAAATATGCCTTTTATCTACAACTTAAACCTTTTTATTCATAATTTGGTTACAAAATCAACACAGCCACAATTTCAGCAATCCCATTTTTCCTTCAGAAATGCCATCAAGTGTTATATTTGCACTCACTGGAAAACACACATTAGTATTCAGAAGCACCACACTGGAAGCACCCAGCAGCTCTTCCCTTTTTCCTGTTTTGGAGGGAGTTATGGAAATGGTGCCTGGAGCAATGTTAGTCCAGAGCAGTTCTCAGCCACAAGCAAACAAGACAGAGGCTGAGGGAACAGGGAGCTGTCAGAAGAGTAGATAGGCACCAGCACAAGGGATCTGAGAACAACTTGTTCTGGGACAGCTTGGAATTAGACGGAGGCCAGAATGGGTAGAAAAGAGAAGAACTTAAATGGAAATTAAATTCCTTCAAATAAAGCAAAACTACAAGTTGGTTAATTAAAATCCTACACAGAGAGACCTTTTGTCAAACAGGCAGCATTCAATGTAATAGATTTGGCCAAAACACTTTGATAGGGAGCTATTCCACAGAAAGGATGGCAGAAGAAAGGCCTTCTCCTTCACCTCATAAACCCACCTTTATTTTTTAAAAATTGTCTGAAGATAATGACAACCTTTTCTTCATATACTGCCCAGACAGCTCTCAATGTTAATACAGGAAAAGGTCTTTCATTTCTACTTGTTTATGTTCACTTTCATTAACAAGAAAAGTTACATAATTGAATGATCAAGAATGTAACAAATCTGTACATCACTAATGAGCAAAACCCTGTGATTACATTTAATACCCAAAAATTACTGAGTCTCTGTATTTGTAGAAAAGTTAGAGCTTGATATCAATTAGAAGTTTCACATCACGCAATTCACAAAGTGTACAACTGGAGAATTACAAATAAACACTTGCAAGTTCACATCAAAGCATAAATATTTGAAAAACAGAATATAGGTAAGATTATTACAAAAAATATTTTAAATACTGTATTTTTGAATAAATTTCTTTACAGTTTAAAAAGCAGGTATTTTCTGCTGCTAAGACAGTGAGAATTTCAAATTAAAGCTGTCTCTTGTAGAAATACCTGAATTTGTTTTGCATCCAGAAGCTTTATAATGGTATTAATGACCATAAATATTATTTCAGAAAATCCATCTTTGCAAGCAAGAGTGGGATGAGTAGAATAATCACTTCAAGAGCAACTAGAACTGAAACTTACCGTGTTTACTCAATTTTGTCCCAACTTCTGGAAGACTACAGTAAACAACGTCTCCTAATGCTTCCTTAAAAGAAAAACAAAAGCATCAGAGCATACATTAACAAAACTATGCATAGAAGAGAACTGATACAGTAACTCTAGAATCTGCATATCAGCAGTCTCTGTCTCTAAATGTTGTTCTCTTTCTTTAGAGATTGCATATTTTTCACTTTTTCTCAGCAAATGCTTAATGTGAATAAACTGGTTTGTTATCATGCCCCAAATACCAAATTATTGTTTCTCTATTACAGTGCTAATAACCCTCAGGCTGAGTTTATATGCAGATTTCTTCTGGCAGAATGAGGAATAACATCTGCTGATCTTCTTAGCATCAGCTACAGAGAGCTGTTAGCACAGTTTGTCCTTATTGACTTAATTGGGACCCGCATCACCATGAGAATTGGCTCAACTCTTCCCTGACAAATGTATCCTATCTCACAAAAGACCAGAGATCTCACAGAGTATTAGACTTATTGAAAACTGAGATTAAAGGAAATGCTGCTTGTCCTAAGAAACATTAGTTCCATTTATTGATAGCTTGTCCCATTCACTTTTCTTAAGTTTCACATACAGCAAATCTCTGCCCAAAACTTGCCTGTGACTATTCCAAATCAAGTACCTGCATGAGAACAAAAAACCCAAAGGAATTCCTGTCCTAGAGTAAGAAATACACGCCATGCTGTACCTCTGTTCACAACTGTTCTTTAGCCAGAGGGATTTCACCATATTTGTGTTCAAAGGAAATTTGACCTAAAAGAGTACGTTATGTGCTTGCTCTTCACAGCCATGAACCGGTCGGGCTTAGACCTGAACATTGAAGATTCTCACAAAGTTCAGCTCTCCACAGACTCAATCTGAAGCTATTAAGATCTTATCAGAATGCTGAGGTAGCACAGATATCACAAATAATGTGATAGACCCAAGTCCAAAAAATCATGCTCAGTGTGTCGCATATGCAATTAAAACAATAAAAAACCCGTAAATGTCCAAAGAGCAAGGCCAGAGCAGATAGGCATAAATAAATATTGCAGACTTGGGCAAGGGAGGAGAGATCAATACCTGCGCAAAATTGCTGATTCCTACTGTTCCAATGCCATTTTCCACAGATATCCATTCGTGCTTGTCTGTGAATTTGCGGGCTGAAAGGAAACAAACTTGACATTTCAGAAAGAAGTGACATGTTGCTCGCTTAAATACAGTAACACATTTGCAGGCTTAAACTGTGGGGCTTTTCACCGAGTTTGTTCATTTTTCTTGGAAAATATTTTAAACAGCCCATGCAATTTTCAGAAGCACCTTGCTCTGCTCAGGACATGCTCAGTGACAGGGCAGAAGCTCACTGGGTGTCCTGCTCCGAGTATTATCAGTTCCTGTGCAACCATCTGGAGACTGATAAAGTACAGGACTAAAAGGAGCAGCTCTACTTCAAACAGAAGTGCAAATCTAAAGCTTATATGTGTATTTTACCCAGAGTTATACATTTCTATGATGGCACAGTGACTTTTCAAACATATTTAGTGTTTATTTCTGATAACTACTTTATTATGGCTGGGAAGGCCAGTGTTAGTGACTCTAGAAACACTGTCAGCATTACAGCATCTCATTCAAAGTGCAAAGTTGGCACAGATCTATGTAAAATTAAGGCAAATGATACAGGACAATTTACTAAGGCAACTCATACAGACACTGCTACTTAACAGAATTTGCTCTCTGTTAATATTGTTACTGCGAGAAGAGCACAGTAGTTATTCTGTATCATTTTAAAATAAGACTGTTTAAAACCTTGTTAAGTCTTTTCACAGCAAGGTTACAATTCTCCTTACATTTCAGATCTGTAAGATTCAAGACAGCTTTATTAGAGCAATTGCTTTTATAAAGTCATATGGAGAAACTTCAAAAGAAGTAACTGAAACAGGCAATATTTTTCTTGCTAACATTTTTCCTGGAACTTTTCTTACGCTGAGCATTTTCAGCCTGCCTTGTCTGTTTTCTCACTTCTATATAATTTCCCTGCAGATGCCTTCCTACTTTTTAAAAAAAATTTTAGTTAATTTATTTTTATTTTCCACTTGCAGCACCGATCCAGTCAGGTAAGGGATGTTGCAGAAGCTGGAAAAAAAACCCCTTCTGAAACAGCTCCCTGAGTGATTAGTGCCATAGTACAGCTGCACCTCCTTTTTGAGTTCAAAATTCTCCTCTCAAGCTCATCCTGTGGGCTGGACTCTTTATGGCAAACACCAGAGAAACTATACTTCTGCAAATCCTTGTATATTTTCTAAAATTGTATGGGAAGGAAAACAGAAGTTCTCACCGTAGACCTGCTAAAATACTTCTAGTCATATTTTAAGCTGCTTCAATTGCAGTGATCCTCTTATTTGTGTCTGAAAAATTCAAGAGAGCAAGTCTCAGATAAAATGTTTTGTCTTAGAATAGGGCCCAAGTTTTATAGAGCTCAGTAGAGCAATATGTGCTTCTGCAAGTATAGTACACAAACAAATATGAGTAAACTGTAAATATATTTTCCCATGAATTATCAGTCAAAAATCCACAGATAATTTCATCTAGCACTACTTATAACTACAAAAAAATCTCATGACACACTCTAATGAACAGTCTTAAATGTCTCAAATCATTTCAGGTAGAGATGTTAAACCCATGGGAATTCTATTGGAAATGAGTAGTGAACCGTGAGAATGGAGAATGACAGTTGACAAATCTCAGACCCAAGCTGAACATTTGTGATGTTACGCATGTCACAAAGAAGCCAACCAGCACATTTTTATTTGGAATAATAATATTGTATAGAATCTAGTTATAAAGCAAAGCTAATAAAAAACCAGAAGATTTTCATGCCAGTTTGGAATACAGCAGTAAAATGTCCTGAATAGTTAGAAGACTGGGTAACTTTCTTGCAGGACAGGAAAAAAAAAAAAAAAAAAAAAAAAANTCTGAGCATGTAACAAAAACCACTGCAAATAAAGTAAAGGTCAAATTAAAAACAGTTAATAAGTAATCTCAAAATTTGAACTTTGAGCTTATGTGGGCAGCCCATTAAATAAATCAACCTAAAGGAATATGAAATGTCAACGCATACCAAATCTCTCTCTGCATTGTTTTTCAGGAGAGCAGCTGAATTTACTCTAGCTTCATTCATTTCAACAGGACTTTGGTTTCAGCTTAACTAGCACACTCTGAACTCAGGCCTTCATTTAGTGTAACCTGCCTCTGTTAAATATTTCATATATACTTGAAGAGTGAACTCACACCTCCACAAAGAGGCATACAAAACTTTTCCTCTCTGCCTAAAACAAAAGCACTGTTTGTTACTCCTTCGAGTGATATGTATAGAAAAACAATGGGTACATTGACCAGAATAGTGAAAAAAAGCTTAGATCTTGACTCAGTTTGCAAGTAATGAACAATAAATGGTATTTCTTTCACTTGCAGCAGAAGGCAATTAAACAGGTAGGTTTAAGATTATCTGGAAAGAAGTGGATGAGCTCTTCTTAGTGGCAGTCATCACTTTTAAAGCATACTCTCCTCCTCTTCTCGCCCACTTTTTAAACATTTCTGTTTGCTAGAGTACCACCGATTCTGTTTTTCAGACTTTCATGGGTAACTTCCATTCAAACAGAGCTTTGACAGCAGCAGATGCTTGCAGAATTAACTACACCGAATGCAGAATCCCAGCGAGCACTGATGCCCGAGCCCATGCCCTGCGGTGCCACTGGTGCAGCTGTGGCTGCACAGGAGCCAGAGCCAAACTCGAGGCCCTGCGAGCCTGGCCGGGGCTCCCCGGCTGCCCCGCCAGTCCCTGCTGCGGCTCTGCCTCCGCCAGACACCCGCCCCTGCCCCTTTCTTGTGCTGCTGATGCTCCTTGGAGCCAACATCAAGCTGTTTACGAGCGGCAATCCCGGGAAAAGCGATTCGCTTTTTTGGGCAAGCCGGTGCCCTCCCCGCTCGGCCCACTCCGCGAAGCCCGTCTGGGACCAGAGGGGAACTGAGCCGCTTTGCTAAAAACTGCGCTGTGGAGATGAGGTTAAAAGTTTCCGGCCAACTAACGGAGGCGAACCTGCTCCTGCGGGAGCGGCAGTGCCAGCAGCGGGACCGGGGGCAGGTGAGGGCCCTCCGGGGCTCCAGCCATGCCGCGAGGTTCTCCGGCCCCCGCCGACACCGGGGGGCTCCGGGCGGCTGCAGCATCGCGCTCCGAGGGGCCGCGGGGACACGGCACGGCGGGAGGCAGGGAAGGAGGGAGGGATAGAGGGACAGAGGGATAGAAGGAGAGAGGGCGGCTGCCGCCTGGGGCCGCCGGCGGGACCCGCGCTCCGGCC
>VWZW01005771.1:106863-169753 GCA_013397115.1 Edolisoma coerulescens
CCTCGGAGGAGGGCGAGAGGATTTAGCCAAGCAACGCAACAGCCGCTCGGTGTTTATTAAATAAATACAGGTGCCAAGTCTACAACAAGTGCACGTGGGACGTTTCGCCTTAGGGTTACCGCTATTTCTTAGCTATTACTCCAGAATAACAAGCCGGCTGCGCTTTGGGGGTGAACACCGTGTCGTTTTCCCAGAACCACGGAACAGGCTGAGTTGGAAGGGACCCACAAGGATCAAAGTCCAACTCCTGGCCCTGCAGAGGCACCCCAGCAATCCCACATGTGCCTGAGAGCGTTGTCCAAACGCCTTTTGAGCTCTCTCAGGTTTGGGGCCGTGACCATTCCCTGGGGAGCCTGTTCAGTGCCCGACCACCCTCTGGGTGAAGAACCTTTTCCAAATATCCAACACAAACCTCCCCTGACGCAGCTCAAGCCGTTCTCTTCCTTGAGTAAGCCCGTTTTAGTCAGAATATATGTAATAACGTAAGCCTATAACCTAACCTAAGTCTAACCCCTGCAGCTGATAGCAAACAAGTAAATACTTTGCCCACAAGCAAAGTGACTTTTCAATGTGGTCTTCATTCACTCGCTGACAGGTTGTTCTAGTTGTCCATCAGTTACTGGCTTCTCTTCCTTCTTGCATTTAATCCCAAAGAAACTGAAGAGTTTCATTAGCATTAGATCAACAATCTCCTCTTCTTCTGAAGCCTGGAATAACAACGAGTAAGTTACTCAGAGGTGCACACCCAAAGTGGATTCTGAAGTCTGCTGAAGCCAGAGCAAGTTGCAAGACAAAATCTCTACTTGAGGTGAAATAAGCCAACTTTCAGCAGAGCACGAGTGACTCCCATGCAAAACATCGTGCCAATATTTTTATCCAGACAGAAGCCCCAAATGAGTATGGACACTATAGAAATTTTGGCTGTCAAATTCCATGGAAATCTCTCTACAGGAGCCTGGAGTGCACTTGCCAGTTCCCATACAGCTCGTGGTATACACAATGATACACCCACCATTTCTAGATAAAGTGAATGAGAAAAACCCAATATATCTTGTCTTCTATCAACCATATTCTTTGTTTTCATCACCCTTGACTTTATTTAAAACATAGAGGAATTCTGGTCAGTACTGGAGTGCTAAGCTGGATTTCCCACTATCAATAGCTTGAATGGATCAGGCACTCACAGTGAGAGTTTTAAAAGCAGTTGTAAAGCCTCAGGCACTTCGGTAGCAGTTTTGGCACTGATTTCAGTATAGCCCAGCACAGGCCTAAGACTTTTTTGCTGCATTTAGTGTGTGAACAGAAGGCTACAAATCAGATCTGAACAGGGACTCATATGAACAGGAATGGACAGTGTAAATCTGGAAAATCTGAAGTGTGCTTTCTGAACAAATGTTGCCTTCTTAAGAGTTGGACTGAATTTATACGGTTTTCATCCATGGCTGAATACCTGAGTAAGCACTGAAGAAAAAATGTTAAAAGCAGGAGAGCTTATATGAACAAACCTGGTAGTGCTTCTGCTCCTCACTAAAAGCAACCAGAATCACCGAAATGAACAGATTCAGTACCACAAATGTTATAAAAATTATGCAGGATCCAATTAAGAAGGAGCCTAAAATTGGATTGCAATCCAAGACCTGTATAATGCATAAGGTAAGACATCATATTGTGATTGTAACAACAAACAAAAAAACCCCATACATACATACATACACACATACAAGCAGTTAAGACCCAATAAGAAGTTTGTCACTTTGAAAATCCTGTATCTAATCAATTATATCGTATGTATTATACATATATATAAATTTTCTCCTTTAGTCGCTCTCCTGTGTTGATACCGTATAGTACAAAGACAATAGAATATTTTTTTTATATATATCTGTGAATATGGGCAATTTTGGGGGTTTTTTGAAGTATTTGCATTTGATTGTAATGGTATGACAGTTTCACATGAAAGTTGACAAGCCTGGAGATCTGTTTTTCCACAGAACAGCTGAAGCTTCCTCCTGCCTCAGCTTTCAAAATAGATGAAATCTCTTTATGCATTTATTTTATTTTACCGTATGCTTCACAAAGAAGCATAGTCAGACTGTCAGAGACACTTATAAACCAAGGGTTGTAAAAAATCCAAACCCTGAACTTCATATAAGTTACAGTATAGGAATATATTTTCAAGATTAACATGAGTGGGATGTAGAGGTGAAAAAGTTTGTGCCCAATTACTGATTTTCAAAGCCACCCATATCCTTCTGGATCCATGGTCTAAAAACAAGCATGAAGGAGGACTTCAGAGTCAGAGATGTCCAAGAATTAATCCACAAAGAAATGTTCAAAGGATATTGAAATATTTGAAGGATCTTACTGAAAAAGTGGTATATAAAGAAGAACAACAAAAAAAAATTAACATGAAGTTCCCTTGTGGAAGGCCTGTCTTTCTTGGGAAGATAGAGGGGGTGTTCAGAACAAACACAGGGCTTTGCTCCCATTTCTATCTGTAGCTTTCTAAAGAAATTGCTCAAAACTTTCAATCTATTCGTAACATCTCTGGTTGAAATGTGAGCAGGTTTCTTAATGAAAGGTTCTTTATGAGCCTCCTCATGGTCAAAATAGGACATGAAAGAGATTTCACTGGGTGTCTTTTTCTTGCTTAGAAAAGGTGGCTGCTTTCGGAAGCTGTGGAGCTTGCAAAGTTAGATTAATGTTTAACACTAATTGAAAGTCCTTCTATTTGCTGGGTCACAGCATATTTGATAGCTGAGATGCCAATTGCATGGTTGCAAACTTCTCAAAATTAGATGTGGTACCTCCTCATAGTTGAAGATTCCCAGCTGAAGACTGACCATGGTCTCTGCCGAATCAAAGAGAGTTTTGTAAGAGTAGAGCTTCCATCCAAATATCAGGTTTGCCTGCAGAGGACAGAAGTCATGTCTTGTGTCATGATCAGAGTCCTTGCTGCAAAACGTGTTTAGCTCTAAGACCTTTTATCACAGGTATGAGAATGTCTTATATCTGCTCAGCTTGCCACTAGATATGTAAAAAGGTACTTATTTCCCACTTATAAACTAGGCAAACAGAAAATGGCACTTTCTGAACTCTCCACAATTTAAGTTTTATCCAGAAAATCTTCTTTTCTGTACTTTGTTCTTTGTCACATCTATTACACATAGAGAATCCTTATTTTTCAGCTCAGTGTTTGGTTTTTCACTAAATTTCAGTTTGCAAAACCAGACAAGTGGATGTTTTAACTTCACTTTCACTCATACAGAAGACTTGGGCTCCAAGCTGCTAACCTAAGATTTAGACAGGCAGCTTTATTCCATTTTACATGGCAAAGTTATGTTGCTTTTAGCATTCAGAAATAGTTGATTTAACCTGACAGTACGTGGAAGCAGACTGCAGACAACAGAAAGCACTGTGGTACTCACTGCAATGGAATAGGCGAGGAACATGATTGCAATAACAGTGATGAAACCAGAGATATCACCCCATGCCCTCCTTAGCGTTGAAGTGATCATGTTCAGTTTAGGGTTGAGCCTCAGCAGATGCCACAGTTTCACTGTGGAGAGAAGCACCAGGAATGCAATCAGGTAGCCAAGAACTGCATCAGCTCTCGCTGTTTCACTGAAGCTTACAGAGCTGTTAGGAAAAGAAGAAAATACATAATATATCATGCACACAAATCCTTTGAAGTGCATGGATGAGTAGGCTGGAAAAGCCATTTACTCTGTCCTTGGTTTCAGTGGAGACCTAATGAGTTCCTGCTTGAGTGTTCCCACCTACAGTTCCTACTGCATGCACACAAAAACCTCAGTTGTGCGTGGCTACATTTTTTTTTCAAGGAGAGGAGGTCTAGACTGTAGCCCAAATTCTGCTCATTATGCTGTGATTCTAACACCTCTTTCCCATGTGACCGTTTTAAAAAAGATATTATAATTTTCCGTTGTGTACTAAACAATCCATTATTGTCCTCTAACAAATGCCTTTTTACAACAAAGAACAAGGCAGATTATGTGCTTTCTGGGTGGATGTCCCATAGCAGAAAGGCATGTTGGTTCACAAGAGGGTGATGCAGAGAGGAAGGTAGGGGCTAAAAAAGGCAACTTGGTGCTCAAGCTGGCTGGATTTTATTAGAGCAGTGTCAGAAGAAAATCCTAGTGCTGACATAAATCTAAGCCCTGACACACTCACAGGCTTCGTGAATATAACCATCTAGGATAGCAATATCTAACGCAGACAAGGTGCTGTCTGGGAAGAGGAAAAATAGATTTATTTCTGCATAAGCAGCAACAACAAAAGATGCACTAAATAGCATTAGTACTTACTCCTCCTTGTGTTCCTGGTAGTAGCTGATGTCTCGGGCCCCAAGGACTGTCCGTTTCACAAACACTGACAGAGCACTCCAGCTAATCAGTATAATGGCCAGCTCCAGGAGATTCCACTTGCTATGGAAGTATCTCCATCTCATACTCTTCATCAGCTTGCCCTGTGAGGAGTTTTACTGTTTCAGTCTCATCACTCCATATCACACAGTGCACCTCTGAAGATTAGGGCAATGCCCTCCACAATAAAGCAGACTACTCTGCGTTAATAAAACTACCTCTTGCACTAGGTTCTCATTGTCTTTCTCAAAAGAATCATTCCAGCCAAATACAGCTTTGCCTTCCTATTATTTAATACTGCCACTGTCCCTAATTCAATCTTCCATTGGTGTAGCAGCACCAGCACTACTGAAATCGAGTACAGTCCTAAAGCTTTTGTGAGTGAAATCAACAGCAGGCACGAGGTAATGCTCTCAGCCAAACTTTCCATGGGGCCTCACCTGTACGACCATGTAGTACACAATAAAGAGGAAATAAATGACTTCTGCTGCAACCACAAAGATGTGGAGGCTGTTGGTGTAGGGGTAGAGCCGGACACTTTGCAGCTCCACGCTTGTGAAGAAGGCCCCTAAAAAACAAACAGGGGTCACCTCAGAGTCTGATAATGACACCTTTCTGCTTTCCTTCAAACAACTCAGTTCACCAGAAAGACTTCTGTACTTGCTTTCACATTAATGTGAGGCTGAATCCAACCATTGAACTGAGATTCAGACTTGACTATGTGAGTAACCCTGTAAGTGTTTGAAATTTTCCTCAAACGGGAATTTCAGAGAGTCAAGGCTTTTAGAGTGGTAGTGCTGTCTGTGTGACAGCACAATAGTAATCCCAGCAGGGCTCAGTTTTGGAATGGACTGCAAATGCAGAAATACAGCAGGAGGACTTGGAATTTTTTTAAAAGCTGAATCTCATTCTAAACCCAAAATGAACTCAGTTTTGTGGTCAGTTTGGGTATTTTCCAATATTTGGACACTCCAAGAGAGGCTGCTGCTCAGACCAAATGTTTTCCTATAGCCTTTAAACCAGAATTTGGTTTCACTATTCTCTTTGTTGTATCCAGATTATGTATTACATGATTACATAGCTATATATTAGAAGTCATCTGGAGGAAAAAAGACAGACTGTTATTTGTATTTTTTGTCTTAATATTGTATTGATTAGCTGAAGTGATTAGAAAATAGAATTTTTCTTCTTCCTGTTGTGTAAATTCTGGAGATCAAGTTTCAGTACCGTGTTTTCTTCATCAGTAGATGACCACAGCATAAGCAAACATGAGATATTCCATTATGGTCTATATTACTGCAATGCTGCGTTTCTCCTAAATGGTTTATAAAATTTGCATTGATTCTCTCATGCTTAGATTTATTCAAGCACTTGTCTTTACTAAAGAAAGAACTAGGAAAATGCTGATAATGTGTAAATCTACCTTCTGTAGGTGCATTGCTTGCTGTCTTCAGAAATGTGTAACTTAGGAAAGGTTCTTACCTAAAGCATTGCTTTCAAACATCAGGCTTATAATGCAGAACAGGTTCACGTTGGCATTGTAGACTGTAAATTCAACAAACACTGCTCTTGTGAAGGTGTCAAGCCAGACATTGTTGAAAAGGTACTGGAGAATTCTGCCAAAAGAATTGTAGCCAGTGATTTAACTCATACACGAATGTATCACATGGGGGATGAACTGACAAGATGAACTGACATAAGACCTCAGTACCAGTGGTACCTGGAGGCATTCTTAGGGTCAGTTCCCAGGTGAATCATGTATCCCCCTCCACTGTAGACAGCAAGTTTGCCCCAGCTGGGGTGTGCTCTCAGTTTGGACTGACTCTGATACCGCCATGCTGAGCTCAAGTCAGAGGAGTTATCAAAGGCTGAGGTATTCCAGTGTTCCCCATAAGCTGATGTATCTTCTGTTTGTAGGGAGTATGGAGCATGGCATTCCTCAACTACAGGCTGGAGTCTGGGAGAAATAGGGCAGGTGTCTCCTTTCACTCTTACTTGGCGAATTCGAGCACTACCCACCAGCTTGGAATTGCCATCTGTAATGAATCCTAAACAGGAGATGGAAAAGAACAGCACTGGCAATATGACAAAACTAATAATATTTCTTAATTTCATTTATGATTCAGTGATGCCTTAATATTTTGCCATATATTCTTTTCTCGGAAACACCGTAAGCAAAATAGTCATGAAAATGAAACCCTCAAGTTGATTTAAACTGAGTTCTTAAATAACATTCACAATGACAGAGGTCTGTGTCATTCCCCATCTGTATTTTATACAGAAGAAAAGTGAGGCCTGGGGGAGAAAAGTGACTCACCTCGAGTCCCGTAGCAGAGTAGCTTTTTACAGTGTTCATGTGGCCTGTCATGCCCATAGAACAACTCTGCTAATATATTTCAATATTTACCATTAAATGTGAGCTGAAAAATGGGTCATATTTTACTGGCTATGTCTAGGTAGAAACATGCTGATATTGCATAATTTGCCTTCACGTTGACCCAAGTCCTGATGCAAACAACTCTCCTGAGGCAAAGCTTTATGGTGCCACCTGTCTGCCATTCTTTTTTTTTTTTTTTTTTTATTGGAAGGAAAGTTGTGTAAAACTGAGGATATATCTGAATATCTGGAGTAAGTAATGTAAAATGTGAAAAATTTAGCATTGCAGTGCAGAACTTTTGGGTTATATTCAATATAAGGAAAATATCAGGGGATGTTTAACTTGGGGTCAAGCTATAGGGTTTTGTTATCCACTAGTATTCATAAGATTTCTTGCTAGCCTCATATACTCACAGTCCCTTTCTCCACTCAAATATGCAAGTTAGAGAGAAATATTAAAAATGATGTTTCAGAATCTGAAAAGCTGAAGGGAAACAATGTGACTGCACCTTTATATGATCCATAAAGGTTTTTGAGTAAGGTAGTGTTTGCCCACGTGAAAAAATCCTGGTAACTGTAGACATCATGGAATCCATCTGTAAAGCTGTCCTCAATGTGTTTGTTTAAATAGTAGGAATTGGGGTCTCTCTGCCCATAGGCAACCAGTAATAGCATCCATAAAAAACCCAGATAGGCTGGAAAATAAAAACCAGAAAGAGACAGCACACGTGAGCTCTGAGTTAACAATGCTGTTCAAAATAAATCAGATGAATGATTACTGCTATCAGCACCTATTAGGCCAAGGAGGTGCTTTGTAGACTCTGAGTGGCCAGTGCTAATGAATGCACCCAAGCTGCTTTGATGTGCTGCAGTTTATGTGTTTCACATTTAGAATATGAGTTGCAGTCAAGAAAATAAGTGGGAAGGCTGGATAGAAGTAGTCATGGCAGCTGTAAATAAAATGAGTAGTCTAACTTTGTTCCAAGTGAAGTTGAGGTAATTTTTGCCATTGAGTTTAGAGAAAATAAAACATGGGCATAAATCATTACCTATAGATACTATCTGCTTTTAGAAAGATGGTCTCCATCTGCTCTTTGATTTCAGCTTCATTTAACTGTTGACCTCCTCCTTTTATCCTTTCTGCTTTTCTTTAACCTCTCATGTGTTTGTGATGTGTTTCTTTACCGTAAAATGAAGCCTTAGCCACACTTTTATCTCCAGCTAACATTCCCACCTCCTTGCAGCTCCAGCTGCCATGGAACAGCCTGTCTCTACATCATAACGGCTGGCAGAAAGCTGAAGATATGCCAAAACTTTGTCACCCAAGAGAACAATATTTTCACTGATGTAAAATTACTGATGAGTATTACTGAATAAAACAAGATAATCTACATATGGATAATACCCAGGATTTCTCTGATGAGGGCAAAAGCTTTCTGCTCCTTCATGCAGCTGATTTTCATTTTCTCCACATCAGCAGCAGGAGGTGGCCGGTAGATATTGCTTCCACTGTCCCTTCGGGCTCCAAAGAGAGGGTGTGAATCACCTGTGAGGGAAAGCAGTGAACTCTGGAATTAGTCAACAGATTATTCATGTCCTGCTTTTTGTTTCTTTGGACATTCTAAGGAAACATTTTTATTTAATGCTTTCCCTTAGGAAGACAGATGATGTGATTTAAACAATTCCTAAAGCAAGGCAAACAGTGGGGTGGGATGGAGATTACAGAAACTGTGTGTTGGGTTTAGGACCAGGTGTAGTCCAGGTGTCTCTCTCTAGGCTGAGCATCTCTGAAGGTGGTGTATTCATAGCCTGAGGCTGAGCAGGGAGAAAGCTGTAAATCAGATAACTTTGCTGTGCCCTAGGATTCCTGTCTGCTAGTCAAGGCTTTATTTAGATATGATTATGACTGCAGAAGCTGCTGTTTGGTTTAGGGGAATAATACAGATAATTGTGGTTGAGGAGAAGTATGTAACCTGAGTACCTTTATATCAGGCTTAAAGGATGTGGGAAATTTCTTTGTGAGAGGTTTTAGTTATGCTTGTCAGATAAAGAGCTACCAGTGTACATGAAGGGTGTGTTTTGCACTGGGTCACTTATTTATTTTCGCTAAGCTGTGGAATAGTTACAGGTTTTGTTCCAAGGCAGTTGAGCTGAGTCAGGTATTCATGCATAAAGCACACCGAAAGCTAGGAGAATACTGCCCTTTCTTTAATAATTTCTCACTTTACAGGCAGTCACCTGGTGCAGATAAAGGCCCATCAATAGCTGTGTTTTCTTCATCCTCATGTTCCACCTTCTTCAGAACCAGAGCAAAAAATGCAGCAAATCCCAGCACCTGGAAAGAATCAGCTATAGACTCACCATATGCCCATTTCATATAAAGAAGCTCAGGCTTTGACCTGGATCCCTTTGGATCCAGGCACTGCAGGAAAACAACTGTGCTTTGGGCTTGTTGAACCCATGCAGCTGAAGCCCATAAACAAGAGAACAGTGCACAGTGCTGGGTTTGTCCAGCTAAACTGATTTTGTGACACATCCTCCCTGCTGAGAAACCTCATTAAACCCTGACAAAGCAAGGGAGATGAAACTAAGGGAGTTAATGTCAGCAAAACCCAACAGAACTCTGTGAACCACCTGCTTCCTCTTGTTTTAAGGGCAAACATTTCTCATTTTATATCTTAAATTCTGTAGCTCTTTAGAACATGTTAGATTGACTTTCTGCAATGGCAACAGATGAGTTCATCTTGGCCAGTGGTTGTATTTCTGAGGCTCTCACCTTTAAGGGCTGTGTGATGAAAAGACTTTCCAAGAAAGAGATGACCATGGAGATCAGCCACTTGATGGAGTTCTCCTTGCCGTAATGGAGTCCGTAGAGCATGGTAAAGAACCCGGACACACTGCTGGTGGCTGCCACGAGGAACCAAGCAATGAACACAAACCACCAGGGCAGCCCTCTGTGAGAAAAACTTTTCTTGTCATCATTGGAGAAGTTTGGAGTATGAGACCACCTTGAGAGTCAAAGAGAAGAGAAAAAAATCAGTCTGAGATGGAATAGGAACTCAAATCACAGTCATCAGGTTCACTGGGAATAGGCAACATCTTATGATATAAAATCAAAATATTCCAAATTCTTTTAATTAATGCAGTTATATAGGATATATGGATAGCAAAAAGTACAGTGAGAAAAAATAATGAGGAAGAGTGCAGAGATCAGCTAAAATCAAAGTAAATGTGATGGGCTTATTTACTCCTCAGTTCATGCATAATTGTATCTCCAGTAGAATTATTGGCAAAGCTATGAGTGCATTTAAGCTGCTGAATGCATCTCTTGTGATCACCATGAAGGCCAAGTGACGTAATTAGTGCCATTGTTTCCAGTACTTCCAACTCAATTATCATATTTCACTGAACTATTTTTGTCTGCTTATTGATTTTTCTTTATCCATACATTTTAAGAGACTTCTGTGACTTTGGAGCTGGGCGATTATCCCAGCCCTTTACTATCACATGGCACTGTACTGTAACTTTCCACTTTGGAGGCAAAAATGACAAACAGCAATGATCTGTCATTATTGCCTTTGTGTGCAGTTCACAGCGCGTGGAAATTTCTTTGTAGCTCCTGCAGCGGTATAATAGTAAGACTTATTTTTACAGATATAATAATAGTTATCTAGCACATATTAAGCAGTAATTATTTGGACTCCGTCATCCTGTCCAATTTTGAATTCATGACCTGAATTTACTTATACTGAGAATGAGACGAGAATTGGGTTACCCCTCACTGATGGATGCTGATGAGCAGATTTGGTTCTCCAGGAGGTTCTTCAAATGCTGAACCTGACAAACAGCTTGTGTGTAGCTCTGAGGCATCTGAAATTGATGGGGCCCCAGCAATTCCAGCTCCATCTCTACATGCTGGAGTTGCCTGTACAAGCAGCGATGGTAATCACTGTATTTCAGCTGCTCACAAATTCTCTTCTCTGGAGTTGGACTTCTTGTTTTTTCTGCAGGCAAAGAATTATTCATTTATTTATTGAGAAAATAGATATTCCTAGATTAAAATACTGTTCAATGCAAAGGGTGGTAGAACTGGAGCTAAAGATCATGAATGTGATGAAGTGAAGAGTAACATTTGATGGAATGTGTAAAAGCAGCTTTACTACTAGAGCATAATGCTCTTGTGGTGGAATGGCCTGGAATTTATTCCAGAAGGCAACTTAGTTAAACAGCAGTCCTAAAAGCTTAATAGACAGGTCAGATCAGATCAACTGTTGATTTATTCATAATTTCCCTGTGCAATTAGTAGCTTGGAAGACTCACTGGAAAAGCTAAATGTGAGTCTTAATGAAATCAGTGATATTGTTTACTCATACATTCTTTTTTAGTTGAGAGTCAGACTGAAAGGAACAACAGCACAAGGCCAAGAAGAAAAGAAAGGACAGGCCAAAAAGACTGTGAAACAAATTATATTTGTGAATCTTTTCATTGGTAGATACTGATCCGGCTCCCAAGCCAGACTGGTGGCAAACATTTGATTCTACAGCATAAGAAACAGGGATTTCACAGTTGTCTTTACTCAGTCAGGCACTCAGTGGTGCAGTGAAAGAACAAGAGGCAATGGGCACACCTTAAAGCATGCAAAATTTCTGAACATAAGAAAAAGCCTATGTATTGGACACTGGAGTAGGTTGCTCCAATAATTTGTGGAGTCTTCATCCTTGGGGGCATCCAGCATCTGACTGGATTTGATCTTGGGCAATCCTGCTCCTGCTGACTCTGCTCTGAGCAGTGTGGTAGGGTCCAGAGATCCCTTCTAAGACCTCAGCTATTCTGTGATTCTGTAATTGCCTTTGAGTCAGAATGTAAGAAGAGCTTGGTTCATCACATCCAGTGCTATAATCATTTTCACTGCAAAGGTTTTAGCAGGCATTTCACAGTGTGTTATTTACCTTGGATATCCACAGCACCTAATGTGACAATTATAGGACCATCCTTTTTGCTCTCATGATGAAACCCTTGCTCAGGTCTGTTCTGCTGACAGATGATGTCCTCAACCAATGACAAAAGTGTGTTGATGTTAGTTGATTTTTCAAGGTCTGGTGCTGAGGTGAGAGATGGAGTCTTCAGGGCTTTAAAGAGCGAGTTGGCAATTCTTCTTATGTCCTAGGAAAGACAGCAGCAACACAGCAGTGACTCTGGCTGCAGTGGCTTAAGCTGATGTGATCTGACAGCACCGCTGGCTGGGGGCTGCACCGATTGCTAAAATCTCCAGAATGGATGAGAATAGCACATCCTACAGTGCTGGATGTGACAGAGAGATTTCATTGAGTTCAGGAAGGCAGCTTTCAGGGTTCAAAAGGGCAGCGTACCTGCCTGAGGACCTAAGATGAGAAAGATGTGGTCCATGATACCTTTTATCTTCACTGTCTTGCTTAGCGTTTGCTTTAACTCCTGAACACAGTGATTTGGTCACACACAATAACTGTGCAAGGGCTGGGATGTACAAAGGCAGACCTTAATGAAGGATTGCATTTAGGTGGGCAAATGAGTGCTTTGCACCAGTGGTAATTGGCTTTTCTCTTCAGACAGGCTGAAGTGCATCAGACAGGGAACATTCGTGGAGCTGGGGAAGCCGGTAGTGCGTGGCAGCAGAGGGCAGTGCAGGACTCAGTAGGACTTGCCTTTGTCACAGCCTCCTGAGTGAGAGAGGCAGCCTGGGTGGCCCGTGGGGTGGGAGGCAGGCTTGGGGACACGCGACCATTTTTTCCCGGCTTCTTCTCTCTCCCCTGCTGGACTGGCCGGGGTCGCGTGTTCCTGAAGATCTGCACAATGAGCAGGTTGATGGGGAACATGAGGAGGGAGCTCTCAAAGCCAATCATCACTTCCTGCCATGTGAACTCGATCTTACCTGTCAAGGTCAAACAGAGGGGAGAAGGAAAAATAACGCCAGGCAAAATAAACCATCAAGTTTCTTTCTTGTGAAAAAGCCCATTTATTCAGCTCTTGCTTCCAGATTCTGTTGTCTCTCTATTTGCCTGCCCAAGCAATGGTGAGGATTGTTACCCAAATCCATTTTCTGCTCAGCAGGATCCTTTGGCACACCCCAGAACATGATGCTGGTCAGCATGGTGCAGAGGAGCAGTGAGAAGCAGCAGGACACGCGCTGGGCTCGCGTGAAGGAGCTTCGTGGGCAGCGGCTGAAAACCGAGTACCAGATGTGCCCATCCTGGAAACCCTTGGAGGTCTTCATGAAAAACAGATTGCTGGGAAGGAGAAGAGGGAAATCAAATGGATATTTAAAAAGGAAAGGGAAGAACAAAGCTCTAGTTCAGGGTCCTAACCGGTTCATGCTTCTAGGCACTATCAGAAGAAATAATAACTAGGAGAAATTATCAAATATCATGGCTTGATTTGCCTGGAATGGCCATAGCTACTTATGTCCTTTCCTTTTGGCCACAGAATGGAGGGAAAGTGAATAGTTCCTATTTAAATTGTTAAGAAAATTACACATAAGAGAGGATGTTTGGGTTTCTGTAGGTCTTGTCAGGCTATCCTTTTTTAGCACTAATATTTTCAGCATGGTACTACTGTTAAGGTAATGATTGGATTTACTTAACCATCCTTCCTTTTTCCCTTGTTCAGAGCCCTTTAAGGGCAGTGGAAAAACCTTCCTTGTTTTCATTTTCATCTAGGGCTTTGGTCTCTTTTTTTCATGCTCACTTTTCTAGACTGACTGCTATCAAGAATAAAAAAAAATCTGTACCTGAACTGCTTCATGTCCTGTTCTGTTGCTACTGGAAACACTTTATCTAGGACACATTCTCCAATATCAATGGCTAGCCAGGAGTTACAGAGGAAGTACCATTTCTGATCCCATGCCAGATCATGGACTAATACTCGATTCACATACCTGTTGGAAAAACACACAGGGCACAGTCACATGTCACTGAGTGTGTGAAATCCAGAACTCAACAAGACTGTGGAGGACAAACTCTGGGCTTCGGCTTCTTTAGGCAACTAAACTCTAAGGCAGAGAATATATCCCACCCTGTTCTGGACCTGGGATATGGGAAGCACTCCGGGTCCTGCAGTTTAGACTATGATTTGGTCTATTCATCTGCAAAAACTGGAATCTCACACTTCTTTTCTTTCTAGAACTGCAGAAGGGATAATTTTCAAGTGCTAGAAAAGGAAAGCTGTTGTCATTATAAAACATTATTTGTGGATCTTTACTTACCAGGATCTCCAGACCTCCACTTACCAGGACGGGCTCTCCCCTGAATTATCATGCCACAATCTAATACTCTGAAGTTCCCCAAGAGGGAAGAAGGTACAGAGGAGGAAAACATCCACTCCTCCACGTTCAAAGACAGGTGTATCAGGATCATTTAGATGGTGGGGCTCACTCTGTCCATCCAGTCCAAAGAGGGTCAGAGTCACCTGGAAAATAAGAAGGCAAAATGAAGATTTGCACATCTTGATCCTATGTGTGATTTTTTTCCCCATACTCTTCCAGCTTTCATCAAACCTAAGGGCTTTCTGGCTCAGGCAGTGCATTTGAGGTGTCCTGTTTAGTAGCCTCAGGTGCTCCATTATTCATCCAGTTCCCTAAACAAATAAACTCTCTTCCCACACAGTGCCACTGATACCTTGGAGGTTGTGGCTGCGCCACGGCGGTGTCCCGTGAAAACTGTCACAAGGTAACGATACTGAGCAAAGGGGTCATTGTCTTCCAGGACTGTGATTTTCACCTGCAGAGTGACACAGCACAGGCAGTGTGTTAGCAGTCCTGAAGGTGCAGATTCCTGAAAGCTGTGAGTAGGAATTTGTTGTCTTGTGAACAATGTTTACTTACCAGTAAACAGAGAGTTATAGGGAAAGGAGTAGGATTGGTTAAAGACTTCCTATTAAAACAGGCTAGGCATGGTGGAAATTGGCCTGCATACATTGACTTTATTAGCTGGAGACTTACTTTGGCATCATCCTGGATGTCTTTCCTTCGAGCCCAAATAACTACCAGCACATATATCAGAAAGATGCATCCTACAGTTGTCACCACCACAGGATTGTCCACAAATGTACCAAACAGCTGTGCTGTTTTGCTGACATCTATGGCATTGGGTATGACAAAGAAGGAGCTCCCAAAGAAGGTCAGATGGTTGCAGAGGCACTGTGTGCTGCTAGGATTTGTTTTTGGTCCTACCTGAAACCCAGAAAAGATTCCTGATAAAACATCTGGCTTCAAAGTGTTAGATGACTTACCAAGCAAATGAAAAGACAGTGCTGAGATTGGTAAATTAGTGTAGAGAGCTGCTGCAGACAGAATTGTTCAAGTTCCAATAAGGAATATTAATTCTAACACCTAACCAGTAACGGGCATTACAATATATTATGGCCTTGTCAGAATGGTTCAATTTCTTCATATGTAGAATTCATCCCAAGAAATAGAAATGGAAATGTTGTTTGAAGCTTAGTTCAATACGACTAAACTTCTTGAGTTTATTAAAACATCTCAAAATGATCTTGTTTTATGCTGTCAGTCCAGTGCTATCATTTTACTACACGATGGTGGTTATGAGGGCTGGGTTTGAAGTATATAACAGACATATTGTTTTGTTTTGCTCTACTTACATGACATCCATAGCTGTTCCAGCCTCCCTGGCGCTCATCCCAAAACACACAGCGGGATGCAAAGCAAGTGGCATTTATGGTTAGCCCATCATAGACTGTGGAATCCATTCCCATATCTTGTAAAACCATGAAATAGTAGGTTCCCTCTCCAAAAATGAGTTCTTCTGGGCTGAGAACCCAGCTGTTTGTCTCACCTTGAACATAAATATTTTAGTTTCAATGTATATATAGAAAGGCTAATTCAGAAGTATGCAGCTGTTTTGCGTGTAATAAATAAACCAAAGAAACAGGTGTGAAATCATTCTTAGCGACTCATTGTCCAAAGCATCCCAATCTTTGCTCCTGTTAGTGAACACTTTATTCTACAGACTGGAGCCTTGAAGCATGAGGTTTCTTCCCAGCTAGACACCTGAACTCATGGCCAAGGCTCATTCTGCAAGGTCATGGGTCACTAACCACTTATCTTACCTCCAGAAGTTTTCTTATAGAACAGATGATTTTTCATATCATAGCTGGTTTCGTTTGGGTGATAGCCATACCCCAAGTAAAGTATTAGTGGAATGTCATGTTCAGATTCCAGGTGGATCACTATAGATGTGTTTCCTGAGGTAATATTGACTTGAAAAGTGCTATAATTGCCCAGATTCAACAGAATCTTGTCTTCCTGTGTTGCTGAAAGCCTTGGTAACATGATCTGGTTTTAAACAGAAAGACATAGGTTTAAATACAGAAAAGCGTTTTTCTTCTTAGCATGCAGCCACATGCTAGATTATCTTTTTTCATAACATCAGGAAAGCGTGGCCAGCAAAAATATCACTTTCAAAGTAATTTTCTTGATAATGTCAACTAACCTCTGAAAAGTTAATTTGAAACCTGTGTAGACTCATCACAAAGCCTGTGACCATTAGTGCATTTCTGAACTGAGAACTGTGATTCTGCCTGAGACATTGGCTACATGAAGTGCATGCATGAATGATTTAGATGTCAGTTTATACATGGACTAGGAAGCCAAAGAGTAGTACAAAAAATACAGAGGTTGGATGATGAAATCAGACTTCACATTGTGCTGTGGGATGACTGTAATCTGGAGTCCATTTCCACAACCATTAGCATTCTTACATTCATTTAAATGAAGAATAAAATGCCTTCTTTTTAAGAAAAGACAGAAATATTTCTTATTTCATTCATCGCATCATACAAATCCTTCCATCACAAATGCAGACAGCATCATCCCATTATCTAATGTAAGGAACACTACCAGCATTTGTGTTCACCTCACAAATGATAACAGAAATGACAGTTCATTAATGGAGAAAGGAAAAAAATGTGAAAAGAGGGTGAGGGTTACCAAATTGTGGATTTACCTCAATGTTCTCTTTGAGGTTGCTGACTGGTATGATCAAACCATCCAGACCAGTTAGACTTAGACCTCCCACTGTTCCACTGATGTCAAAACTAGTGTCACTGGAGAAAAAGGGATTCATGGCAAAGCTCACCATCTGTTAGAAGACATTAACTATCAGGCAACTGAGCTATTGTCAATATTTCATTATCTTCACATTCTGAATTGCTGAATAGTGAAAGTTTTAGCTCAGACCCAAACAGGAGTTGACTTCCAAGAAGCATACACCCAGATTTAAATAAGACTCTACCTTACCTCTAAGGTGGGTCTACAAACCTTGAAAGTGATTTTCATTCTGAAATGTGTACAACAATCTTTATTGTTTCCATACACTGTGACACTTTTTTAGCAGTTGGAAAAGGTGCAATGAAAAAAATGTTTGCAGGTGGCCTCCTGAGAGGGTCAAATCAACTAGAGAGATCCTTAGAAAATTTCTTACAAAAATATGACAATTATATGCAGTCTATTGTTCTGAGGGAAAAACCACCATGTCCTGATTCAGTTGAGGGATGTGCTACCATCGGCACATTTGTCTCCTGCTGGATCTGAGTGCCCCACACTCGTGTATTTCTTGCTGAGATGAAAGAAAGCTGCTGTAGGTTAGTTTGAATGTAGTAATGGACTCTGAGCTGTTGCATCTTCCTCAGAGCATAAGATGTAAACAAACAGCAAATAGATTTGTAGGTATTGACTCATTCCATTGCCTGCTCCTGCCATGTAGGTGTGAATCAAAGTGTATGTAAGGGACTGATGGGACGGGGAATTTAAGCTTTCAGTCCTCCTTAACTTGCTGAACCAACCTCACACAATTAAGATAAATGAAGGCTTCTTTGACCAAAAAGATTCCAAATTATTTTCTTGACATGGCAGGAGGGATGATGTGTGCTTGTGTGTTCATTGTAAAAGGATAAACTATTCTAAAACCAGTAGAGCAGGAATGTAAGCTGGATATGAGATAGAATTAGATAAAAGCTGTTTACTTGCCCTTATATCCACTGTTTCATCATCAACTCCTGAAACATTGAGAGAGGAAGCAGGTGGGAGAGTAAAGCTGGCAGAGCTGGAACTGGAGGTGTTAATGGGGGTGCTCTCCATCTTTTCTGTTTCTAATCTGTCCAGTTAGGGTTGGGCATAAGCAAAGCAGAATAAAAGAGAAAAAAAATAATAAAAGGGAAAAAACACCACCAGCAAAACCCCAAACATCAATAGCATGGACTTCAAATCTGCAGAGAAAGCTTTCTCATTTTTTAAGTGTAACTTAGTTGCAAAATTGTTTCTAACTCTGCTAGTAAATACTCTGTACATGAACCTGTCCCTGACACCGTACTCCACAGAACGCTGCCACAGAATCATCAAAAAAGGGGTGGAATTGGCATATCTGGAGAGGAAGTTGTACCAAGATGTTCTTATTTGAAAGACTTGGTTTGTGTGTGAACATGCTCTTGATTTGAACGAACAGTTTGATGTGGATGAAAACCAGGCTCTCGGGGAACAATTTAGGGATGATTATAGGTAATGGAGAATGCACGTCAGGCTCCTCAGGATTATATTTGCTTCTGCCAAGCTGGCTACAGTTCCATATAACATGTCATTATTGGCAACTTGGAAAGATAAAAACTCTTAACTGGCATGGCATGAGTTTTCTACATAATTTCAAAAGTAAGGGACTACTGCCTCATTCAGGAAATTGTAGTAAATTCTTGGCTGGTTAAAGAAGACACAGCATGGGGATTTCTAAGGTGATGTTCCTGGAGTCCAAGCTGTTCTTACTGTCAGGCACTAGCAAGAGCCTCGTTGCACTATTGAAATTGTCATTATGCTACAATATTTAGTTGGTTCAAAACATTCTGTTTAAGCACAATGGAATTGATATTTGTAGCTCTCAGAATCTTCAGTGGGAGACCCTACAGCTGTTACCTGTGCATATACATTGTGGCAGAAGGAGAGGTGAGGACTGTTGGCTCATCACCTGGTACCTTCCCAAACAGAAGGGCACTCTGTAGATTTTCAACTGTATTTAGGAGCTGGTGTGACACTGAGCTCTGGAAAAGGATTAGAGGAGGAAACTTAGAACAAAGGTACTCAGGATCATCAAGCTGCACATTATTTGTCATTGCTTCCTTTTAATTTTGGTTTCTCACTAAGCTGAAAAACTTGGTGATGGGCTTCTTAATCTCAGAGAAAGTTATTCTATTGCAATTCAATTTCTGTAATTCTCATTGAAACATTTCAGGCAGCAAATAAATGTGTTACAGATTTTACTTTTATAATTTAGTATTTATTACTTCTACACATTGAAATTACAAGCATGACATCAATCAATATATTCATGTCCTTTTGTGTATTAAGGCCCTTTAACTGCACACTTCAGTTACTTGGAAAAGCAAGACCTAATTACATATCAGTTGTGAATTATCAGTGTGTTATTGTTGAGGAACTTGTCCAGTTCGTAATCTTTTCTCTCAGGTTAGATTTATTTCATCCCTGCTCCCTTGCAGTGATGAAATTAAAGTATTTATATAAAATTCCTCTTCAGTCTAGGAAACTCACAGAGTCAGCTGTGACAATTCACATATAGATAGGAAAGGGTAGGACAAAATAAAGATGTTGCATCTTTCTGAGTAGGTGATCAGAGCTTTCTGCACAAGTTTAAGCAGCAACCAGAGCTGCTTCAAGCTGTGAAGTAGTGGTGGCAACCATGAGTATTGAATACCTGTGGCTTCCTTGAATTAAGGGGCAAAAGGAGGCAAATCTGAAAAATCACAATATGCTTGTCATCGATTAGAGGTCAGAGCTGATGCTGTGTTCTCCAGTACTCTGTCCTGTTCAGCTTTCAATGTAACAAATCTTAAGAGGCTTCTATCATCTTCATTAACAGATATTCGGTCTAATATGTCTAACTGGAGAGAAGTTTCTTCTGATATTCAAGTCCATCATGGTATCACAATGAACAATTTAAAAATATGAGAGGCAACAGAGCTCTTAAAAACCTCCCAAAGCAAACAAATATTCACACATAGTACAGTACAAACTGCACCAAATCTAAATTACCTGTTCTGCCTCAGGCACTGAAGTATTCCCAGCTCTGATTTCTACAGAAGCTTTAAGAACATTGCTCACTGCATTAAACAGGTAATTGGCTGCTTCCTTTAACTCCTGACCATCTCTGCTGTGCTCTGTGTTTACAGCGAGCAAGGAGGCACTGACGTGTTCCAGAGTGTTGCTGGCTTCCACCTGCACGAGACACAGGGAGCAGTTTATATGTGCTGGCACTACAAATGACAGAAGTGACACTTGTGTCATTTACTGAATATTGCAACATCAGTAATCTCTTGTGACTGTTAGTGGCTAACGCTGTTTTTACTATAATTATTTGTGCTGGGGTAATACTTCAAATGCTAATAAAGATGGTATACTAGATGGTACACCAAAATGGAATACAGGCATGAAAAATGCACCCTGCTTCTACAGATGTAATCCATAAAAAGATTAATAACATCTGAAGGAAACTTGTCTGTCAAACCCTGGGCAAGCATAGCTTTTAGATGTACAGTAATGTAGCAAATTAGGTCGTACATTTCTATCTTAGTGCCAAAGTGCTAAGTGCCAAAGGAGAATGAGTTTTATGATTTTTATTTTGTGCCTGGATGCAGCTTTGTGACTGTGAAAGCACTGGCCAGATTTTAGCCCAGGGTGGTGAAGGAGCCAAGCAAATTCATTGCAAGCTTGGACATATCCATTCCCACAGCCTGTGAACGCTGAGCAGCCTTTCTGTAGGGTGAGGGCTGGACCTGAGCTATGTTCTTGTCTTGCCAAAGTTAACCACATCCTGCTGAAATCCTCCCAAGCCATTGTCTGCCTCCAACTCTCTGATACATCAGAAATCAGGACAGCTGTTTTTCTTGCCTGCATATTTGGGAAACTTCCCCCAGTGAAAGTTTGTTCTGTCCTGCCATGTGCTCACCCCGTAAGCATAAATAGTATCATCTACTAATAATGTCATGTTGCCAGATAAGATTCAAGAGACACTTTTGTGAGACCAACCTGTACATTTGTGCCCAGTTCCTCTGGGTGCTGACATGTTCCTTGACAACCTACCTATGTGCATTTTGTGGAGTGCCTGGATCAGGGATGAACAAGTGTGGGAAATTCTAGAAAAACCCTCTTGGGGCAGTTGTACTTCAGGGTTCTAAAAGTGCTTTGCAAGAGAAGACATTCATCCTGACATGTTTCTGACTAAAAGTTAAGGATTTTATCTCAAAAATGTATGATAAATGTAATGTTTATAGCCTGGATTGTAGAGATTGCTGAGACAATATCTGAGACTTGAATTTAATTACTCTAAACAGAGTTAGAATACTGCTGGTCAAAATACACATTCTGGTACAACTGAAAAAAAATGGGTAAGAACAGGTAATTATAAGGCACTGAAACTCTTCCAAGGTCAGTGGGATAATTAGAGTCTCTACTGTAAGTGTGAGGAGATAGAAGATGAATTTGTTCTTACCTGTGCTGAGACAGACAGCTCTTCACTCCTGTAAGTGATTTCTTTCAATACCTCTGACATCTTCAGAGCAGTCTGCATTGATGTTATATTCACAACAGAGAGAGTTGTCAGCATCAGCCCTCGGAGCTTGGGATGAAAAGGGATAATTAGGCAAAGGAGCAAGATGCTAATTAGGACTGTGAAAGCAGTGCTGTGTATTGACAGCCAGGCTTGCCGTAAGTTATGCAGTAGAGTAAGGCTCCACAGCAAGGATCATTTGAGCTGATATTAGCTCTACTGACAAGATGCCACTTGCTGTAGTAATTATATAATCACGAGTTTTATGTTACCTCCCAGCACAGAGGATTTATACACTTAACATCCATTAAGAGCAAGGAGAGTAACTTGTGGGAATCTGTACTAATGTATGTGAATTACTGTGTAAATGCCACTTCCAGAGAAAGCAGAGCCATGTGTGATTGATGTTACTCAAATAATGAATCTTAATTGAAGGATACATTGCATTTCTCTAGATCTCTTCATCTGAGGCACTCGAAGCACTGTACAAATATCAGCTTATAACTGAAACATCAACTGGTGGCTAAAATGGACAAGAGAAAATTACCTGCCATCTAGTGCTTTTGGGAGAAATTAGATAGGATATTTATCCCACTGGAGAGGCCATTTTATCGATACTTAAATTGCTTTGGAAAATCAGGTTTAGATTAACTAGTTCAAATTAATGAAATAACAATTGAGAATTAACTGTTTTACTGATGAGTGATAAAACAAATAATTTATGTAGGCAAATAGTGAAAACTAGCTGAAACCTGTGCCAAACACTGAGACACATGCTAGAAACTTGAAGCCTTCATTGATTTCAAGTGGTGATATGTGAGCTTTTTATTACTTAAGAGCTGTCAAAGAATATGAAGGCTCCATTACATGACATTGTGCTGCAAGAAAGTGAGTGTTTCTCTGACCTCTTTTCGTGTATTTGTCTGTAAAGACATGTTAAAACTTTCCTCTTGGATCTGCTGATTAAGGACAGATGTCACTGACTTGTACAGCTGGAAAAGACTCATGCTGTTGTTCCCATCTTTTAGGATGGTGTTTGCCTTCTCAGATACTACAGCCTGCAGGGTCAGGTTCCCATCCATCATATCTGCAGGTCCAACCTGATGAGGAAATCAGATATGCTCTCAACGTTGCCAAGGCTGTTATCATTTTCTTTGAACAACTTCCATGATCATCTTAATGACAGCCTAGATAGAGTGGGACATAAAACTTCATGTTCCCTGTTTTAAATGTTTTATTTTTAATGGGCTGATAAGGATTTCCTTCCTGGGGCACTGGGGAAGAAGCAGGAGGCTTTTGGGGCCTATAGAGAGTAATTCCAGACTCAGTAAATAGGCATACGCTGCTCAATCAATGTCCAAACAATTCTTCTTTTAAACTTCTGTTCTACAAAAAAGGGCAATGGAAGATCTTTTGATCTTGAGGACACAGAGAATAGTCTCTGTTAGACAGAAAAATGGTGATAATGGCACATTCAGAAGGAAGTAATATATCTAAAACAGGAAGAAGCTACAAAAGTCAATTGTGAGTTAGTTATCAACTCGAGAGTTCTTGAAATAAATTAATTCTACCATATACCTTCACTGAAGCATTTGTTTGAACCGTATCACCAAAGTTGTTGCTAACAATAATTGTCACATGTAAAATAAAATTATTTTCCTCTTCTCCAAGTGGAAGATAAACTGGAAAGAGCTCAGGATCTGGGCTACAGTCCAGGAGAGAATCTGAAACAAAACAGAAGGAGTCACCTACAAAACACCACAGAGACACCTCCTGCTCTCTGAGAGCAGGGGGCTCAGGGCTTGCTCTGTGCAGGCCTGGTTCACTCATGGTCAGTCTCCCTCCAGAGCAGGGCAGGTTGTGCCTTTGCTCTTGTTAGGAGAAGCCAAACAGTTCTCCTGGGGACTTACTTGGTGTCACATAGAAGCAATATGTGAGCTGCCCGCTAGGACTGGACTGGCCCGAATCCGAGCCGGGAGCGCTGCAGGAGACTCTGAAGGCGGTGAGCACCGAGCCGTGCTCGGGAGACACGGCACAGCCGGGGGGTTCGGGTGCGGGCACGGTGCTCACCAGGAACGATCCCTCCCCGAAGCCTCGCTGGGTCAGTGCTGGCAGGGGAGGGAGCAGAGCGTCAGCCAGAGCCGTGCCCCAGCAGCGCCGCTCCGCAGGCGCTCCGCTCACCGGCTGGGAGCGGGGCTGGCGGCTCCGGCACCGCGCGCGGCACGGTGGGCGGAATGAGACATGAAACGCTGCTACTGAATAAACCATAAGAGGAAAAGAACTATTTCAAATATGTTAATGTTTGCGTTATAAAGCAAAGCTCTATTATTTGAGCAAGCATTTAACATAACTTCATTTCAGATGAGCCTTAACAAAGTTATTAACAGCTTGGAGTAAGATAACTGGATTTCTCCTGCTGTGCCACACCCCAGAACAAACTTATCTCTTCATTATTTTAAAGAACCCACATATAAAGTAACACCTTTCAACTTGTAGACTAATTTACCTTCATATTTGCCAGGCTATGTATGTGTGACATCAATGTGATGTCATGTCAGCAGAGACATCTCAAAGGAGTCTGAAAAACCCTAAAACCCTGTTAGCCCCTACCTGTTACTTTAATCTGAAAAGCTTCTGCCTGTGTCTGCAGGAAAGAGCTGGTCATTCTCAACACAGATGTGTTGCTTTGAAGCAAATTCAAAGAGTTCTGCTGGAAACCAGTCAGGCCACAGGCTGGAGGGAGAGTTGTAGACTGGAAAATCAGACAGAAAAGAACACATGGCAGTAGAGACCCTTTGCTGTGCTTTTTGTTGTGGTTTATCAGAAGCAAGATGGCAGTTTGGTGCCCTTCATTATAACCCCTCCCAAACCAGGCACCCCATTGTCTCGGTCTTCACTAGTATTTTCAAAGCATCCACTTGACAAAATATCCCTCTGAGGCCATATGGCTTTGTGGATATTTATTTTTGTGTGTGCAGTATTTCTGACAAATCTGGTGCTCTCACCTTGTTTTGGAACGTGTTATCTAAATACCAGTTATAATATATGGCCTGGGAGTCCTCCTGTCCAGAGACACTCAGGACAACATCATCACTAACATTCACTGGTTTGCAGTTTGCCTCACACCTGTAAGGAAGTAAGATGGGGGTTACACACAATATGAGATGCCTGGGAGAAATTTCAGACTTATCTTATGACGTTTATTCCTGTTATTTCAATGAGGTTAACGTATTGAAATCTCCAACACTGGAAGGATGTATTGAGGTCAAAACCCCTAAATGGTTTTCAGAATAATATTATTCAGTTTATGAAAGGATTGTGTTCAGGAACATGGACTGAAATTGCAACAAGACTCATTTGGTCAATAATTTTTGTAATGATAAAGCGTAAATGGATTTAGAACAATAAGTTTTCTTTACTGTGAGGGTGGTGAGGCTCTAGCACAGGTCGTCCAGAGAAGCTGTGGATGCCCCATCCCTGGAAGTGTTCTGAGTAACGTGACCTTTTGGAAGGTGTCCCTGCCCATGACTGAGGGGTGGAAAAAGATGATCTTTGAGGTCCCTTCCAACCCAAACTGTTCTGTGATTCTATGATTCTAAAAGTACAATATCACTTTATTATCATTATTATTGGTGACTGTGGCCTTGCACTATGCTTGTGCAGTAATAATATTAACCAGTGAATAATAGGTTTAAAACCAGACCTGATTTCCACTTGCAGTTCTTGTTTTGCAGTCACATAGAGACATTGCTCGTCCTGCCTCTCTTCATTGCCGTGGTTTCGGATGGTAATCCTGACAGTCACTGCTGATTTGGGAGGAGGAAGGCAGGAAGGTGGGATTTGCACCTCAGTTTGGTTGATTAGGATTATCTGTTGCTTCACACATTCATTCCAGGCAGGCCAGCAAGCTCCTGCACAAACATTTCCTTCATAGTTAGAACAGCATCTTATAAAGGACTTTCCTGCCGTAAGTTTCAAAGAGCTTCATAGACAAATTTTTTGAACAGAGTTTAAGGAGATGGTAATCTGGATTCAGAGTACAGGCTTTTTCAAAGTCATGTATGAGGTCAGGGATAATTCTGAGGACAGAACACAGGTGGCCTGAATCCTGATCCCATTTTCAGAAATGTTTTTGCATCATGTTTAATGTTAATTATTGCTGGTTTTTTGAGACACATGTACCTTGCAAATGCCTAACTGTGTAAGTCACTTGGGGCTAGTCCTTGGCTGTGAGGGTGAAGCTTAGGACAGGTAGATCTTGATTGAAAAATTGAAACCTTTGGGAGAAGACAAAGTGGAGTACTGTGTCGTATTATATACCATAATTAATTTGGTGCCAAAGCCAGGGTTAGGTAGCAGACATTCTTTATGTACAGTGAGCGGCAAACTTTAAAGCCAGAAAATAAAGCATCCTTTAGTCGGATTTTCAACACTTGATCTGACATGACAGTGAATTTGTTTCTCATCAAATACAAGTTGGTGAAAAAAGTTCAGGAAATGCACAAACCACAGGTCCAGAGAAAACTGGAGTTATTGTTGTTGTCTGGCCAGCCAAGTGTAACAGTTGTGAAAGGATCCACATGGCGACTCGGTTTAATATATATTTTGTGATCCTAAATAAGAAGTAAAAGTATGTTAGAACAGGAACATGTGTAAACACACACATACGTTGCTTCTTTATAATGAAAAAGGTCTGAAAGTTTAGACCCCAAATCACTGGATGCAAATCTGCAGTTTAAATGATCTTTCCCTGCTCAGAGGTAGTATGGAAGTAGAAGCTATGGGAATAGAAGCAGATGGCACAGAAAAAATTTGTGGCAAAATTCTCCCAAACGCAGAATTGGTTTAGGGGTGCAGCTCCCATTTTCAAAACTAGGTACTTAGGAAATTAATTCCTATTAATTCTTCACATCTGGACCAAGACTCCTTACCCTTGAACAACCATTTGCCTTCTAGTGCATCCCCTTTTAATCTGAATCGGATACATTGCAGCTACAAACAAAGAGAAGAAGGGGTAGCTGAGTTTATCTTTCTGTGTGACAAACTTTGATAAACTCGGATTTCAGTTAGATTTATATTCCTCTGATGCAATATATTCTTACAGGCAATTTGTAAACGTGATGGCTTCTTGTGAAACAGTGTATCTCCTGTAGCAGATGTCTGTCTGCTAGTGTTACAGTTAAAAACTGGACTTTTAAGATGATAAAATATTCCATCTGGCATTTTTATTATTTGAATTTGGACAGCTGCTAGCAATTGGTGTATCATTAACTTCTTAGTTTGCCATAAACCAGAAAATTTTTCATTGCAAAGTAATTTAAACACTGCAATACAGAAGCAGAAAACACTTGGGAACAATATAAAATATATTAAACTCTACTTGAAGGATCACCCTTCAGAGAGAGGTTTGCATTAGTCAAGTAGATGAATTAAAAATTCATCTAAACACATTTTAACTTCCAAAACTGAATTGTTGTGAAAAGTTCATTTTCTTTAATCTTTTTTATGAATTGTAGATGGAATGCCTGTAAACACATTTGTCTCCAAGACTTTTGGTGTAGATCTTGTGTTAAGGCATATGGGGAACAGAACATCTAGTCCCTAATTTACTATGCTACAAATACTTTTTTTCAATGTACTTTTTTTCAATGTCTTATACAGCACTTTCACTGGTAAGAAAAATTTCTAACCAATTTTAAAGAAAGATCCTTAAATACTACTTACATTTTTCTTTTGGGTATTTGTTTTGTAGCTGCCTTCTTCCTTCACAGAATCTGTTTAATGCAAAAAAGAACAGAATATTTTAGTGCTAGTTGTAAAGCTTTCAGACATCTTCAGTGAATATGACTTACATCCACAGGATTTGACTACTGACAGTGTGAAAGATGGGGCTGTAAGGATCAGACCCTAGAGCTGTGATAAACAGCCCAGTTAAATAAGTAAAATGGTAACAACAGGCTCATCACAGACTGTGAAGGAGATGATCCTGATTCTTCAAATATAATGGTATAAACCAGAATATATTCACAGAAGGTGATGGAGTTTCACTGAAGTACAAAGGAAAATTGATGGAAAGCACTGGAAGAGTTTCAATACAATTAGTGCTAAGGTTATTTTATTTCTGGTGTAATCTGCTCTTGTAAATGTAAGGATGAGCCATCTAGAAGCCATTACTGACAGCAATTTATGAGACTGCTGTGATGCAAATATTTTCTGGTTTCAAAGCTATGTCCTGAGCCATAAACTTCACTAATTATTTCTAGGACAAATAGCAAATGTGCAATGTGTTACATATACAGAGTGATGCTAATTTATGACTACATCAAAGTCAGGGAATCTGCCTTCATCAGGAAGAAGCCTCCACAAAAGTTTTCAACGCTGTTGCTGGAAGGAAAGCAATTAGTAAATTGCAAACCATAAACACTCCATGAAATGCTCTGATTGCACAAAGACACTCGTGTGGTCAAAACTAGCACTGTCAGATTAATGCAATTACCTTTTTTATGGGAACTGTTTGCCAACACAGTGATGAATCCAAGATCCAGACTCATGTTTGAGAAGGCATTCATGGCCACCACTTTCACTAGAAAAGTACCTAGAGAAGGCAAAGGGTTGGTTAAAAGTAGCAGTGGGACCAATCCAACAGGTTTGAAGTATAATATCCAATTTGTAAAGAAAATCCCATTCTTTTCCATTAAGAGTTTTTAATGGGGGTTCTGATGGGTTTCCACTGCTGAAAGACTTTTCCAGGAATGTTTTTTCCCTTTATCTCAACTTCTTAATAACTCGGCTGCCCTTTTCCTAGCCCTTGTCATGCTATTCTTTGTCAGCTGACTATGATATTATCACACAGGAAACTAGAGGTGTACAAACACTGGAGGCCAAATGAGTTTAGGCATCTTGAGAGAGCAGCTATCTTGTTTGAAAATTTCTGCCTATGGATGTTCAAATGCATACAGAGAGAACAAATAAAACTTTAATATTGAATAATTTTAAAATATGAAATGAAATCATAATTATCTTCTACTGTTCCCACTGTGGCATGGGATTGGAGTAGCTCATTAGAGGTGGAAACTTTTTTGTCTTCTGCCACTTCTTATTAACTCTTAAGCACAATGTCCCTATTCCCACATTTTAAAAGCTTTGACTATGTAATAATGGAAAGATAATATTACTAAAAAGTTTATTCATAATTAGCTCCAACAAAAGCTATGTGCTGGAAATGGACACACAGAAAACTCCCATTTTCTCTGTCATCTCTACTGAGAACTCCTCAGATTATGAATTACTTCTGTGTAAAATGCAGAGCAGTCTAAACTGGAAACATTATGAACAAACACGAGGAAAGCACTTTGTTATTCAAGAAAACAGTCCTCATTTGTACTTCAATCAGATGGTGCCATGAAAAAATAAACCCTATGTCTTTCACTATGTCTCTTCCATTGCAAGAATGAGGTGAAGCCTTGCTTTCAGTCTGCATGTGCAGAGCCATTTGTCAGTTCTGGTTTTTAGCTCACTTAGAAGTCAATACAACTGTGCTGTTCCTCCTGCTCTGCAGACTAGGTTTGAGCAGTCAGAAAAGCTACCAAGTTCAGCTGTGCATTACTGTCCCCTAGCCCAGGATGCTGTGACTCTTTATGTGAGCTGTACTTATCCGTGATGTCCTGGAAGCAGGGGAGGTGTCTGTGCTGTACCTTCCGAGGGCACGGGAACGCCGTATGTCCGCAGCTCCCCACCAGGGCCATCTGCTTTGTGACAGTGAGTTTGGTTGGATCCCATCACCTCAAACACCAGCTTCTCTGGGGCACCACGGGACACAGAGACATTCACCTCCAAATCCTCCCCCAGCTGCAGAGTGTGGGAAGCTACTGCAGCTTGAATTCCAGATACTGGCTCAATTAAATGCACAGCAATACTCTCGGAGATGTCCCATGCCGTCGAGTTCCTGGATGCTCGGATTTCCAGCTGGTGTATCCCTGGGCCTATCAGCTCTTGAGAGGCACTGTTGAGTGTCAGGTTATAAGGGACAATACCTTCCTTTGCACTGGATTCAGTCAGTGTCATGTTTTCTGCTAACATACTGTAGGTTACCCCATTGCCTGCAAAAACACAGAGGAAAATTTCTCACAGCTTGTGCAATAGGCCAGCCAGTTCCAGCTGCTTTGTGCAGCATTCCAGTGTTTATACAGGAGTCACAAGAACCCTGCAGCAATGCAGTCATTTTTAATAAAGTCACTTAAGGTGACCAAATAAAACCTATCATGTGTTTTCTGCTGGGAATGCTTTGAGAATTCAAACACACATTTCTGAGTTTTATTTTTTTCAGCATAAATGTGGCTTCCAGGAACTTGAAGTGAGAAAGAAATGTACACCAGCAAATGTGTCCAGCTCAGAGTGGAATCCTCTTACTCTAATCAGAGGAGCATTTCCCTGAATTTCTAACTTCAAATACGGAAATATTCTGACTGGCATCACGTGGATTTGTGTGACTAAAGTTATGCTTGTGCTGTCAGCTTTGTGAATAGGAAAAAAGGGTTTATACTTATGTTTTAGGTGGTGAAATGTCTCTAAGAAAGACCCACTCTAATGGAACTGAGAGAATTCAGTTGCAGGAATACAACAATTAGACGGAAGGCATTCACTAAAAAGGATTATTTTGCATGATAAAAATCCTGCTTCTATCCCATGGATGGCATAATATTTATCCTTCCTTTTAAATCGTGCAGAGAAATTATCCTCACCTCCACTGAGCTGAACTTGGATCCACAGCACCTCCCCGTAGAGCGTGCGGCAGTGGGAGCTGTTCCCAGTCTCATGCTGGCTGTAGCACCCAGTGATGCTGAGCTGATCCATCTTATCTTGAACAGTCACCTGCCTCTGTGCCATCACGTGCCATTCGCTGGTGGTGCACTCCACAAAAACAGTAAACTCCCCAGGAGAGGAGTACCTGTATGTGATGTTGCTGACCAGTCTAGAAAACAAAGAGAACAACCTCTTGCTGTGGAAGACCATCCTGGGAAGTCCTTCTCCTTACACAGTAACACTGGTCACACCCCCAAATTTCGTTCATTCAAATGTCATTCCTACCACTAAGACAAAATCTGATTTTTAAATCCAGCAGAAAAATGTTTGATCTTTTAAAGACAGGATTTTTATGCAATTGAAACAAAAGAAGAACTACAGAATTGCCTTGTTATATTTTTATTGTTATCAGAAAACATTCTTTAAACTTAAGGAAATAATATTTGCTTGTTCTTTGGCAATTATTGACGTGTTTTCAGTAATTTTGAGTCTTAAGATCTGGAATAAATACTCTTAGAAATAGGAAACACTTGTATAATAGAAGAAAGATTGTGGTTGGCAGCTTAATATAAAATTTTGTATTAATTTCAAAACAGGTTTTTACAAAATTCAATTCTCTTGTATGTATGGTCTATTATTAAGCTATCTAGTTTTTAACATCTCATTTGTGAGACTTGGAACATTCAATAAAATGCAAGCAGTGAAATGTACTGTTTGTCTGAAGAGAAATGAAGGCTGTATCTTACGTTAGAGGGTAGTAAGGATCAATAGTGTGACCATCTCCAGTGCTAATGGTACAGGAAAGATTCCCAGAGTATGGTGAGAGCAGCCAGTTCAAAGTGACTGTGATATTTTCAAAGACAAAACATGTGTCTGTCATAACCAGCTGCAGACCTGAAAAACAGAATAACAGAATTCAATGCAAGTGTTGTCTACTTTTCTTAAAAAATTCAATTAATTTTCAGGCATTGAGAGCCAGCCTGCTCCAAAACAGAGCTGGTATTGCTGCTAATTTGTGTGCATTAGTGGTGTGACAGGGAGCTGATTCTTTTCCATATCTACTGGTCAAGATTCTTGTTGGAACGTAATTTCGTTTAAGTGTATTTTATGGGTCTGGGTTTCCAGACTTTGTATTCTACCCAAAACCCTCAGTTAGGATAGGGAATCTATGTTTTTGTGCCTATTTTGAGCAGTCACCGTTATTCCAGTTCCTTCCCTGAGGATGGAACAGTGATTTTTAAGATAAATATCCATGGTCACAGTGTTACAGAAAAGAACAGGACAGAGTTGTGGTGTCGACAGCCCTCTCCCTCTTACCTTCCTTGCAGTGGTATTGAATGGACAAATAGCTTCCCAAAGCTGGACAAGGATCTCCAAAGAAAGTGCCATCTGCTGCCACCTGGCAGGCCTGGAGACCATGACACTGGCCTGGAAAGAAGGAGTGTTTCAGATCAGCTAGTGTGCCTTTACTGTCACAACAGCTCAGATGAAAGATGATTGAGAAACAAAAAGGGCAGGAGGAGCAGTACGATGTCACTGATTTCTAGACAAATTTCCACATCACTTTGACTTTAGTGTGTTGCTTATTGTGTGGCATTTCTTAGCACCATTTCATTTTGTTGGAACAAAGATGAATTTGGAAAGGTACAAAAAAAAAAAAAGCTTATGTGTTTTGTTTAATTTTGGCTGGAAGCCCTAAGAATCACCCAGGGAACAGGCCACAGTCACTGTTAAGTCTCCAGGCCCTCAGCTGCAGCAGGGTGGGTGCAGCAGCAGGTCCCTCCTGCCCTGGTGTCCCTGTGGGTGCCAGCCTTTTCACCCCTCCTGGTTTGGAGTTAAGTTTGTCTGGATGTGTTGCCTCCCATCTCTGTCAAACCTTGTGTATCTCACTGAATTTGTCAAAGAATCAGGGTGCCCACGTATTTTCTTGATACAGTGAGAGGAGCCAGGCACACCCTTGTCCTTCATTTGCTCCTCCCCACCTCTGAATCTTTGCTCCTCACAAAACCCCTCCTTTTGCTCCTCCTCTCCTTCTCTGAATCTTTGCTCCTCACAAAACCTCTCCCCTCCATCCAGCCTCTTGTAGCAACCCCCTCCCAGTCAGAAGTTCTCTGTTTTTTCCTTCATTTCAGGAATAATCCACTTTTCCATTCACTAACTACTGCAATACAGGATAAAGTATTTGAGGGACAGGGAACTTTGGTACACACTCTGTGTTTCTGACAAGCAGTGCTGTAAGATACCACCTGCTACTTCATCTTTGACACTGATCCAGCTGCAGCCTTCATCTGTTTCATACTGGAGAGGAGTCTCTGACACACAGTAGTGAGGGGTTTTCCGCCCATAGAAGCTCTCTTCAATTTGAATAACTTCTCCTGATCCACACTGTACAGTGGCATTGTAATTATCACAAGCAATGCTCTGGCCATATTCTAGTAGGAGAAAAAAACCCCATGTATTACCTTCTTGAATTTCTGAAAAATCCTGGTATAATTCTACTGCATGTTCCTTTTGTTTTGTTTTTCTTTCTTCCCCTTTTTCCCTTTTAAGCTAAACAATGAACAGAATTTAAGAAAATTACAAAAGAATTAAATATTTTTATTTTTAAAGAGTCAAAATTAATAGATTTATGTTTTTACTGTCTTAAAACATTGAGGACATTTTCAATAAGCAAAAATATTTTAATTATAAAAATAAATAGTATTTTTGTGCAAAACTCTTAGCATTTGTTTGACCTGAACTACTGGAAGGTTTAAAGTTACTCCTTACTTCTGAAAGAGATGCATGGATTGCATAACATTCAGGTAATTGCTTTGGAGGATAGTTTGCATATTAAGTATGGGAGCTGATCCCATTTCTGCTACAGAGACTCCTTTGTTCCTGTGTGATATTTGACTGACTTCATTCGGCAGGACTGCTCAGATGAGTAAGGTCATAGCTCTAAATGCATACACCTCATTCTTTGATTAATCTGGGACAGTTAATTATCTTTCAGAATTCTTAGTATCGTGTAGTAATCAGGATACTTAATACCCCGAAGAGGAGGATGTGAATAACTGCTCTCATATGGGAGTGTTGCAAAAGAATGTTTTTGTTTCAGCTGTCCCAGGTTTAAATACAATGTCCTCCAGTTGCTGTTTGGATCATTCCCCTCAAGCCCCTTGTTTAACAGTGCCAATGTGTGCACACTGCAATAATTGTGTGCTATTGTTATTTAAAGGCTAAAGCTAAGCCTGGCTGTAACTATAGCAACATGATCAGTTTACAGATTAGAGCTCTCTAAATAAGCTTGAAAAATAACTTGCAGTTAAATTCTAATATGGACTATTAGCTCATGTATTCTTTTGTTCTCTATATGAAGATTTCTCACAGTATTTGCTGTCTCAACAACTTTTACATGGAAAGATGTAGAAAGCTTGGTCTGTGTTCCTGTGTACAAACCCTGGTTTGATACGTATGTATTTACTACAATAAACTGCTAACCTACAAGGCACCAATGGTGGAATTGCCTCGATCTGGTCTTGGTTTCCTGGGTAGTGGAATGATGAATGTAGTGTAGGATATTGTTGCTCTTTGAATTTAATGGGCTCTCAGTCAGATCCTATGGTAACAGATGATGGTTTCCTTACAAACAGACAGTTGTCTACCGTGGTTGTAATGGAAAAATAATTTTAGTCTGTTTTTGCAAGGAAAATAAGCTCAAGGGATTGTGCTGTCTGCCAATTTTCTCTTCCCCAGTCATTTTTAATGTTAGTCATCTTCAGCCAAATTTGATGTATAGATATAAACCTCCAAACACCTTAAAATTTCATGAAATGCAGTATCTAGGGAGAAGAGAAAGAGTTACATCAATGCCTCTGCGAGGAGTGGGGATTATAACTCTACATTTACCTATTCTGTGATGTGGGATTCAACTGGCCAGCACATACAGCTGGAGCTCTGGAGCAGCTGCAGAGGAGGGAGCTGAGGGAGTGAGAAGTGTTTGCAGAGGTGGGACATGCTGGGGACATGGGAGTGAACTGGGAGTGCTGAGGAGGAGGGCAGGGAGGGGATGTGGAACAGAAAATTGGGATAGGAAACAAAACTTTATTAGCTTTGCTTATTGCAGAACAACTTCTTATTTATGTCAGTAGCAGTAGAGTGCTGGGCAGGACAGTAGCAGTTCTAGGGCTTGTGGAAACCTGTACTTGATTCCGAGCCTTTTTGTATTAGTGAGCCCCCAGCCAGACTGTCCTTCCAGTGCTTGTGACCCCAGCTCTAGGTGCAGTTTAAAGTACTCTTGTGCAAAGTGTGAGGAACACAAATTCCCCTCATACTGATGTGTTGAAAGGGATGATACTGCCAGCATTCCTTTCCAGAACTGTTTGTTCCAAGTCACAATTTAAGGGACACAATGTCTGTGGATTTTCTGTCTGAGCACAGGAAGTACAGGTTCCTGTCTGCTTCCTTAACCTGGGGAAAACCTTGAAGTTCACCTGATGGAGGGGTCTGAGAAGAAACAAGAAAAACTTGCTCTCTCTTTTGCTCACTCCAAGCTGCAAGGAGGTGGTGCCTCTGGAAGCTTGGCTGTATTTTCGCTTCAGTTACAAACGGAAATTATTCTGGCACACATCAATGAATGTTTTTACAGGGCAGCCATACAGGTCCCACCTAGCCCAGGTGCTGTGGTGTTGCAGCCATGCTTTAACATGGCCAACAGTGGCCAGCTTATGTCCACTGAAGATGTGGACAGCTACACATCAGATTAACTCGCAGATCCACTTCTATTTTATCAGCCCTCTGCTGGAACCCTGGACCTGGTCTGGTTGCTGACCACCTACATCTCCCAGTGATTTGTGGGTTCTTCCTTCACTGGATCAGGTCTTACATCAGCACACTGGAAAAAGAGCACCTGCTGGGGTTATATGGCTTTTTGCTTGCTCGCATTTAGTAAGAGTCATTAAGTTATTTCCCAGCTCCTTTGAAAGCAACAAGGCAATTTATGCCCCATTGCGATCACAGCACACTCACTCACTTCACTGTTCCAGCTGTTGTGTATCTTACCAAACTCGCAAATGAAGTCAAATTCCTGGCTGCAATTTTCAGTCACACCCCACTGATACTTGGCATTCTTCAGGATGTACCCACATATGGATGAGAAGGGAGATGGCTGATCCTTGTACCAGTTACTGTAGCTTATATTTGAAGTGTCCAGCCAAATTATTGACCCTGTGAAAAAATAAATCGTGTCCTGAATGTTTATTTTCCACAGCAATACAATTGGAGTCAGAGCCTGCAGAGCAGGACTGTAGCCCTGCTCCTACTGAAGCAGAGGTGGTTTAGTCTGGGTAAGAGTCTTCAATTATATTTTATATTTAACCTGATACAATCATGGAGCAGATACTGCCACTTCCACCTGTGCTCCCAGCCTCAAGATTTCACCATTTCCCTTGCATCAGACCTTGCAGCACTTCCTAGTGGGATGAATTGTCTTCCACTGGAGACCTAAGCCAGCACATTTGTTTCACTGGGTCAGCAAGCTGGTCTCATTCACTATGTGTTCACACCACCACAAGATCCAAAGGAAAGGGTGATTACATGCAACTAGGAAGTGAAGCAGGCAATTAAAACATCTTAATATAAATCTGAAGTTACAGCAACAAAAGACAGAGGCTTTTCAGCAGATATCTACAAAGGGACTTACTGCATTTTCTACCATGTTGAGAAAGCATCACATGCTGACACAATTTTAAGGACATGATTTTAAAACCACCTACCAGCAGTAGTTTCATTCAGCAAGGAGTTTGAGATCAGTCCTATCCACCATTCCTGATCCTCGGCAATATGTTTTTCCAAGAACTCTTGAGTTTCCTCATTTTGAATAAAGACAAGGTGCCCTCCTCCTCTCTCACACCAGCTCTGAGCATTTGTGAAGGTTTGCTGGAGTCTAACAAACTCGTAGCATGAATGGTTGAAAGCTTGCTGGTACTTTGAACAAGGTATTCCTTCATCAGTTGCTTCCTCCACAGCCAAGCACACAGCAAGAGGAATCAGAACTGCCACCCCCAGCCACATTCTCAGCTCATTGCCCTGCATCGCACTCGTCTTGCTTACCAGGGCACCACTCTTTTTGCTGCCTTCTTCAAAAGCTTGAGATGTCATCCTTGTCGTGTCGTCAGCATTTCTCCTTCCTCTTTGCTGCTTGCCACAGCAGCAGCAATAGAGCATGGAACAGAGCAGAGCAGAACTTCTAATATATAATTGTGATTGCATCTGAGAGGTGTTGTGCCAATGCTAAGCCCCTGCACTGGCCCTTGTGAGCTCTATTGTATAAATGTCACATCCCATGTGAGATCAGTTTGAAGAGAAGACATTAGATCATTGCTTTCCTCATGAGCAGAGAAGATAAAGTTGATATATGCTGCTGTTGGACACATGGAAAAGTGAGATAAAGCTCCTACATCAAAGGCTTCATTGTGTGAACATTAAAGTTGGACATCTTTACAACAGCAAAGAGATACAAAGTGAGAATGAGAGGAGAATGAGAAAAATGAGAAACACAAGGAGTTATGAGATGGGAAAACACTGCTTCTCTAGATACATTTAATTGGTCTGGATTGCTTTATTTTTAGTAATTACTGTTGGAGGTGCTTCTTTTGGATGCTAATGCAATGTCTGTGATTTTTGTATCATATCCATCCTGCCCACCTGTTTACGCATGTGCAGATTCATCTCAGCTGTTCCAAGTAAGCTTCATTTTGAACTGTTGTGTCTGCTTAGAATTCTACACCCCAAGTGAAATGCTCCCATCATCCCTTAAAAGATAAGCTGCTCAACTATTTAGAGCTACAGTATTTCTACCTGCTGGGAGGCAGAAGAGAAGACCATAAGTTAAAACAATGATTTAAGAAAGATGAAAATACTGCCTTAATCAGCAGAACTACTTGGGAGCCCTATGTACACATTCCAAGGCCTGCCGATGGGTTTTGGGAAGCAAGCCCAGCAACATTTAGGAGCTGAAATCTCTAAATGCATCTCAGCTTCCTTATAAAATATATCCATCAGGTTTTCAAAGCCACCAGCTTAGTAGAAGCCCAGTACAAGTAAGGATCTTAGCTATTGTGATCCTCCTGTCCTTGGCATTAACTCCATTGAGTTTGATGCCATTATTATTAATTTATACCACCATAACCCAAAACTGAAAGAACATGCACTTATATTTAGACATGGATCAGTGAGCCAGTAACCGCAGCACAATCAGTGGTGTTTGGTGGATTCCTGCACTGCAGAAATGCCTCCTGCATTGCACTGCTGGGCTGAAGGCAGTGCCCATCACTGCAGAGTGCCAGTCCAGCTCCAGCTCCAAAGCTTTCTGCCAAAGTCAAGTGCATGCACTGCACCCAGTCAGCATCTAAGAGTGGATTTCAATCCCGAGACCTTTCTGGACCTCCAGTTTATGGCTGTCTTGCTCAGCTGGAAAAAGCAGGACTGTTATCAGGGTTTTCAAGATAAAGTTAATAGGAAGGTGTTTAATGGGTAGGAAAATTGTGGGGGGTGAGAGGAAAGGAGAAGAAAATACACTAGGCTGGATGTCTTCCTCCTCACCACACTTGTAAATCAAGACTTCAGCTATGGAACCCTTGGAGCAGATCCCACATGATTTTCTGACTGATTAATAGGGAGAGCTTATGGAGCAGCTGAGATGTGAATATTGGGACTGGATTTCCCAGCTCTGGAGGTGGCCAATCCATGTTCTAATTAGCTAATTGGCCCAGACACCCATCCCCATCCTGGATGAGACCATGTAACTATGATCATCAGCTGGTTCTGTTGGCAATGTCTGCAAATTAGGAGTCCCTTTCAGGGCTCCAGGGCCCACAGGCTTCAGTTTGGGAATGCCCAATCCAACTGTTTTATATTCAAGCTGTTGCAGCAGTCAGAGCTGAGGGCAGCTGCTCTTCAGTTAGTTGGCCACTGTATATTTGCATGATGCTTTCCCCAGACTTTCTGCTTCTTCTTGGGTCCTGCTGACTTGCCAGGCTTCACAGCAGCTGGCAGCCAGCCCTCCCACTTTATCCTTCTAGATACAAGAAACACAGCCTGTTTCTGAAAGCACAGATTTGATGGAGGAGACTGTACTTAAATGTACAGGTGATGCAGACATTTCCAGTAGGAGCCTTTGACTCACTTTTGTGATTAATGTGCTCTGTAGCATCGTCCAGTTCTTTCTCTGCTACTGGAAATCTGACTACATGAATATACTGCTAAAAATGCCAGGGCTGAGGGTGCCACAGGCTCTCCCCTGTGACTCTGCTCCAAAGCCATTGAAATTAATGGAAGTGTTGTCTCTGGCTTTGATGGATTTTGAAACAGGCTCTGAAAAAGAACAAATAATGTTTGGAAATGTCTACAAATAAAGCCAAGCTTCCAAGTGAGTCTACTGTTGGCAATTTCTATAGCAATGTGCATTTTTTTCCTAATCTACGGTTGCTATAAGTTACTCTTCAGCTGCCTGCAGCAGATGGAGAGTGGAAGAAAGACAATTTCCCTCTTTGGCAGTTTGTTGACTTCATATACTTTAGTGCCAGGAAAGCATTCTGTCAGTTTATTCTGTTTTCCACAAGAATGAGAAAAGTATTTACATGAAAAGAAAATACCACTTTTAAAGCATGAAAATTAGCAACTAGGGTCTTCAGGAAGACAGAAACTTCCAAAACCCCTTTTCACTCATAAGTGAGAACTCACTTCATGTCGAGTAAACAGTGCTCCTTGAACTTACATTCTTGTGGGAAACACCTCTTTTGCATTCTTTCTCAACAGAAAGACATTTTTTAAAAATAATTTTCTTGTGCCAGAAGTCATTGACTTTGGAGTGGTCCTGATCTGTACTCCAGTGCAGGTCACAGCTGCATCATGACAGCCTGGGAATGTCCTGTAATTCAAACTGCAGCACTGCAGAATAGCTTGACAATCCATAATAGAGACCAGAAAGTGCTAGATTTGAAGAATTAAGGAAGTGAAGAGCTGCCAAAGAGAAGGAATAAATCACACCCCTGTTCATTTTGGATGTTGTTCATTTGCCTTGAGGAAGAGCAAGTAAATTTACTCTCTATAGGAGGATATTACCATCTTTACATTCCTGAATATTACTGAATGTAATATACAGATTTTTATCAGGAATATAAACATCTCTGTGTTCTATTAAATGAATAAACATAAAAATGGAAAACTTATTTCTATTACTTTGACTTCGAGGTAGAAAAAAGATTATTTTCAGGTGTCATTAACTCAAGACAAGATTATGAGTAGTCCATTTTACTGTGCCATATAAACTTCTGCAGAGTGAAGAACATTTTTACCCTGAGAGGTATGAAGTACTGAGTCCTGAGCAGACTCTACACCTACACCTTCCATCTCTTCAGCTGGATTTAAAAATGTCCATTTTCCAATTAGTTTAAGAAGGTGGATCACAATCACACTTCCTTGCTACTCTCCTGTGCTGCCTGTCCTGATGGTGGGACCCAGTTATTGCTGACTGAAAGGGTTTGGTCTTGTTGTTGCTTCTACTGTCTAATTTTCCATGAGGCAACACACTGAACTTACCAGTGATCCCTGCCAAGTTGCAATTTTGATGTTATCTTGTTTATAAAAACAGGGAAAACATTTCTTATCTGTACAGGGTGCAATAATTAAATTAGATGTTCATGCCTGGCATTATGGGGTCAGGATAAAGATAAGTAGGATTACGTTCAGGAGCTGTCGGGTTGAACATAATTTCTGTTTATAGGATGTGTATGGTTACCTGGATAAGTCACCTGGAGAAGTCCCTGAGGATCTTCTCATAGGAACTGTCCCTTTGGAAGTGTCTGACATTGCCTTTAGGCTCATGGCTGGCTTTTCCCCACTGCCATACAGTTGATGCCTCAATCCCTGCCTCTTTCCCAGCTAGCTCCCCTGTGTTATTGCCTTTTAGAGCAGAACTTTGACTGTTAGGAAGAAGGGGATGAGTGAGCCCCATAAGAGCATTTGTTGAGCTGGAGTTATCGATGGCCACATTGAGCCCCAAGTTCACACAGAGAGGAGCAGAACTATCTCAAGAACCTGATGACACCTCGTGTCGTTGTAATCATGTCTGACTAAGCGGCACAATTTAGATCTGCCATTGCCTTAATACCTTAATTAGAGAACTGTTCAAAGCATTAAAGGTGCCCTCTTTGGGTAAAACATTAACTGGTAGATACAAATGGACTGAACTTTGCCCAGCACACACAGATGTAAAATAAATTGCTTGGATCTGGATTTACAGCCATCACAGTGTCATCATCTGCTGTCTCTGCAGTCTCTCCAGATTTCCATAATTGTAAAACTGGCCAGACTTTTAAGGTGTTTCAGTTTCCAACTCTTGTTTGTTTTATTTAATTTGGTTACGTATTTTTCTTCTGCTTATTATGAGCTATTTCAGAGCTTACATGTTATGGAAACAGAGAGAAAAAAAGCTCTATTACAAGTGGTTTTCATTGATAATGTCTCTTATGAGTAGATATCCAACACCTTGCAAAAGAGATCAGCTTCACAATCCCCATAATGAGAGCACTGAAGGCCCAGCAGCCTCTCTGCTGAGGAACACTGTTTTTGTGTTAAGCCCTCTACACTCATCTGCTGTTTACTAAAACCAGAAAGCAGTTCTTTTGAGTTTTTATTTATGTTCCCCCAGAGATGTACTGTAGGCTACCAGGTAGGATAGAGTACAGCAACATAAACTTCTGTCACTGTACACATTTGTGACCCCATTTCCACACCTTCAGTCGTGGAAGCGAATGCCAACCTTCATGTTGTCATTCTGCCCACTTGAAAGCACATGACTGAACTGTATAATTTACATATTGAAACATGTAAATAGGGATGTTGAAAGGTGCAGATAAGGTTATAAAAGTCTTACAGCAAGGAAGTTTATGCGGATGTTGTGGCTGTTTATTTGTTTTAATGTCTAACGTTTAAATATTTGGGCATTATGATCACTGGGCAGACTCAGTCTGATGCATATCAGTATGGGTAGGCCAGCAGTTCCATGCCTCAGCATTTGAAGAGTTTTAATATTAAGTTACATTATGTATTTATTTTAATGACCAATTCAGTATTTCTTGTGATATGTGTTAAAATGATGACTGTAAAAAAGAAAATAATACTTTTGTCTATCAAAGAAATTGTGAAATTTCACAAAAAACTCCCCCTCCTCAAAATTAAAATCTTATCAAGGAAATTAAAATTCCACAGAAATAGTTATTTTTGTCCAAATAATGAGCAAATCAGTATATGTTCAAAACAGTTTTGACCCCCAAAAAATTTGGTCAGAATAATATAGGGAAATTATTGTTATTTAAATTTGAACAAACTACATTAGTAATTTCTGCAATTATATCTGGACAGTGCAAGAGATGTGTTTCTAAATAGTCTGGTGGCAGTTTTGTGAAATGAGATCATGCCAATAAAAGAGTATTTAACAAAGATAAGAACTTGTGTTTCTAGCGAGTGAGATAGCAATCAGTGTGATTTCAGCAAGAACAACTCCTAAGGTCGTATCAGTTTTATTATTGGAGTTCTATTTGGTAGTAATAGATAACTGTTGATAGCTAAAAGTTCTTAGCACAGCTTAAAGTCAAGTTGTATATGTCAAGTCAATTTGACCTTTGTTAATGGGCTTTAATTAGAACTCAAATTCTGTAAGCAGAAGATTGAGATTAAAATAAATTAAGTACAATAGAGATAAGGAATTACTTTGGTTTCTCTGTGATTTATAAGGCAATAACTTGTTTCTTGTTAAGTGAACCAAAAGTACAAAGGTAGGCACCCGACGATGACATTTCTGTGGTACTGGAAATGCAGTTAACCAGCTCTGCTGCCCTGGAAGGTTTTGTTTTGATTAACCGCAGAGATCACACCCAAAATGTGACCCCCAGCCCCCAGAGATGTCTTCATGGCCCTTTTAAAGCCTGGGAGAGAAGCTCAGGACATGCAGAGACTGGAGGGAAGTGGAAGTGAGAAAGGGCCCAAGAGGAAACAGCTTGTGGCCTTCGCCACAGTTGTTCAGAGCAGAAATAAGTACAGTGAAGCAAATCTGCACATGGTGGGGAGCTGGTGACTTCAAAAGTGTTGTCATGAGGGGTGAATGGAGAGAAGAAACTGTGGAGGGATATGTGGGATTCGGTTGGGGGAAGATTTATATTTGAAGGGTTTTGCAACAAGAAGAAACATGGTGAAATAATAAAATTAGAAAAGTCTCCTAGTCCACATCCTCTACTGCTGATAATTGCACATTATAATTGTAAATCAATGCTTTGATATTTTGCCATTTCAATGTAGAAAGGGGGGAAATGACACAGTTGGCAAGAAAATTAATCTCCACATACTACACTAAACTGCTTATTTGTCATTAGTGTGATGAAAACAACAAAAAAAGTGTTTTGCTGGTAAGTGAAATATTTTTTACTGACAAGCAGGAAAAATTAACTTCACAAAGCTTATTTTTTTAAGTTGTACAACATGTGAGACAAAACTTTCAGTCACAGGCACCTAAAATCTGCTACCAAAGACATTTAGGTTGATTTCAGAAGCTGTTGGATATATGCAGCTCTTTCTCTTCCATTCAGACGACTTTTAACAAGGTTTCCAATTATCTCATCTTGGCTGAACCTTAACCTACATGAACACTTGTGGTGGAGGAGGCAAAAGAAGTTTGAATTAATCTTTTTATTGCTTGCTTGGTCTATGGAAATCTTAATATCACCACAGATTAGACAACTCACAGGTCAGGTAATTAAAATTGTAGCATTAAGAGCCGCACACCTAAATGGATGAGGATACATTGAAACAAACATATTAAAGCAAAACAGATCATGGAGAGAGAAAAAGTCCCCATGGCTTAGTGAGAGGAGAGTTAGGCAGCTTTGGTTTTTTGCCAGATCCTTTTCAGTCCCTAATATTGCTGAAAAATCCCTTACTTGGCTTTGTGTATGAAGTGAATCAACGCCTCAGTGCACACACACACACTCTCACATATATGCAGGTGCACACATGCATACATACAGTGTATATGTGTGTTTATATGGCTGTATCTCCACATACATGTGGATTTTGATCCCCTTCATCTCCTACAGCCTTCTGGTTTAATCCTATTTATTAGTGTTACTAATTCAAACAAAGAGCTTAGATTTTCTCTTCTAATCTGGCTTTATATTTTGGTATCATCTGCTTCTGTTAGTGATTTCCAAAAGGAGACCAAGGCACGCTGTCCTGATGATCAGCCATCAAACAGGCAGTAGGTTTGGAGGAGAGGAACAATGTTTGGTAAATGTGTCAGAAGAGTCTGTAGCACAAAATGTGTTTTGAATAAAATAACTGTTATAGTTCTAAGAGATCAGTCAGTCTTAAGAAGTGATGTTAAACATTTTGGGAACAATGGTGGTTCAGCAGAAAAAATCGGATTTTAGGGTAACCCCATATGAAATTGCATAATATATAATTGTGCAAAGATTTTCTTTATCCTTCATGGTAAGTGGAGCCTACAACTTGCTCTGCAATCACATGCTTTATATTGAAATAATTCTCTTTCCAGAGGATTTTGAAATTAACAACATTGAACTCAGTTAAGTACCTTATCTAGAAACAAAAGCATGAAGTTAGAAATCTTCCTTCGTTTTAATGAATCCTACCATACTTTTACAGGTGGATTGAGGTCACATATGGGAGAATATGTTAGAGTGAAAAGATATTTAGTTCACAGATGTGCCACTCAGTTGTCTCTGGAACAGCTTGTCTGTAAAGAAATACATCACATGACTATTCAGTGATGATAATTTATTAATTTACTGAACAGCCCAGTTTAAAACCACAGAATGGAAAGAAAAGGATGATCCCCTGCTCTGAAGCATTTGCCGCTCCCAAAGAGCCGAATCCAGAACAGTGAGTAGAGATTTCTTCTCTTTTCCTCTCCCTACCAGCCAAATGGGGCAAGCATCCCTAAGGCCACACATTTAGCAGTGTCTAAATTTACCTGGAAAGCTGCAGGAGATGTTTCAGCCACTCCAGCTGTCTCCTGGGTGTGCCTGCCTGCCTCTGCCAGGTTCATAAGGAGCAAACAGCCGGGCCAACGTTTTTCTTACTTCCCCTTCGAACCGGTGAAAGAGTTAATTTTAATGCGAATGTGCGAGAATTAGAGTGTATGTGCTAGGGATTAAAGATCAGCTATTATAAATTGTCAATCTATAAGCCACTGGCCACCAGCTCGCGCTGCACTTTGACCTTATCTTTATATGTAACAGGAAAGTCCCGCTCGTAGCCCAGACGGGGGGGGGACAATCGCGCCTGCAGGAGCGGCTGGGCAGAGCGCAGGCACCGGCAATTCCCAGAGATGGATACGCTATATGGCAGGAATAAGGAAGAACACCCAGAGCCCATAAAAGCTGAGGTGCAGGGTAAGTGAATGCAAATCTATTGGAAAACGTGCCGCTATTTTGGTGTTTTCCAATCGGTAAAAACTGCGAGTCTTGTTCGCCCGAGGCAGCAATGGAAAGGGAAACTGAGAGAGGCGCAAGGGAATTTTGTTTAAAGGACTGATCTCAGATAATATTTGTGACCCTACAGGGGGATTTTTCTCACTCCATGAGCATTTCTGTGTACTTTTCGAAAGTCTGTTTGAGCAGGAATCACTGAAGTTGGTGGCGAGGGAGAGCCCGGGGTTCCATCTCGGGCACTCCCTCCCCCACGGCTCTGCTCTGACTTTCGCTTTCTCCCCTCTGTAACCCTTCCCTGCCCTCCGCTCTGCCGGGGCTCCCGGCGAGGGTCGCTAAAGTCGGGGCTCTTCACAGTGGCACTCCTGGGTAGCAAAGCACCAGTACTGGATGCCACAGGGTAGCGTTAAAAAGAGGTTTTAGAAGATAATCCAGGAGAAACTGCGGAGTTTCTTTCAGAGAGAGCGTTTAAAGTGACTCTCCAGGGATGACGCTCCACCAACCTGTTATTTTTCCCAATTTCTTTTACTTTATAGAAGAGTTTTTGCTACAGCTGCAGGAGAGGTTTGTTGCTGGGATCCCTTATTTAGTAAATCTTGGCTCTGTTGTTTGTGATATGTAGTCCAAGAAATGGTAGGAATCTAATGACACTTCCCATGTACAAAACTTAAAGAGATGACGATTAAAACTTGCAGGGCTTTGTTGCTGTTCAGTTTGGTGGCTGAATTGGAAAAGATTTTGCGTCAAGTCAGACAAAGTATTTTGTTTTAATGCCTTTGAATTATTTTATGCCTTTATGGGTTTATGCCTTTCAATTATTTTTTTCTCAAGATAATAACTTATTATCAAAACATTTGAAGTTCTTTGCAAACAAACAACTTATCAGACCTGATCTGTGTTATGAAATCGTTTATTTGAACAAAGACTGCATATTTCAGAAAGTAAAGTTACACATAAAAAATATTCCTTCATTGCTAAAGAAAATGAAAGAGAACCATGACCCCTTTAAATATTTTGGTAGTCCTGAGCTCTGCCAGTATTTTGGCTCCTGGTTACTCACTGTAAATATCTATCACACTTCTACCATCAGCTGCAATTTCACCCATGGTCTCCTACAGCCATGTGATTTTCTGAGACTCTGTTGTTACAATAGTTAATAAATGTCCAAATATTTGGGGATTTCACTGTGTTGCTAATGTGTCCTCACACACTACAGAAAAGAGGAAGGTCCACATTTTTAAAGCTATATATGCACTTTTGAATGCTGATTTGGTACCCAGTGTGATTTACAGAAATATTTAATTCCTGCTAAGATGAATTATCTGAAAACCACACTAGATGAACCTTTGTTCCTTGGTTTTTGTACTGAAATTAAGCCAGAAATTACACAGAATAGCACCAGGAATTTCAGAAGCTGCATTAAGTCCACAGTGCTTCAAAAAGATCTTTTCCCCTTTTTTATCTTTTCCAGCAAAATTATCATATACAAAAATGCACTGTAGTTACTGCTTTGGAATTTCTTGTATTAGAAAGGGAAGTGAGGTTTAATTTTCCAGGCTCTTCTAAAACATAACAACAACAACAAGATGATGATGATGATGATGATGATGACAATGATGATGAAAGTTCATCCACTGTGTAAAAAATTTTTTATGTTCCTCGTGTATTCCAGAACTGTAACCCTAATGGCATTATGCCCTAACAATGGGTGCCCCATCCCTGGAAGTTTTCAGGGACAGGTTGGATGGGATTTTGAGCAACCTGGTCTAGCGGACCTGCCCATGGCAGGGGCTGGAACAAGTTCAAATTTAAGGTCCATAAGAGGACATTTCCAGCTGTTGTAAAGGAGTTTTAACAAGAAAATATGTCAATATAATCAATGTGGGGTCACAAACTAAATGATAAGGAGAAATATAAGTTCTGAAGAGCTTTTCATGCAGAGGTAATATCCAATGCAGGAATTGTGTGGAGAAGCAGTATGTATCTTAAATGCTCCCTCAGGAGTCATACGCACAAAGAAGCAAGTCAAGCTTTTAATTTAATATCTGATATGCCTTTGTTCATCTTTTTAACCCTCTTGATATTCTTTAATTGTTATTATTCTGTGAGTCAAGTAGTAGTTAATGCATTTCTTGCAGGGATTTGATGAGGAACATTTATGATTCAAATCTCAACAACACTTATACATTTTCAATACAATATTCCTATTTATTTGTGTACAAAACACTACATAATGACTAGTGTGTCACAAAAGCACTCCCCAAATGACACTACATTATGCTATGTAATCTAATTAATGAAATTTTGTGGAATTAATTCAGCCTGAAGTCTAAGCTGATGTGCTGAAAGCCAATGCAAGTCATATAACCTATGAAATATGTTTATTTCTGATAAGCTCTAGTTTTTTCTGGCACGAGTAAAAGGGTTTAAATTTATCACTGTAAAATCTGAGTGCAGAAAAGAAAGGTCTAACTTTATTTACTTCCTGATAATTAACAAATTACATTCCAGCAATCTCACTTTCTTACAGTAATCTCAGATAGCAATAGTCATGCAGAATGTCACTCGTGCCACATTTTTGAGTAGGGGAAACTGGTTAACCCAAAATCCAGTAACATTATATGGTACTGCAAATACCATACAGTCTGTCTGACTACATGAAGCCTCTGCCTTTAGGAAAACTGTCCTGTTACATTCCCCTGGCCTAAGTGAATGGATACTGGTAACTTCTTTCTGTTTATAGGGCAGTTGCCCACTTGGTTGCAAGGGATACTCCTCCGAAATGGCCCAGGGATGCACACGATAGGGGACAGCAAGTACAACCACTGGTTTGATGGCCTGGCTCTGCTGCACAGCTTTACATTTAAAAATGGTAAGTTGTTGCACATCGGACTGAAAGGAACTCAACAACCCACATTTTGGTGCCTTATGTTGCTCATTCTGTTCAGAGTTGGATTGGAGTGTTTTGGGTTTTGTGTTCAGAGTGGTGTGTGTGTGAGGGGGGAACTGCTGTGGGGAAAGTCTCTCCACACACCCCCTCAGCCCTCACCCCTCCCAGCAGCAGCTGCAGGGTCTCTGCAGGGCTGTTTGCAGGGAGATGGCACACTGTCCTTCCTCCTGCAGTGCCACAGTTCGGTGGTGCTGTCACCCAACAAACCCAGCTCTGGGCAGGTCACTGCAGGAGCAAGAAAACCTCTCTTGTTTTGAATGGATCAGCCACAAGTACTGTTGTATCCAGAGGTTTTCCTGCTGTGGATGAACAGCCAAGTTTCAGGAACGACTAGCATTCCCCTTTTGGGATTTGGTTGCAGCTATAACAGCTGCCAGGAGAGAAACTGGGCCACTGTGTCACTTCACATGTCAAACCTCACTTAGTGTATTTGACACCCCTACAGTCCCTCCTCCTGCTTGTCATCCTTATGGAGGAAAAACAGGCAGCTCCTCTATCTTAAACAATTCAATTTTTTTTTCAATTAAAGCATTTTTCACCTATTCAGCTGTTTCACAGTGTGAGACAGGATGGTTTACACCTGGATTCTTGTGGCAAAAAGTATGTATTTATCAAAAAAATGGGATTTACTCCTATCATCCTCTAATCCTAGTGTTTACTTTTTTGTTTCCATTTCTCTGATTGGAAGCATTAAATGCAACTGCAGGATCTCTTGCCTGTCTCGCTCTACATCCTTAACAAAATAACCTATAAAGAAATAATCAATGTTTTTTAAATTGCCAGTATATCTCACCTAAAGCAAACAGAGCTCAGTTAGTTCAAGTATAGTGGTTCATTAAATTGTTTAGGACAGACATTGATTCCTTCAAACAATCTGTTACTAAATTTTGCCGATAAAGGAAATCTATCACCACCCAAAAATGGATTGTATAATTAATCATTTTTGCACACATTGTTTTATTTTACTGGAACAGTTTATCCAAATCCCTCCTTTCTCCTCAAAAGTACCCCAGTATCAGTAGTGGGAGTCAGCAAATCTTGACAAATTGTTATCAATCTCAGCAGCCATAAAGCCTTTAAAACAGGGAGTTAGGGACATTGTTGGTTTCATTCCAAACTATTGTTGGCTAAAGGACAGCTGCTTGAGAAACTCTGGCTCTACCTGTGCTAATTTTTTAAAGGACTAAGTATAAAATGTGATTGAAACCTGTTTGTTCTTCCTCAGGTGAAGTTTACTACAGAAGTAAATATCTCCGAAGTGACACATACAACTGCAACATAGAAGCAAACAAAATTGTCGTGTCTGAGTTTGGGACTATGGCTTATCCAGATCCATGCAAAAACATATTTGCCAAGTAAGCAATGATTTTCCCAACAAGATTCTTCTATCTACTTCTCTCTTCAGCACAGATGTCTTTCTGTTTACCCTTGACACTTATATACAAATACAACATTGGATTTGTAAATTTACAATTGCTAAATATTGAAAAGGCCAAAAGATATGTACTGCCTATGGGTTAGTCTAAGGCAAATATTTTAAACTCATTTTATCACCAATATTGGCTGCTTTATTCAGTAACACAAGTAGATTATATAAAAAACAAACATTTTCTTTCTCCAGCATTAGTGAAACGTTTTGATACTCTGTAAGAGGAGAAGCAGCAAGAATGTAAAAGATTTAGAGATGGGGAAGGTATTAATATAAAGTCTATTCAACAAAAAAGAGAAGATCAATAACTGAAAAAAAATCAAAAAGTTCTTATTAAAGATGGTTTTACAGAGAGGTGAGGTGTAGGCCATCATATTATCCTCAATCTTGTAAACTTGGCTGTAGGGATTCCCTAACAAGTGCAAATAGGTCACCCTTCTCTCCTTCCTGGCTGCACTACCTCTAGTGACCTTGAACCTGGTATTTGGTAAGGACACATACGCAGACAGTTGTTGCAAAAGAGCTGATATGTTGTAGGTTATTCCCCTGAGATAGGATTTTCTTCCCTCTTCCAACAGCAAAAGAGTAACTCTGGCATTTTAAGTTCAAAAGGGTTATAGAAACTTTGTCTTGGCTTCTAGTGACTATGACAAAATCACACACTGATAAAGAAAACTGTCACGCCCATACGTGAAGTTCAATCTTATTTGAAATCATAATTGTGCTATGGGATTTCACTGGGAACAAAAATATTCCATTGGGGAATATATGAATCTACCTATTTTATGAAGGCATACACTGAAAAACCTACCAGCTTTTAGGTAGGAACCAGTAGGCCAAATTTTCCCAAGATAGGCTCAGGAGAGTGTGTAATTAACCCATCCTGATAAACCAGTGCATGTCCTAGAGCTGACAGCGGGAATGGGCCTGGATGTCCTTTTGTGTGTGGAAAAACAGTTGGTTGCATGTCCTTAACCCTCACCCAGGCCAAGGGCATTGGAGAAGTCCATCTCCTCTGCTTTCCCACCCTTTCCAGGGAGCTGCCAGCAGTGGGCACAGCAGGGAGAGGCAGCCCCAGGTCTGTGGCCCTGCAGGGTCACCTGTGCTCTGTGTGGGGGAGAGGCAGCTCCGGCTTCTGCGGCTCTAACAAGATTTCCCTCTGGACAGGGCGTTCTCCTATTTGTCTCACACCATTCCTGAGTTCACAGACAACTGTCTGATCAACATTATGAAAACTGGGGATGATTTTTATGCTACTGGCGAGACTAACTTCATCAGGAAAATTAATCCACAGACTCTGGAGACATTGGAGAAGGTACAAACCACCATCTGTCATTCTGGTTCCTTGTCTGCTGATGAATTAATTTCAGGCTGACTCATAAGGATCCTTTAACATGCTCAGGACACAAAACACCTTTCTTCTACTGTTGCCTTACTTTTGAAATCATGGTAAAGTGAAATAGTGAAGATACCAAAAAATAAAAGATATCTTTTAAGAACTCCTGAGTTCAAATTTAAATTCAGTTTAGTTTGGGAAAAGCCGGACTTCGACCAATTTCACTTGTACATAATCTAGCAAGGTTGCAGGAATAATACCACCGTTACATAACTATTTTGAATGATTGCCATTATTATTTATCTGTAGTTACGAAATTATTTACGTAATTAAAAATTCAGTGGGTCAGTTATATGACTACTTTTCAAGAACCTTATGTAAGATATTACTTAATTGTTAAAATGAGAACTTGAGATATTGAAATATATACAGTGGGTTTTTTTTCTAGCCTGCACTACAGTTTGAGTACAACTTCCAAATTTTAGATAAAATAGAAATCTTTTTGCTCCAGCAGATTGCCAGACTCACCCCTGTTAAATAAACTGCTTTCGGGGTGAAGTGGCATTTGCAGAGTAACTTAGCTAATCCTCCCTGATGTTACGTGGCTTCAAGGGAGAGGTGACTGAAATTCAGATTCTGTAACTTGTTTTAGCCTCGAATAAGGAAATCATTTGAATACCTACACAAGTCATTTGGTTTAATTATTTAAATTTCAAAGCCATTTGTAAATGGGCTGCCAATATGAGGCTGCCAGGGCTAAAAAGCTGGTGGATTTGTGGTGTTAGCTGAGATCAATTTTCTTTCTCTTACACATCTCTCAAATCTCTTATTGTATCATTTTCCAGGTTGACTACAACAAATATGTAGCTGTAAATGTGGCCACTTCTCACCCACACTATGATAGTGATGGAAATGTTCTCAACATGGGCACTTCAATAGTTGATAAAGGGAAGACAAAATACGTTCTATTTAAGATTCCTTCCTCTGTACCAGGTAAGATATGTCTGTTATTGGTATTTTCTAGAAACTTGTTAGCAATTTCTTTTCTTCAAAGGGCAAGGGTGGTGAAACAGCTCTGCTAGTAACCAATGGTGTTCATTTTCTTAATTTCAACTCATTTTGAACTTCATGTTAACTGCTTAGCCTGCCGGGGCGTGTGCTCTTACAGAGGCTCACCTTGAGTACTGTGGAAACAGGGTAGTTCAGTAGGAAGAACCTTACTTTTAGAAGAAGGTTCTAAAACAATTTTCCCTATAGGGCAGCACATATAATTTGAGGTTGTAAATTTTAATCAGTGAATGAAGATTCTCTTAAAAGGCCAATACTATGATTATAGGGAAGCATGATACCAAATAAAACCTAATATAGAGTTAATTCCTGTCTAACCTGGCCAACACTGGCCCTTGCTGAAACACTGTCCATTGTTCACAGAGCAAATCACTTGCTCTTTTTCCTTCAAGATAACCTTATTTTAGTGTGTGGTGTTGTTTAAAATCAGCTGCTATTGTGTTGCCTGTCCCTTGTTGAACAATCGAGAGGCCTTCCACAGCTGAAAGATCAGTTTGCAATTTCTAGCCGGGGCTCAAATTTGGGAGCATCTCCTTAGAAGTTAAAAAATACAGGGGCATTTGAACCCCTTTTTAAAGCTGCTGATTCAATTAAACATATTTCTCCTCCATGCTGGAACTTCTGAAGACAGTAACCAGTGGAATCAAATCCCAAGATGAGGGGGCTCTGCCTGAATGGATCCAGCATTGTGATTTCACTGCATTGCTTCTTGCATGCAAAGTTCTATGTTCATTATACAGGAGTAAACAAACCCCTTTCTTAACAGGAAAATGCAAATAAAACTCAGAGGAACCTGTTCTTCCCTGCCTGGGAGAAATCCAAGCACAAGTTTGGAATGGAATTTATGAGAAATATAATTTTAATTTTTATCATTCATATTCAGAACAAGAAAAGAAGAAATCTTGTTTCAAGCACCTGGAAGTAGTTTGCTCCATCACTTCTCGCTCTCTGCTCCACCCCAGCTACTACCACAGCTTTGGACTCACAGAGAATTACATTATCTTCATAGAGCAGCCCTTCAAACTGGATATTATCAAAATGGCAACTGCTTACATCCGAGGTGTGAGCTGGGCTTCCTGCCTTGCCTATAACAAGGATGATAAGGTATTTTTCCTACTGCTGAGCAATGGAGTCAGGCAGGCCAGTGACCCCTTCCATGCTGTTCTGTTCCTCTGGTTCATTCATTTCAGTAGTCACTCTTTTTTTTTTTCAAACCTTGACTTTCACGTTGCACAGTATTTTTAGAAGCTGTGTGTTTTTGAATACTGTCTCCCGTATCCAGAAATTTCTCAAATAAATATCTGATGCTGAAGCTCTTGAGAGAGAGGATAGTTTGGCATTTCCAGAAGTACTGTGTGCTAGCAGAGAAATTCCAACCTGCACTAGCATCCAAGATAGATCCAGTTGCTCCTGGTCCAAACAAAATGCTGTCTGTGGTGGGTGAGATCTTCTCCAGATGCACTGCATGTGATAGAGAGCCAGACTGGTGGAAAAGCCTGCACTGAACAAAAGGAAAGTCTTTCACTGTGGCAGCTGAGGGAAAATACTGTGTTCTGAGGATTTTATTTCCACATGCTCTGGGCATCAACATGTGAGACTTGCTGAGGTATGGGGCACTAGCACCAGAGAGACTCTCGACCAAGGCAGATTTATTTAACTTTAAAAAAGAGCAGGAGATTTTCCAGACTTTTCTGGAAAACTTCAATCCTCAGCCTAGCCCAAATAGTAATTTGCAAAAGTAAAATGAGATTAAAGCTGTTACACACTCATTTTACTGCTGTGTGTTTTGGTCTTCAGGTTGGAAGCCCTCGTCTCCCAGCAGCAAACCCTGAGTTCTTAATATCCTTCAGCACAAATACACAGTGATTAGAATGTTGATAGTTACCACTGGAAAACAGTTTTCTAAATAACTATTTGCTGATTCTGAATGGTTTTAAATAATGTTTTCTCTCTTTCAGACTTGGTTTCACTTTATAGACAGGAAGACTAAAAAAGAAGTGTCCACCAAGTTTTATAGTGATGCTTTGGTGTTTTTTCACCATGTGAATGCTTATGAAGAGGATGGCCACATTATTTTTGATCTTATTGCCTATACAGACAATAGCTTATATGACATGTTTTATTTAAAAAACCTGAATAAAGACTTTGAAGAGAACACCAAGCTTACCTCCATTCCAACCTGCAAACGATTTGTGGTTCCTCTGCAGTATGACAAGGTAGAAAGAAGATGGCTTTTTAACCTTCTTTGATCAGTAATTTAAAATACATCAGTGTGAATAACAGGTGAATTATTAATTGCCAGCCCTTAGGTGCAAATTTCTGATTCTGTGATACCCAAAGTGTGCAGGAGGTTTGGGTTTTTTACGTCCTGTGAGAAATGGCAGTGGGCAGCCGGACACGGTTATGTGGATCCAGGTTCTGACACCATCCACTATGGAGAACAGGGATGTGGAGAACATGGAATTTTCTTACCAATGGATTATTTGCTAAATGCCATCAAACACAAGCAGATATATCCACTTGGCTGTTAACTGCAAGGGCATGCATGAGGTTTTGCACAATCTGTTTCTTCCACTTCACTGGAAGCCCACATACAATACACGCACGCTCCCAACTGTTGCAATGGTTCTATTAAAATTAGAATATTTCATTTAAGTGTGATATATAAGCAGGAAGAGAAAATATTTTATCTTCCTATTTATCATTTAAAACATCACTTTACATCACTGTTTGCAGGGAAGATTTTATACTGCCCAGCAACTTGGGCAAGTTTCTGCCTGATACCTTTGGAATGGATATTACTTTTTCTTTCTACATCCTAAAATCTTGCTGCTCTGTTCTTGTCTCAGAAACAGCTCTGCAGCAATGACAAAGGATGCTTTGACAAAGAACAGCTGTTCTGCAATCTTAAGAATTCAGCAGTAGGACATTAAAGAGTATATCACACCTATTTTTGCACTTGATTTTTAGCAGGTGCAAACGCCTAACCTTGGTGACTTTTAGTGGAAATTTGATACCTCATTCCTTGAAACCCATCTTCATTCATTAAATTCTCAAATTCTGGACCATAGCCATGTGTATCTAAACCTTTCTAAGGACCCAGTGTGATTCAAAAGAATTATTCTGTGTTTTATTAAAATACTCTGAGTGCAACAAGATTTCTAATGAAAACTTCAGAATCTAAAATGCCACAAGAATGATCTTCTTGAAGCTTGTTTGTTTAATCCCTAATATTAATATCAATAATAATATTAATATCAAACCTGATGAAAAATCTAAATTAGAAGCATGCTTTTAGAGATCCATGAGTTTTTCAGCATTGGTCTCTTTCAGGATGCTGAGGTGGGTTCTAATTTAGTCAGACTTGCCTCCACTACTGCAACTGCTGTAATGGAGAAGGATGGGAGCATCTATTGCCAACCTGAAACACTATGTGAAGGTGAGACACATCCTTTAAATATCTGATGTTGCACCAGTTTTGTATTAATACAGGATTCCAAGTCTGATCTCACAACTATTAATATGGCTTGCAAATCTACCTGTTACAAGAGTAATTTTAGTTAAACAAGTCTGTTATAAGTAGTACTTTGGGTTTAGCTGCATTTTATAAAGATTGTCCTCGCAAGCAGATTTTTAACCTTCTGTCAGGGGATAATAGCAGGAATGTGTAAATGTGCATTTACCTAAGGTGAAAGTCATTTCTTAGAATGGTAGCCTCCAATTCTATCCCAGTTGTTCACATCATGGATTTACAGAGAAAGAAAAAAATCCAAACCTGAGAAACCCTCATAAATTCCAGTCTAATGAATCCCTAAGAATGAAAAATTGTTGCCTTTTGAACTAACGACCCTGGCTTACTTATGTTAATACTAATCTTCAACTTCTTAGAAATTCAGATATACAAAATCTATGCAACAACTTCTTTAAGTGGTGTCAAGGTTTTTCACAGGGCAAAACTTCCTGAAGATTGGTATGTCTATAAAGAAGTACTTTTGAGTTATTTTCTTCTCTTGTTCCTAAGTCTTGAACTTTATTTTATGCAGGGATAGAACTGCCTCGCATCAACTATGACTATAATGGCAAAAAATACAAGTATGTCTTTGCAACAAAAGTCCAGTGGAGTCCAGTTCCTACAAAGGTATAATTAACATTTACAAAGTCAGTGTCTTCCCGTTGGTGGGTCATTCACATGCAAAGAAACATGAAATGCCTAAATTCTCAAAGGATAAGTTCATGTTGTACCATTTCCCTCATAAAACATTAATAAACTCAGGCTTCTTCCTCCAGCTTTATATTCCCACAAAATCTATTGAAGACTTACTGAGACCCTCACTTTCCTGCTGAATTGGGCTGAACCTTCTTTGATGTGCCAAGAACTATGAAGGAGAGAGTAGGAAAAATAAGTATTAGATGCATATATATATTTAATATTTTTTCCCTTGAGGAAGCCTAACAGAAAAATAAGATATTGCAATGCTACCTAAGACACTTTAAATATTAAAACAATATCTAATTTTGGGGAAAGCTTTATATGTTGCTGGCTGGTTCTCTATTTGAGGTAGCAAATGCTTTGTTTACATGTGCATGATGCCAGGAGATAGCCTAGAGTACAAACAGATTAAAAGGAAAAGTATTTATATTTAAAGGTACGAGTATTATACAGACAAAATCACTCTTTACAGTTGTTGTTGTGTGACTACAAGGCAGCACAAATTGAAGTCACTGTTGGTTTTTGCATATAATCACCACAACTGATTACAAAATAAAGCTGGATTTCTGCATGATGCAAGAAAATTTATTGCAGCACATCTGACAATAACTCAAACAAATCTGCAAGTTTGTGATTTACAGTGTAGATAATCTCTGCTTGACTCAAATATAATAAAAAATGCTGGTAGGAGGATCTTCTTTCACACCAGTCACAGTTTAATGAATGCAAGCACAACAACATAATCCTTAGGTAAAGTCTGTCAGTGAAAGTGCTGTCATCTTGGCTAGAAGAGAGAATTCTTTCAAATTCTTCCTCCAGTAATCTGAATAGTTTCACTTTTGTATTTTTTTGGCTAAAGATCAAAATGGAAAAGAATAGAACTGTATCTCTATGGGTAGAGAAAAGGCCTTAATGGAATTGAACTGAAAATGCCAGGCATCCCCTCTGGAGATTGGTTTGGCCACTCAATGGGATGAAAATCCACACTCTGTTCCTTCAGTAAAGACCAGTGTCTGCCCCCTGGTTTAATCTTTACACCTCACTAGGAACAGCCTTTTTTTCTGGCATATGTACCTTACTGCACAGTAGAAGGCCTTGAGAACTATGGAAGTAGCAATAAAAGGAAAATAATTCACAGGATTAGAAAATGACAAGTTTAAATCCTGTTTCCTGCTTAACTACAGAATCTCAGTGAATTGGAACAAGTCACTTAAATATTCTGTGTCTTGGACTCTCTGTAGTGAGGGGCATTACTTACAGTGAAGTGTCTCTTGGGATCTGTTAGCATTTGTGAACTACTAAATGCCCATAAATGAAAGGTGCAATTGTAATCTAACGAAATGAAATGAAAAGAACATTGTGTGATTATGCAGCCACAAAATGTGAGTCCAAAATGTAACATTTTCCAGGTGTTTTTTTCTTGTGATGACGACACCTGCCTTAAGTCTTAGCATTGGTTCCCCCCACCAGCAGTCTGTTCATGCTGTACCTTTAGAAAAAGCCACTGTCAGGGTCACTGACATTTTTCTTTTCTTGTCCCAACTATTTAGATTGCAAAATTTAATACCCAGACAAAGGAAATGCTCCACTGGGGACAGGACCACTGCTGGCCATCCGAGCCCGTTTTTGTTCCCAGGCCCGATGCAAAAGAAGAGGATGATGGTAAAATAATGAAACATTCTGAAAGCTGGGGTTACATGAGTTTTGTATTAAATCTTACAAGTTTCAGCGTTCTTAGTCAAGAAAGCTGGGTTGATGCTTCCTCTGTGAGATGGGGTTATCTTTTCTGCTTGGTGAAACTTTTATATGTTTCTAATTCTTCATTTGTATGCCACAGGTGTTGTTCTGACCTGTGTTGTGAAGAGTGATCCAAAGGAAGCACCTTTCTTACTTATCTTGGATGCTAAAACATTCACAGAGCTGGGTCGAGCCATAGTAAATGTGGAAATGCATATGGACCTGCATGGAATGTTTATACCAGAGCAAGTTGTGAAAACTGAGACTGAGTAAAATCTATTTTTTGTATTGCACAGACTGAGATAACCTTCTAATGAATGTGGGATAACATTCAGGAACAGCCTTCTCTTATGAAAAGAAATGACTAATTATAGCCTCTTCAATATCTATATATAATCTCTTATAAGAGATAGAAATTACTTTATTACAAATGATTGTATACCCAACTGGTATATCACTTTTCCAAAAGAAGAATTACCAATATGAAGTGCTAATGTTGAATACAGCTTGTGGGGCAGGGAACAGGAGACAAAGGTAACAAGAAATGTTTTATTTGAGTAGAATAAAGCTTTCTGAGCAAATGAAGTACTGCATTCAGAGGGTGACACATGGCATGAGTCACACAAGACTGCAGGTCATATAACTTCCATGGGCTGTTGCAAGACTGTAGCTGACAATGAAAGTTGTCTCCTGCCAGAAAACCTCATGTTAAACTATCTGCTGTGATAGCAATAATGCATGTCAATGTATTCTCTTGGTGCTTGATTTCTTAAACTCTACCATAACCAAAGTATTATGCTGAGGTGCTACATTTTTCTTATCCAGAGCCTAAAAGCAGTTTTTCTACTAATTTCATGGTGTACTTTTTGCTTTTATGTTGACGAAACCAAGTTTATTGAAATAGAGTACACAGTTATATGTAGCATTCAATTATACTTTAGTGACATTCAATCTCAAGTACTTTGTATTTAAATCAGTTTTCCTTGGGCAGAATATCTGCCACAGCATTTCATGTAATTAGATGATTGCATTGTGTAAAAGATAAAAAGAATTGTAGTATTTGATATTGCTACTAGTCTCTGTTAATAGCAGTAGGTGTGTGAATGAGGGCAGTGTATTTCTAGCAGCACTCAGACACACATGCAACAAATAGTTTAGGGAAAGAGTGAAAGATCTAATTTAGGCCTATTCTGAACCCCAGAGTAACTGAAACTAGAAGCTGTTATTGCCAAAACTAAGCATTTGCTTTATGTCTGCTTAGGAGCATCCACATTCTCACGTGTTTATCATTGCCTGTACCAGATGCTTCCTAATAAAAGTGCACAACTCTGACTCACAGTCACAATTAAAAAGCACACTTCAACATAAAGTTCAAGTGCCAAATACAGAGTGACTGGTTGTAACACAACACTGGTTGTGTTACAGAAATGGCATTCTTTACCCCCCTGAGTGTATTCCTGATTTGAGGTATTGAGTTTTCTTTAAGCAAGACCTTTTTTGCTTTGAATTGTATTTTCTCATTGTTGATATCTTTGCTGTTGAAGACATATTTCCTGATGGAGAAAACGAGGTGCACATCCATCCATTTTGGGTGTTCATCTGGTCTGTCTGTATCACCACACAACTCAGGTACCTCTCACTTTGACACACACATTCTCTCAGTGTCTGTGCTGCTCACAGTGTTTTACAGGTAGGGAACAGAATGAAATTGTTGTCATTTGCTGCCTCCCCACCACACGAGAATCTGGGCTTTGGTGACTTGTTTGAGATGACCTAAGGAGTTTACGGCAGAGCAGGAACTGAACCAACATCATCCCCTGTTCCTGTCTGCTCTGTAACAACCAGACCTCTGTTTATCTGCTTAAGTTTTTGCACTTTGTTAGGAAAAAGAATATACAGGTTATTTTTAATGTAAAAAACCCCAACACTGTGGTCAGATTTAGTTAAAATAGGCAGTTTTGGGCATTCAAAGGTTTACATGTTCCATAAAATGGAAATAAACACTTCAGTAAGGTTTGTCTGCAGAAATAGTCACTTTTAGTGTTTTCAAGGCATATTGCCATTAGTATTTAATAGAATTTTATCTTCTAAAGAAGAAATTGAATTCCATTTTTATAAGTAATATGGAACCAGTACTGGAAGGGCAGACTGACTTGTGGCATCAGTTCTGGGGTTGTTTCTTTTCATCTGAAAAAGTTTGGATTTAGTAAATGTCCACAAATATATTTCTAGAATTACAAGGTGGCAATGAATCAAAAGTCTAACCATTGTTACAGATTTCCATCTAAGAATTTGTCTCCAGAATTTCCTTTGTAGTACTCATAGGGTTGTTTTTGGATGATCATGGGTTTGGATACAGGAGTTACTTGACTTCTGAGGAGCTAATTCTTACTGGTAGAGATGACAGGAGAGGGGCTACACTCATCATAAAAACAACCTGTAGTCTAAGAAAAAAAATGTGTTATTTATGTTCATTTAGAAATAATGCAGAAAATAAATGATAAGAACTTGTCTTGCATATGATTTTTTAAAGTAAATGTGCCATATTCCCTTGGTCAGTACTACCCAGGATTTGATTATCATTAAGTTTGTATTTAACCTGAGGAGAAAAACAGTGATGGTAAATCTGCATTTGCTAATCCTAGTATCCTCCTGCAGCAGAGACAATAGGAATAAAACCATACAGCTAATCACAAATTTGTTCAAGAATGTTTTTAGTGGTTGCAATACCAATCTGATGAAACACTTACCCTGAATATCCTAACACACTCTATCATTTCCAGGCTGACAGAAGCAAGGGGAAATGCAGATATGCTTTGCCAAGTGGCTGCAAGGCTTGTAGGGCTTTTTTGATGTGGTAACATGGCACGTGGTAATGAGTGGCATTTGGTTTGCTTCTGACACCCTTCGCTATGAATGAAATCTCAAGGGCCAGAAAGGTTTGATTCTTCTTTTGCACCAATTTAAGTCATAAATTAGCCCAGCAAAATTCACAGAATTATTAAAATGGCCTAACACAAATCTAGATTGAGTGACTGCAAATAAAAAATAGTAAGGATAAGTATCTCCATTAAAAGAAAAATACATAGTTGAGTGAGAGAATCAGGCCACGGGTATGCATACATATAATTAATTACCTCAGAGATGCTACAAATGGACCTCAACAGAGTGGTTTGGTTTGTTGTTGTTTTGGTTTGGGGTGGTTTTTTTTTTGTTAATTCCTTCATTAAATGGGACAAATAACAAGGTATAACAATGAATTTGTTCTCTGGAAGTGGATATTATCTGTTACACCTTGTCCCATTGCCCCACATAGGCAGTAGGAGGAAGCAGAAACAGTGTTTACAAGGAGGAGTTAAAAACCAGAAATGCAACAATGTTTTCCTCTGCAACAATTCGTGCAGGAGGCAGGGAAACACAACAATGTCTTTCTTTTCAAGTAACCGGGCCACTCAATGACAGCTTTTGCAATAATTTAAACCACTGCTCCTTTGGGTCTGCAATTACCTGAGTGCTAATGACAAGCAAAATACATCTTTCCCCTGCAGCCAAGGAGCAGTGTGCCCTCTGCCTTCATTACCCTGAAAGAGAGCTGGGAATGTGTCCTCTGGATCCTCAACCTACACCTGACATCCTGCATAATTATACCCAAGCCAGAAAAAGTGGCCTTCTAATATTTGTAAGTGGGTATGCACAACAACAAGTGTTGCAAAGCTGCTGGTGCTTCACGCACATTACTGTGGGTTTAGGCCTTCTGTCCCACATCCTCTGCTTCTAAAACTCTTGTTCAGAGCTGCACAACAAACCTGGGGCTTGGTGCTCCTCCCTGTGACCCCTCCCCAGCCAGGGAGCGCTTCAGCAAGGGCTGAGCTGTAAACCCTGGCTCCAACAGGGCTGAGCACACGCTTCACCCAGGCCCTGGGTGCAGGGTTTGGACTGCTGGGTGATGTGTGAGGATGTCCCAGCTGCAATCTATCTGCAGAACAAACCAGCATTGTGTCCAGCTTGGAAAGAACAAGGCTGCCTTTGTGAAGGCATTAATTTCTCTTTCCTACGGGGTCACTTCCAGATACCTTAATTCATTTTCCAAGTGGTAAAATGATTTGGAGACACCATCGAACTGAATGAACGATAGAATTTTGTTATATTTCACTGAAATGCAAGTAGTGAAAGCACGTGACCCACCACAGCTTTACTAGATCAGGCTGTCTGAAAATGTTATTTTCCCAAGGAAGGGATGGACAGCTTGATGTCCATTTGGGTGTTCCACAGGCTGGGAGATCCCAGTGCTGCTGAGCCTGTCAGCTCAGGGAACACGGCGAGCTGCTGTGCTGGTCCCTCCTGGCAGCACCGGCTGGGTGTCTGCTTTAGAGCAGATCACAGTTTGTGAAACACTTTCACTCCGTGCAAATAGTTTCACTGCTTAAATGTTGGATGCTGTTAAGAAAGCAGATGGAATCAAGTAATCTCTTAATGTGCAATTAAGCACGATAATAAACGACCTAAAATTTATCGTGTGAACTATCCTAAAGAAGATCTTTTTTGCTGGAAAAGGCCACATTTCCAGTGGGCAGCCGTGGAAAGGGGCACTGCCACAATTTAATTCTCGTTCTCTTACTTTTCCCTGTGCCTGCACCGGTAACATTCACCTCCAGCTCATGTAAGGGAACAAATAAATAAATAAAAGGCCAGTTTTACAGGATGACAGAATCAATTAGATTGGAAAAGACCTCTGAGATTATCGAGTCCAACCTATGACCAAACACCACCGTGTCACCCAGACCACGGCATGGAGGGCCACTTTCAGTCTTTCCCTTAAACGCTTCTACGGACGGTGATTTCACCATCTCCCTGGGCAGCCCGTTCCGATGTCTAATCCCCTTTCTGTGAAAAACTTCTCCCAATGTCCAACCTAAACCTCCCCTGGCACAGCTTAGGGCGCAGCTTTCCTCTTGTCCTGTCTCTCGTTGCCTGGACGATTGTGCCCCCCCCGCGGCTCCATCCTCCTGCCAGGGAGTTGTGGAGAGCGAGAAGATCTCCCCTGAGCCTCCTTTCCTCCGGGCTGAGCCCCGCCAGCTCCCTCAGCCGCTCCTGGCGCTCCAGCCCCTTCCCCAGCTCCGTTCCCTTCTCTGGACCTTCTCTAGCGACATTCCAAAGCCGTGAGGAGACAGAGCCGAGGTTTCCNGCAGCACCCGGCGCGGCTGCTGCGGGCGCTCAGCTCGTTCCGGGAGGAGACGCGGTTCTGCGACGCGCACCTGGTGCTGGAGGGCGAGGAGATCCCGGTGCAGAAGAACATCCTGGCGGCCGCCAGCCCCTACATCAGGTACGGCCGGGCCCGCAGCCCCCGGCCGGCGCTCGGAGGGGCCGCGCTGCGGGGAGCGGGGGCCGGGGGTATGTAAGGAGCGGGATCCGCGGCGTGTGAGGACGAAGGAGGCAGGGAAGGCCGGCGGGGGGCTCTGCGGACCCGGAGTTGGCCCGAGCGCCCAGGGAGGGTGTGGAGTCTCCCTCTCCGGACAT
>VWZW01005771.1:169773-325879 GCA_013397115.1 Edolisoma coerulescens
CCCTCCTTCCCTGCTTCCCTCCTTCCCTGCTTCCCTGCTTCCCTCCTTCCCTGCCTCCGGCCGGTGCCGCCGGGCCCCTCCGCAGGAGCCGCCGCGTTCTTGGCATCACACCGCTGCTTCTCCCAGCTCTGAGAGCCTGTGTCACCCACCAGGGAAAAAATCCCCCCAACAACTTTATTGCTGCCAAGGGCCTGGTGAGAACAAGTAACCCCTAAAGAATGAGCTGTGAGGGTGGTGAGGGAGGTGTCCGGCCGAGGGGCAGCATCCCAGGGGCATTGGGAGGTGCTGGGCTGTGTGTGTCCCTCGGCCGCACCGAGTCAGCACTTCAGCATCATTTTTTTCCTCCTTGATGTCTTTTAGCAAGACAGGGCTCCAGGTGGTGGTCATGGGTTCTGAAACACATCGGCTTCTAAATTAAAAAATAAAAAGACAGGTTTGTCTCCCCATTGCTTGTGCCCCCACAACATCTAAGAGCATCACTCGGAAATTGCCAGAGGGACAAAGCCTGGCCGTGCCAGGATCGCTGGCAGCCCTTGGCAGGGGTGTCACCAGCATGTGCAGTCAGAACTGTGCCACTGACAGCGAGTGCCGGGGAGGACGAGCTGCATTAGCACAGTCATGGTTTGTGACTGGCAAACAGCTGCTCCTGGGCTGTGTGTGCAGGGAAACCCGGGTCATGGAAAGTCCTGCTGACACCAGTTTGAACCCCATCACACTCCGTGCTGACAAGTCCAGTGACATCAGGTGAAAAGAATATACCCTCCACGAGATGTTATGGTACATATCTGCATGTCAGAGCACCTAAACAAAACGTACAAGTGGTTAATTTCAAAGGGCTTTTAAGTCCACTCATTTGCAGATGATAAACACGTTTGTTTTGTCTTCATGTGCAGAGTAGGAGCAGACCTTCAGTGCCATTTAAACACAGGATTATTGTAAATCTGTAGCAGACTTTTTGTACTGTTTGGACATTTCTTCCAGCTGCTGCTTCCTGTGAAGTTGTCATAAAATTTGCATTTTTGTGCTAGGTGAGGATGGGGACTCTTTATGCTACAGTCTGAAAAAACCACAACCTTCTGCAGAGTCATATCATCTGCTTTTAGGCAATATGGTGTTTTGGGTGACCATTGCAGTACAACTTCAACATTCTCAAGTACAAAAATAAACTAAAAATAAATAGAATATGGGGCTGTGAATAACTTTTAAATGGCAGTGATCGTGCACAGACTTAAAGAAACAGTTCTCTGCACTGATTGGGCTAGCAGAGCTGAGGTATAAAATGAAATAAAATACACAGAGAAGGAAGATCACTGAGAACTGGCAAAAAAGGCGTGGTGGAGCCTATGTACTACTAATAATTTTTTGTTGCTGCTTGTCTTGAGAAGCAGGTTTGGAACACTGTGGTGAAAGAAATCAAAGATGTGAAATAGAAATGGGCCATTGATTCATACTCTTCAAAATGCCTGAATGCTTTTTAGGTCATTTGCCATCATATTTTAGATGACCATATGCCTGACATTAAGTTTCAGAGGAGTTGCTGTAGGTGGTAAGAGGTCATGTCCTTGGAAAAACTGCTGTTCTACTGTTACAGCAGGATGAGTTTACAGGAAATGTCAATTTTTTTACTGTGAAAAAAATGCTTAACTAGAAGATACTGTAAATTATCCTATGGAGAAATGCCTTTTCACAGAATTTCATCTTGATGTATTGCATTTTGTTAATCTCTGAGAAATGTACTGGGGAAACATGGGTTGAGTGTGTGTGAGGGATTAGAGCTCCAGACATAACTACATTAGCAACAATACTTGTAGTCATTAGAGTTGTGGGTTTTTTAAACTCAAAATTGTTCAGGTTCAAATCTCATGAAGGAACTCATTAACTATGTGTGAAAGTAGGTTACGTGCATTAATACATAAATGTGATTAAGTGGGGGGTTGGTTTTTTTTTTGAGCTTACTCATGTCTTCTCCTCGGGCTTTCAAGATGTAAAGAACCAAAAATACACGTACTTAGTTCTTGTACGGCGCATTAGGAAACACATTTGTGTTACCTACCTTTGCAGAGCCTAATTTTTACTTGCTGCCTGTCTCTCTTTATCACTCCAGAATCTCTCTCTTAGTCCAGCTGGTCTTCACATTGGGTAGAATTGGTCAGGTAGGTTGCCAGTGTTGAAGCATTGTGTTTCCAGCCAAGGGTAATGTTTCAGTGGCTCTTTTTGGAGATGAAATTAATCTCCACCTTGTACCTAGTCTGTGCAAGTCCCATTTATTTTGAGTGTTGTTTTTTCAAAGAAAATCAGTTTAGGCCTCTATAGAAACAGTTATTGCAGGAGGCACAAGAATTTCCTGCCCCTGTATTTTAAGGGTAGCTGATTCCAAAGCTCTGGTACCGCAGGCTGTTGGTGTCTCCAAATGCCAATTGATTCAGGTTGCTCTCATTTGAAAAATTCCAATATAAAGCTCAGAAAAATCCATTCAGTAATTTCAGAGGTAAAACTTGGAATAAAAATAAGTATTTATGTGAAACTTGTAGTGAGGCTTGTGGAAGGATGAGCTGATGTGGTATTTTCAGTGTCTGGCTATGTCATTATGTGCTGTGGCTGTGGGCAAGTTGGTGGGTGAGTTCAGAAAGTGTAGGGTTTGCATGAATGCCTAGTTTAGGGTGTGAGTAGGAAAATAAGTAGGCATGGACTTTGTGAGGGGGTGGTTGGGTGTGAGCAGAGTCTGTGTGTGCTGAAGGATTTGTGCAGCCACAGAGAGAGGAGCGTTACTTGTTTTTTAGTTTTGCATGGAAGCTGTTTGGCTGACTGGTTATGAGTAGGACACTTGTAAATTATAGTGATGTGTTTTCCCACTAGTTATTTGGCAACTGGATTATCCATGCAGCTCAAAGATAGCAGCTTCAGTGAGGAGAGGACAAAAGCCATGAAGGGGCACAGAAACACATGGAAGTGTTATTGGTGTCATGGGTCTCACCTGCCTGTCTGATCCATAGGGTGGCTTCTGCAAGTACAGAAAAATAATAAAGGCCTGTCTAATTTTCATATTTGCAGTCTGTGGGACCAGTAAGACTTTTAATTTTTGTGGTAGTTTGGTTCTTGAGGTCTTGCCTCAACTACTTAATGCCAAGTGGTTTGTAGCTCTTTCAGGGCAGTGAGACCTGGGGTGGCTGTGTGAATTCCTAAGGAATTCCATTATATGTACAGGTTTACCTAATCCCTCTGTGTGCCCCTGGAGCAAATCCTGCCATTTACAAAGCACAGAAATCTCCCTGCATATCTCTAATATCTTGTGGTATGTTCCTGAGCCTGAGAAAAGCAGGGTTCCTCAGGAAGAAACCACCACAGGACAAAGTGTGGTTTGGCTCAAAGTGGTGTTGCTGTGCCTCCCAGAGCAGTTATATTCAAGCCAGGTTAGCTCTTGGTTTTCTCTTCTGTAACAAATCAGCCAGAAACCTGCACTTTTTTTTGTAGCACTCTTCATCCTGGCAATTGCCTTGCCGTAGATCCATTGCCCTGGTTTAATTTATTTAGTTTGAGAGCCTGGTGTAAATTAAGGTGGTGTAAGAGGGCTTTTACCAGAACAAGCCATGCTTGCTCCAGTGAGTTTGGCCTGAGTTGTGGCATAGATCCACCAACCTTTTATAGGATAGATTGGGTCCAGGCATTCCTGGTATCCTCAGCAGTAGCAGCAGATGTTCCCATCCGAACAGATCTGTCACTGTCTGGCATGAGTCGTTCCTGGCCAGCTGAAACTTGCAACTCTTTATACTTTGCTCACTCACTGTCTGCTTGCCTGGATCACAGGGAGCATGTGGGAGCTACCTGAACAAAGAGGATATTTAAGCCCATATTCTTAGACAAATTTAGTGTTGTTACACAGGGATTGTGCTGCTGCATTGCAAATTGAGCTAAGGCATTCTTGTTACCTCAGCAAGTTTTGTCTTTGGTTTTCACGCGTCTGCGTGAGCAGATTACAGATGGCTGCATGTGTTCTGTACTGCTCCCCAAGGCTTTTCAAACTCAGTAATGGACCAGTGATCATATTTAAATCTTTTCTCAGATGAGCGTAATATAACTAAAGAATGTAAATGTAAGGTTAAGTTCACTTATTTTTATGTACTTATAAATAGCTGTACTGCTTGTAAATGGGTTTCCGTCAGAAATAACCTGACAGCATTTGCATCTTCTCACCTGTCCTGTTCAACCTTCTGACATCCCTAAAACACTACAGACCTTGGAAGACCCTGCACAGCCAAGGCCAATGCTGAAATAGATTTCCATGGAGATGTGGTGGGACGTGCCCCCCACCACTGAACTCCTGCCCTTTCCTCTGTGTGCTGGCACTTGGAGCATTTGCAGTTGTCACGAGGGGAGCCTGCTGGGACACCATCCCTGTGTGAGTGTGGCTGGGAGCATCCGTGAGTGCGGGTGTGGGAGGTGGGACAGGCTGTCCCTCCTGCACCCTGGAGGTGTGACTGGGCACTTCTTGTTACACCTGTTGGACCATCAATACTGTAGAGCAAGGTCAAGTAGGAGCCAACATATGCCAGTAGCTTCTGCTGCTTATTTCCTGGTACCTGTTTGGTTTTTATTGACATTTATAGAGATCTTTTGCACTGTTTTAAAACTTTTCTTTGGTTTGGGATGAGTACTGAAGTCAGGAACACAAATAGCAGCTGGAGCTAGGAGCTGTTTGGTTGTCAGGACCCTGTGCTCCCAAGCTCTGGTTTAGCCAAATCATGCTGTGCTTGTGCCAGGGCTTGTTCCCTCTTCCCTGGGTGTGCAGGGCAGTGTTGTGGTAACTGCACTGTCAAGGAAGCCATTGTTGTCTTCAAGGTTTCTTTTGAGAAGTTTGTTTCTGGCAGTCTCCTGGGAGCTTTGGAGGCTGCCCTGGCAGTAGGAAGTCAGGAACAGATCAGGCCAGAATTTGCTTCCAGACTTTATAAGCTGGTTTTTAAATTAGACATAGTTTTGTTTTGGTTTTGATTTTTAAAAAAAAATTAAATTGAAATGCTACCTATTATGTTTTAGTGGTAGCTGAGTTGTAAAGTCTCTGTAACTTTGAGAGGCAATAAATCAAAATAGTTGCCTTGGCCAGAAACTCTCTGCTTGGCACAACTCAGAAGTGCCTACATGCATGTTATGTTTGGATAAGGAGTTGAGGGGCAACAGTGATAAAGGTATGTTAAAAGTTTATGGTTTAAAAAGGGATTTAGAAGTCACTATACCAGGCTTGAATAGGGAGTTGTTAATTATATTCCTGCTCCAACAAGCCCCTAGAGATGGCCTGAAGGGAAGAAGCCATAAGGCTCTTACCCAGCCCAAAATAGTAAAAAAAATACAGTTGGGCTGCTGCTACACGTCAGGCAAAGGGAAAACTGGGAACCAGAGCATCTTGTTTACCCAGGAGAACTAGAGATGAAATTTCTTGTCCTTTCTTTGTATCTGGAGACGCGCAGCTCATCTGCGTGCCTGACGTAAGAGGCGAGTTGGGCTGGAAGGTGTGGCAGGATGGGGCTGCTTGGGATGTCTGGGTAATTTATGATCTGTAGGTTGCCTTTACACTTGCGTTAATTGCCTTGTTTGGCTAAACTTTTATTATTAAAAGAACCTTTTTTATTAATTTTATTTTTGCTTGATTTAGAATGTGTTTTGTGGCTGGAACAGGGCTGCTCTGAAGTTGCTGAAGTGTCTGGAGCTGATGAGTCTGACATGCTTGATTTGTGTTTTGGTTTTTTTGGTGGTGCTTTTTTTAATTCTTTGAACCTGTTTTGTTTGTATTGGTCTGGGCTGCAGTTACTAGAGGAACTTCTCCCTGGTGTGGACTGAGAAATAAGAATGGTAACTAATGGTTTGAAAGGATTTGTTTCTTCACTCTCTGTTCAGACTCTTATTCTGAATATTGTACAGAGGTTTCTCTCTGTCCTGGTACTGAGTACCAGTGTAGTGCTACCCATGCACAGGGGAGTCTCCACTCCTGTCTTTGCCTCTCATATTTTATCTTTGCCATGGCTTAATATATCCAAAAACCCAAAATAAATCACTGCTTATGCACAGCTCTGAAATTCCTTGTCCCTATCAAGGAAGTATGTCCTTAATACCCTGTGGTTAGTGGCTGGTTTATGTCCTCAGGCACGTTGGTTTACATCTCCTGGATGGTGTGGGCTGCCTGGTGCAGCTCTTGTTTATGGACATGGTGAATGCTCTGTGTTGGAGACTCCTGTGCTGATGAAATCCATGTTCCTGGTTCCTTTTTCCTCTTGGCTGTGTCATTGCTTTCTGTGAAAGTCTTGCAGATCTGTGTTTTCCAGCTCTGGGCATATCCAGAATTCCGGTGCTTCCCTCAGTTGGATTCCAAACATCTTCCAGCTGTTCCACAACCCTACTCATGCACTTATCATTTTGTCCATTTGACTTCATACATACCAGAAATTATGAAAATCTTTCTTTGTCTCTGTTGCTTTTTCCTCCCATGTGCTGTAAGGATAAGTGAGGCATAAACACCTGGTTAATCCAAGTTTTCCCAGCAGATCTATTGGTGTTTTTAAAATAATAATGTTAGTAAGTTACAGGAATATTTGGGTTATTAGACACATGCTACACAGCATTGCATTTCTTAAATATATTTAACAGCAAATTTAGCAGCACAGATATGGCACTGTACTTGTTTCTTCTAAAAAAGCATTTTTAACAAGTTTAAAAGCAGAGTTAATTTGAAAGAAGATGTATTTCAAGTAAGACACTCTTCATTTCTTGGCTAAAAACTCTGTTTCAAAAATGTCTTCCTTTGTTTTTCTGAGGAAGTCCTAGTTCCAAACTGCTGCCTAAAAAGTGTAACACTGCTGGGAATCGTCAGTTCAGTGAGTGGACTAGAGAGTCAAGTGGAGCAGAAAAAAAAAACCAACTGCCCAAACCAGCTTTCCAGATCCAGTGGCAGGTGTTTCTGTCACAGGAAGGTCCATCACAGGTGAACAGCCAACTGCTGAACCAGATCCACTCCACCACATCCCAGATGAGCCTGAGCTGTGCTTCCTGCCATGCACGAGGTGCACGAACCACAGGTGCCCAGGAGCTCATCTGCATTGCTTGTGTTTGACTTGGTTGCAAGCTCAGCTGGTTCAGTTGCTTGGTTGTTTTCCATGCTGGCTGAAGAAAGCCAAAGTGAAATGAAACATCGGGTCCTTGGTGCTGCTGAGAACTCCCAGGGTCCGTCCTTGGGCACAGTTTGTTGAGTGTGTGTTCTGTCTACCTAGGGCTAGCTCACATGTTTAGGCAAGACACGTTGGTTGAGGGTAGATTTCCAATTTAGATTACAATCTAGCTCTGGATGAGCTCAGTGTAATCAGGGTAATTTCAGATTTTCGTGGTAAACAAGCTCTTCATTGAGCAAAGCCCATGAGCCCTGTACGTGTCCCCGTGCTGCTGCTGAAGGAATTGCCTTGTTCCCTTCCTTATGGAAGGGGGGGAAACCACATTTTTGTTTGACTTAAACTTTTCTGTAGTTGAAAAAACGAAGTTATATATCATAGGTTTTGTTTGTCTTAAAGCAAACAAAGCAACTTCTGCAAGTTTTTGTGCTGAGCTTTTAGATGGACTCTTTTGCCTTGAGATCTGAAGTTGGAGTTGCAGATAATCTTAAGGAGAGAGACACAGGGAGGCATAGGAGAGGCATAGCCAAAATCCTCTGAGAGCTGGCACCCTTTGCAGGGTGTGGTGAAGACTGGCTTTTATGTGTGGTGCTAAGGGCCAGGGTGCGACCTCAAAGGAAACCTTCTGATTTGGTTGTAAAATATCTTTTTGGAGGATGGCGGTGGGTGGAGTGAACTGCTGCATCATGTTTTTATGTCTGACCTGTTTAATAATGTGATTATTAAGGGGTTTTTTTGCACGTAGAAAGACCAGCCTTTATGGGAGAAAATGTTGCAGGGATAAAGGCAGACAAATGAAAAACTTCACCATTAAAATGGTCAGTCCTAAGTAGGACTTAATTGGATTTACCATGGAAAGCTTGTACTTGAAAGACTCAAAACTACACACAGAAGCCCAGACCAGGAGACTAAATTGACCTTATGTTTGCATCAAAAGCAGATTTTTTGTTTTCTCCTTAGTGATGCAAAATCTCCAAGTACTCACTTGCCATTTTTGGGACTGAGTCATCCTTGTGAGCGTGTTTTAGGTCTGGTGCATGTCTTTGCTGGAAACATTTGTTGGAGGTCCAACTTCATTTTAAAATGCTGATGCTCTCTGGAGAAGGCCAAAACACTGGTGCAGGTAAAGGATAAATCATCAAACCCCCGTTTTGTTGCCCTTTGGTTTGGAAGGGTGGCTTTGCTACTTGAGTATTAAATTTTGCTAGTGTGGCAATACTGACAAAGCGTGTGCAGACTAGACCTCATGGTTAATCTGGAGCAAAATCATTAATTTGGGAAGACAGCTCCTTTCCAAAAGACAAGTGTCTCCCTCTTGTCTCCTGCAGTCTGGTTCCTGACACCCTGCAGTGTAAGTAGGTCAGAGAACTGCGTTTGCACCGCGGTGACGTGAGAGCAGGTAGAAGTTTTGTGTTGCAAAGCATCAAACCCAAAGCGTCTGTCTCTTGTTTCCCAGATTTTTTGGTGGCTGTTCACTGTAAATATCAACAACCTGCTTGTGGTGAGTGTGGTCTGGAATATTCTCGTAGGCAGTCTTTGCAGACAGGTGTTTTCTTTCCTTGTTTAGGTACCAATACACCAGCACTCTACAGATAAAAGCTTTCCAAGAGTTGTGCTCTTGTTCTCTTTATAACTTATGTGACCATTGCAAAAACACATCAGTTGCCTTTTCTGAGTAGTTTACAGATAAGGCAGAGATTTCAAAGATGAAAATATTCCCACAAAATTATGTCTGACTCAGGAAAGCAAGTGGTGTTGGTGGTGGCCGGGTTCTTCATTTGAATTTTCATTTTGTTTGTTGTTTTGTCTAGTTGAGTTTTTAAAAGTGATTATTCCCCTCCTGTAAACTTTCAACTGTAAAATGTAAGAAAACCAAGTTTTCAGACACATGGATTTTTTTTTCAATCTGCTTCTTATAAATCTTAACTGTCCCATAACAGTGCTTTCACAGGGATTGACTGTAAGCTTGGAAATATGGTTGTGTTTTGATTTGTTTTGCTCTATTAAAATGACAGTATTTGGAAGATCCATCTTAATTGTAACAAGAAGTGTGGACAGTCTTAATTTATCTGTTGGTTTGCTTTTTGCTTGTGGGATTTTTTAATTATTTGAATCTGTTTCATGTCATTAGATGTAAATTGTCATTCCTAGCAGTATCAGTATCAGTTCTTGAGCCCCTGTTTTCATTTTGAGGATTCACCTTGCTTGTACTGCTTACATATACAGATGAGGTACTGGAATTTTTATCCTCATTCTGCCTTATGTAGAGCATTGGAGATGACTCATTAGGATTGTATTCCTTAAGTGATGTGGAACAGCAGATTCTAAATTTGTCACACAGACAACATCAAAACACAACATCAACCCATTTGTTTTTATGCCCCTGGCTCAAGGTGTTGTGCGTGCCAGCAGTTTTCCTAACGAGGCGCAAGATGTTGAGGTGGATGTTGAGGATTTATAGAACAGTTTATGTTACTGGAAGCAATTTCAACTTACAATCATGATCTTAATTAAAAAATGGAAAATATTGTTTTAAAACACGTATGGAATCAAGTTGCTCAGAATTAAATTACTTGAGAAAACAGGAAGAAAAAGTTGCCTTGTTTGGTTTCTTCCAGCTCTATCTTGGCTGTGCTCTGCTCCCAACTCAAGGGGGGTTTGGTTGGCTGGGAGGGTTATTTCCTTCTAGATCTTGATGTTCTGGTCTTCCATCTGAATTAAGGAAGACTGAGGCAGCCTTTTCCACTGTGGTTTGGCAGCTTGAGGTGCTTTTAAAGTAATTAGAAATGTTGTCTGCAGTAGGAAGGCGTCACATGCCCGTGTTAGAAGCAGCTGTGCTGCAGCTGGTGCCTCTCCGCACCTTGGGTTGCTGGTTGCCACTTCCAGCTCTCAGCCACACAAATCACAGGCTGAATAAATCACCCTGAGGAGGAGTGTGGCAGAAAGAAGGCATCCTCCTTCTGGGATGCTGACAGATTGGAAAGCCTCTGCTTAAGCATAGCTGGTAACTCATTTCCTAAAGTGAAATTTGATAGAGGGCAAGGGTTAAGTATTTCTCCATGTGCTGCCCATTGTCTTTCTGAACTGGGAACAAACGTGTTTGGAAACTTTCTCATTCTGTCTCTGTGTGTTATGACAGGGATGCCCAGGCCTCAATTTGCTGGCGAGGTGTGGGTACAGGTCACAGCTGGTGCTGAGTGATGCAAGAGGGGATGTGGCTCCTTGCCCTCCACTTGCACACCTCCTACTTTTCTCTCCTCCTTCAGCTTTCTTTCCATTTGGACTCATGATTTTTTTTTTTCTTAAACTTTTCCAGCCCCAAACCTGGTTATAATATGTCCTTGCATCATATTTTTCCTCCCCTCTTCCCAACAGCCAGTAGCTGTCCTGCAGTTTTGACGTGAGTGACAAGGAGTACCTCCAGCTGCCTTTGGGAATGGCTCTCTTGGCATAGCTCAGAAGTACTTGTACTGAAATAAATAACCTTGTATTTTATTAACCATCAAATTAAAATCATGTGACGGATCACTATTGCTTCCCATGACAGATAATAGGAACAAAACTTAATCTGAACTGAGAAGCATTTGCACAAGGTGAATGTTTGCCTACATTTTGAAATAATTTGATTTGTTCTCAAGGTTCTTTTTCTGCTTTGACTTTCTGTTTTGGCCTTGCATCAGGGGCTGGGTTGTTTCTTTTCAGATTACCAACTGTTGATGCCTTAAAAAGTACACAGTAATTAGAACATCTAGCCTGATAAAACCCAAAAACTCTGAACAACACTTTCTTGTTACCAGGAGGCGTCAGTGTAAAGTCCATGCAATGAGGTGATTTAGCTTGGGTGTGTACAGGTGATGCTAAGATGAAAGTTAGTGATAAATAGCACAAGTCCTTTCCCTAATCTCCCCAGCAGTGCTGGCATCAACATGCTTTTTTTATATGCCTTGGACCTGTTTTAAGCCCCACAATGTGTTGGACTCCCCAGGTTCTGTGTAGATACTGCTGTGTATTTGATCATAACAGCTCCTTCAGGGATCACCCGACTGTCTTTTCTGGTGAAGGAAGCCAGACACTGTGAACCTTGATACATTTTATGTCAAGTTAAAAGAAAACACAGTTTCATCCCAGGAAACAAGAAGCTGCTTTTGTTACAAACCAAAAAACCCCGAAATCGAGTGTACACAGAGATAGTTTGGATAGATTTGGAAATGTGTGTAAAGAAGCCTTTGCTCTGTTAGAATTGAAAAGGCACGTTGCCCTGTGTCTGTGTGCTCTGTGGCTTGTTAGGAGACTGCAGACATGAAAAATGCACATTGCACATGGGCAAGGATGGCTGGAGTTGAGGTACACGTTTTAAGTTCTGCTGGGAATGTTCATTTGGGTTAGGAGTTTTCAGCTGACAAGCTGTAAATCAGTGCCTGCTATTGCAGCATGAGCCTTAATGGGAGTCACATAATTTTCCTAATCTCATTCCAAGTGTTAGGAAATAAACAATTTCTTAATCCATGCCACGTTGTTGTTGTTATTTGTATTGTGACTTGTGCCAGGTGCTGTACAGACAGGGTGAAGCAGCTCCAGCCCTGGTGCAGTGGTACGTGGGCACCCGAGCACCGCTTCCTCCGGGCGTTCTGCAGAGCAGAAAAGGGATGTGAAGACAGGGCCACAAGTGTGATGAGCTAAAGGGCTAAAATTACTGTCCTTATTCACACTTAAAAATAGCTCTTTACAGACTAAGGTTTTATTTGATGTGAGTTACAGCTTATTTTGTGAGAAACTAATTTATTCTGATATGAGTAAGTGAGGCAGAATCTGCCCTTAGCTAAGACCTGTTTATGTATTTGCTTAGCATGAGTGTGGATAGCAGGAGGCTGTGACAAACTGGACACTGTCAGCTTAGCAAAGCCACAGCTTTTCACATTAAGGAACTGATTCTATCTAAGGATCTATTCAAATGAATGTTAAAAAGTTTTAAAAGCTTTTATTTTAGTATGCTGTGGTGTAGATGTAGGTCACTATATATACACAGAGGTAGTGAAATGAACTTTTTTGTCTTTATGTAATGCATTCTTCACTGACCAAAATGTGGAAAAATATGTTTTAAATGATCTTTTATTAGCTCTCATGACCATTTGCACCAGACTGGTGGATGCTGCTCCCTTTTGAACACTTTGAAGTTGTCTCTCCTGGAAGAAATGTTGGCACTGACAGCTGGTGGAAAGCAAAGCGTCTGCTGTGCTATTATTACTTCCTCACCTTTTCCCCTAGCCCCCATCGTTCTATTCCCAGGCACATCACAGTGCTCCTGGTATGTTTAAAGAAATTGCTCATAAGTGAAGTGTCCACTGATGTAGATGAATATTTAAAGCTCTGCTGAGCAGCACATGGGCTGTTTCCTGCAACTGTGAGTGCATGGCTTGGTTACAGCGAGGCGCAGCATTAGGCTGATAACATCATAAACTACACAAAATGGTAATGCAATCCAAATGTTTGTGCTGCCAGTGAATATTCTATCGCATCTGCTTAACTCTAATTATTTCTTTCTTGGTAAAAGAAGTTTTGGTTTTGTTTTGCTTTGGGTTTTTTTCCACCTTTATCAAAGCAAATTCTTGTGTTTCATCTGTCAGCAGAGCTGCTGTTCTGTCGGAAGGGCTGAGTGAAGTTTTTGAATGCTTGTGATGAATGAGCTGGGATAAAAAAATACTTTGGCTCTTTGATGGCCTGGGTAGTTTGCAAGGCTGACATATTTGTTCAGTTTGGAAATGTGATGAGCAGTATCAGAGGCCATACCTATGTGCTAATTCAAGAGACAGATTTCCCATTGCACGGGAAGGTTTTAACATCTCTGTTGTAGCTCAAGTGATCCATACTTAGTGTTTGTTTCTTCAGAAACAGAGCAAGCAATGCTCAGACTTTGAACTTTCCTCATTTTATTTTCTCTTCTCTTAGAACAAAATTGAATTACAATCCTCCAAAGGATGATGGCTCAACATACAAGATTGAACTCGAAGGGATATCTGTTGATATCATGAAAGAGATACTAGATTACATCTTCAGTGGGCAGGTATGGTATTAAAAAAAACCCATAAACCTTGATTGGACTATTTGGCAAAATAACTTGGGTTTTAACACTGCTATCCTGAAAGATGTTTAAAGCTTTGTGATAAAACTTCTGCCGAGTGGGGCTGTGCATGTGAAGTAGAGGCATTTGGCTCTGTAGGAGTTGTCTCTGCTCTTCTTGTGCAGCGGGGGAGGACTTTAAAATTTAGAGTCAACGTCAAATACTTGTATTAAAATTGGTGGCTACCTTCAGTAACCTGCTTTAAAACAGGCAGTGTTTGTCAGCTGTGACAGAGGACTGGTTTGGTAGCCACAGAGATGGAGACCCCATCACTGAGCATTACAGTACACCAGGCACCCTCCCTGCCCCTTGTGCCCACCTCTCTGGCCTCTTGTCAGATCTACCTGCCAGGAGCCTTAGCAGGAATTAAAGTTGGTGTGTCTGGTTTATTTGGGACCAGATTGAGATTGCTGAACGAGTTTTAACTTTCAGCAGGAAAATAAAAGGCAGATATGGCTTGAAATTAATTCCTGCATGTGTGTTTTAAAAAATTATTTATTTATTACAGCAAAACTCATTTTAGGTTCCTGGATGAGATGAGCAATTTTATGGTTGGTTACTTCAGGAGCAAAATTTCTGCTCCTCACCTTCTGTCAAGCAAATGCCTTTCCATCCCTGTGTTAATTAATAAATGGTTAGCAGTCATATCAGTTTCTCCTAATTTTTACATGGGCATTAATAGTCCATTTTTCAGCCACTGAGAATGAGTGTAATGAGTGCGGGCATGTCATGGAACAAATGAGTGATAGTAGCTATAACTTCTAAATTAATTCTTGCAGATCAGGCTAAATGAAGAAACTATCCAAGATGTGGTACAGGCAGCTGATCTCCTGCTGCTTACAGACTTAAAAACTCTCTGCTGTGAGTTTTTAGAAGGTTGCATAGCTGCTGAGAACTGTATTGGTATTCGGGACTTTGCACTGCACTATTGTTTGCATCATGTTCACTACCTTGCCTCAGAGTATCTGGAAACTCACTTTCGAGATGTCAGCAGCACAGAGGAATTCTTGGAACTGACTCCTCAAAAACTGAAAGAAGTGCTGTCGATGGAAAAGCTCAATGTTGGAAACGAAAGATACGTCTTTGAAGCGGTGATTAGGTGGATTTCTCATGATTCAGAATCCAGAAAGGTCAGGACATCCAAATGTTTGTATTTTGAACGTGGTGCAAATTGGAGTGTTTATTCTAATCAGTGGGAACTTGAAACAGATCTGTTTCTTTCAGGACTAATCTTGCACTTACAGAATTAATTGAGTTTTGCCTGAAATGCAGACCATGGGATTGCAGTAAAAGGGTGAAAGCTATGTTGATGATGTATCATCTGCTGCCTTTATTATTTAATAGGCATTAAGAAAAAAAGCACCATTTTGACATTTGATGATATGAACCTATTTATGTGGTGAGAAAGCAAGTAGCATGTTTATAGGGAAACTTTGAGGACCGGATGCGTTTTCTTACTAACACTGTGTTGTATCGTTTATTACTTGCCAGTACCAAAACCTCTCGAGTATTTGCTAAACACAGAACCATCTGCATGTCGGGGTGCCTCAGTGCCGTGGGTGATTTTGTGTCACTGCTGCCTTCCCCAGGTCCACATGAAGGATGTCATGTCGGCAGTGTGGGTGTCGGGCCTGGACGCGGCGTACCTGCGCGAGCAGATGATGAGCGAGCCGCTGGTCCGCGAGATCGTCAAGGAGTGCAACAACATCCCCCTGACACCCCCGCAGCAGGGAGAGGCCATGCTGGCCTCCTTCAAGCCCCGGGGCTACTCTGAGTGCATCGTGACTGTTGGGGGGGAAGAGCGAGTGTAAGTGTGCAGGGGCATCGCAGCCGGTCCCAGTGCCAGCGCTCACGGCACTCCGAAAACACAGTGTGGACAGGATATGTGCACCTATTGCTTATCACTCTCTCATTTGAGTTTGTTTTAGGTTGGTCAGACACACCTAAAATACCTTTGGGAATGATTCAGCAATAAATAGTTATCTTGTTTCTGACATTCAACGTGTAGTAAACTTAGAGTAGGGTTGTTTGTTCAGTAACTGTTCGCTGTTTTTGTTTAAACTGAGTAGACTTGAGCACAGAACATTGGAGAAACACCTTTCTTGTGATCTGAAAAGCATCTGTAACAAAGCTTAGAAGTAATGAATGTGTGCTTTAAACTGTTTTGTTGATAATAGATGTGGTTCCAAAAAAGAAGTTATTATTGGTGCATCTGAGATAAGGTGAAAATTCCTGTTCCACACAATAATCCCTTTCTTTTCTTGAGTACCCCCTGCAGCAGAAGGGAAAGTTCTGTCCTGTTTAAATAAATTTAGCATTTAGATGTTAGCTCTTAGTAGAAGTGTAGTAAACCACTCAGATAACATTTTTCATGTCAGTTTGTGAATCACTTTACTGAGACATTACTAATACTCTCCATCAGTTCTTCTTAGCTTGTTCAAAGTTCATAGAAAAGGTTACAGGCAGATAGAGCAGGAATGAAGTGAATCAGCTTTTTATGTCTCCAAGTCTGTACAGACTCAATTTACCTGTTTGGTTTGGGGGGTCTTCTCCTTACCCGGGAAATGCCACCTGATGAATATACATGAAAACAAGAACAAGCAAGCTTTGGGCATGAGGTGTTAACAGTGAACTCGTAAAACTCTGTCTTTGTCTTTCTGTTTTTGTTTGTTCCCTCCCCACCCTGTGTTCAGATCACGGAAACCAACCTCAGTGATGCGGTGTATGTGTCCTCTTTATGATCCCAATAGACAGCTCTGGATTGAACTTGCTCCTATGAGTATTCCAAGGATCAATCATGGAGTATTGTCAGCAGGTAAAGGGGAACTTCATCTTTGTAAAGTCAATGTTATGAAAACTTACCAGTGCCTCAAAATCTGAGATACAGCTTATAATAATATATTTTCTTCAGGACTGACTGCACTGGGGTTATTTCATGCTTCCCCTTTGTCTGCCCAAAACTGTACTTGATTCTGTGAAAATCCCTGTCATCTGAGTGTCATAAAACCACTATTCCTGCAACGTTTTGTGGGAATCTGCTACATCTGTCTCTCCAGGAGTATTTCATGTTTTAAGTAAATTCTAGTTGTTGCATCACTGAATATGTTGAAGGGTATCTGCAGGGGTAGACTTGAGTCAGATGTAAGTATGTGCTTTACCCTCTCCAGTCCAGAGAAGTGACTGGTCTGAATCTCTTGGTGAATTCCAGAATACAGCTCACCAGTCATGTTGTTTTGCTCAGTGTGCAGGTGTGAGTCCTCTTCTTGAGAGTCCTGTTCTTAAAATCATGTTACATTTTGTTTTGCAGAAGGATTTTTATTTGTGCTTGGTGGTCAGGATGAAAACAAGGGAACGCTAAGCTCTGGAGAGAAATATGATCCAGACACCAATTCATGGAGTTCCTTACCACCAATGCATGAGGCAAGATCTCTATCTAACTGTTGGGATTTAAGTTTTTACTTTGGCAAAATGTTCCTTTTCTTCTGCAAAATTTTATTCTGAATCTCCAGTCGCTTGCATCTTACACATTCAAAATCATGCTGCAGACTGACTTCTGTTTATATCCTGTTGTTCTTGTGGTCTGATGCTGACTGCTGGATCTGGAAAAACTAAACAATTGGTGAAGAGCTAACTGTAAGATGAACTACAAAATTTCAGGAATTTCATAATGAATCAGTCCTATAGTATACTTAATGTTCTGCGTGTACTGGCCTTCTAAAACAAGAGACCTCTGAGATGGACAAAGGGATCGGACTGTGCAGAAAAGATGGACAGAGGACTGGCCAACATACAGAACTTGGCTTGCACAGACATATTTAGGTTTGGTTTGAGTTAATGCTTCCTTCTTCATAATTACATTCCATCAAAAAGTAGCAGTTTGTTATTTGTAAACATATATCCTTAATACACCTGTGTTTTTATCTTTGTAAATCAGCACAGGGTGTTTATTAAGAAGTTGTTTAACCACAGGATTTTCCTCTTTGCAATCTCTGGTTGACAAAGGCATGTAGATTTGGTTACAATTTTAGTTATGATGCATTATGTTTCCTGCTTGTGTTATGTTTGCTGTGAGGCTGAGGGGTAGCTGGGCTCATAGATACAAAATAGAAGAGCTGCCTTTGCACAGAGAATGGGTCCAGGCTTTGCTGCTATAGAGACCTGAAAGCAACAGCTTCCTTGTGGAGACCACCACTATGGGAACTGAAATATGGCCAAGCTCTGTTCTTAGATTTCTGTGTGGTCTCTTGGCTTCTGCTGCTCTGCCTTTTTTTTTTTTTTTTTTTTTTTTTTTTTTTTTTTATTTTTTTTCCCCCCCTTTTAGTATCCTTTGTTTTGTTTAGTTGATTAAATTAATAATCTTATGCTGGAGTTTAGGACTTCACCATTAAAACAAAACAAAAGCCAGGATAATACCAATAGCACTTTGCAGACAGATATTTTGAAAAATAAGATTGTATTCATTTGTTCACAATGGCAGTTATGTTTTTCAATGTTGACTTTATTGATATTCCTTAGGCACGACATAATTTTGGTGTGGTAGAGATTGATGGGATTCTATATATCCTGGGAGGTGAGGATGGTGAAAGGGAGCTGATCTCTATGGAGAGCTATGATATCTATAGCCGGACCTGGACCAAGCAGCCAGACTTGACCATGGTTAGAAAGGTAAAAACCACATCCTGTATTATTGTGTTACTTCTTGTTAAGCAGTCAATGCAGATATATGTATGTATATATATAAAAATATATATTTTAACCTTTTGCTTCAAGTAGAAGCTGTAGCAAGTAGTCTCAAAATGAAATGAGAGCGAGCAGCTTCTCTATTGATACATGAAAACAAACTGTGGCTGAGCATTTTTCTGCCTGGCATTGTTTGACATGTGGTACAGGCAACCCGAATGCCTCTGCCTGTGTGTGTTTATAGATAGCTTTGAGCTCTCAATACTGTCCATTTGTGTGTCATTTTAGATATATTTTTCTTTTTTTCCGTAAGATTGGCTGCTATGCAGCTATGAAGAAGAAAATCTATGCAATGGGTGGAGGCTCCTATGGAAAACTCTTTGAATCTGTGGAGTGTTACGACCCCAGGACTCAGCAGTGGACAGCAATATGTCCTCTCAAAGAGAGGAGGTGAGGGAAAATGGAAGGGGGGGAACTAGGTTGCTTTTCCAACCCTCTGATGAGAGGAAAGTGTCCTTTTGCTGATGGATCTGTGAAGATGGCCTATGAATCTCACCAGGTCTTTCTGAGTCATGGTGGCCTGTTGTTAACATGTGGCTGAGTAAAGATAAGCATCCAAGCAATAAATACGAATTTTGTAGAAATACAGTCCTGATGTTACCAACAATAATTCCCTGATGAAATGAAAACTAGAAATTATAGTTCAATTGGAACTTCAGAATATTTTTACTGTTTTTTTTCTTTCGTGATCTGAATTAGGTGCTTACAATTCATATCCATGACTCATCTCGTCTTGTTGGATATTTAAGGCATCTGTGTGTATAAATAAATGAGTAAAAGACGAAGAAAGTTCAGAAGGGTATACAAAAGGGTTTTGATACATTGCATTAATATTTTTTCCTCATTTGGATTTTTCAGATTTGGGGCAGTGGCCTGTGGAGTTGCCTCCGAGCTTTATGTGTTTGGTGGGGTCAGGAGTCGTGACGACAGCCAAGCCAGTGAGATGGTGACATGCAAATCTGAATTTTACCATGATGAGTTTAAAAGGTAATTGGCTGCAGCTCTAAACATAGAAAATAACTTGCCATCCAGTCATCTGCCTGTTCCCTCGCCCCTTGTTCCTGCACTCCAAAGAAAATGAGGTCTGTGCCATGTATCTGTCACTCATTTCATTTTTTGTGACCCAGTATGGCTGTTACTGAAGGTCCACCCACTCCACTTTTCCCTCCAACATGCCAAACCTAAAGCCCTGGAGCCGCCGTGTGGGTCTTGAGTGTCCCTGGACAGGAGAAGCACCTTGGTCACACAGGGAGTTTGTGGTTCTTGCCCTGCACTCTGCAATTTCCCCAAGTGCAGGGCACTGCTGCCCCCACCCCTCCTCATGCCCAGGGCTCCATGATGAGTGCTCATTACAGGTCTTTTCCAACCTCAATGATTCCATGGTTCTATGGAGGAATATATGTATGTACAGGGATATTTCTTCATGATCCAATCCTATCTCCAAAGATTTGCAGCTTAGGGAACTCCTAAGCCAGAGGTGAGAAATTTCATGCATTTCTGTTCCAAGCATTTACAGCTGATGGCACCCAGGTAGGCTTTTGCCACAGGAAAGACACTATGGATGCTCTACATCCCACAACCACCTCACCACCGTGGCTGATCTCCTTCTGTTTGTTTTGAATTTGCTTCCAATTACTTCATTTGTTATCTCTCAGCTCTGGTAGTGGAATCCACCTTACTACATGTGGTAACCATTCAAAGTGTTACCTTACGCTGAGTTTTTTGTTTAGTCACCTTATTCTTCAGTCACAACTGGCAAGCTTTGGTTCCTCCAGCGACTTTTTTCTTGCATATAACTGTAAATTGGATTATTCTTTTTTCGTAAATTAAATTTTAAAAAGACTTTGTGGTCAGATGTTTCAAGGCTTGTTGACAAGTGAAAGAGATTAGCATGTCTTTATTAGAAGATCAAGACTGATTTATGACAGTGACCTGTATAAAAGGACACAAAAATAGATGTAGATGTAAATTCATTATATAATTTTCTTGCAAGTTATGGTTGTAAAGAGACTTTAATTTCTGTATGAAGAGGTCTTCTGTGTTGTTCAAAGTGATGTCTGAACTAGCTATAATCAAATGAAGCTGAAGAAAAACATCCTTTAAATTGATTATAGGAAGCAGACAGATCAGAGAGGCTGTTGCTCCCTTAGTGTTTTCAAGCCTTCTGGAGGCTGGGGAAATGGTAGAAGTTTATTAGTGTTTTGCAAGAGGTCTTTGAAAGGGAAAGAACTGTGGAAAGAAGTGCTCCCCTCTCTCTTACTTGCTATTTTTAGCTGATTTACTTGAAATATTTCCAGCCTGATTCTGTTCTTCAGAAGGTTCTAGCTCATGACTCCTCAGCAGTGACTGCAAACCCGTTTCACTGGTTGATGCAGGTTGAGCTCCCCCAAAGTGGAGCTTGGGAAGCCGGGACGCCCCAGCCTGGGTGCCGCAGGTGGGTCCGTGGTGCCACCTGCTGCCTGCAGCACCCGCACCTGCCACCGTGCCACGGATTTGTGTCTTTGCTTGGTGGTGTCCCCGAGGCGTTTCAGGATTCAGTGGAGCAGTGCTAGAGCTCCAGCTGCCCCAGTTGCTCTGAGTGTGGGGTGTGTGGTGCGAGGGCTGCGCTGGCGCGGGGCAGGGGAGGCAGCAGAGGTGACCTCGTCTGGAGCTGATGGAGGAGACACAGGGGAGGGCAGCTGAGATATCAGACTTTGCCTTTCTGCTCTGCCACTGCCCAGTCTGAGCTTAGAAATTTACCTCAGCATCAATCTGTGCTTGCCCCTCGGGCAGGACACAGTCTGTGGGTGTTGCTGTGGAGACTGGGGACCAGGGAAGGCTGGGATGGGGGCAGCTGCTGCCTGGGGATGATGCTCCTGGCGTTTGGAAGGCCCCAGCTCAGCCCAGGGGTGCTGCAGCCAGAAGAGGGGGCAGTGTCCCTGTGTTATATTCCAGCACTGGGCTCCAGGGTCTGTCAGTTATCCCAGGTTTTGGTACCCTCAGAGATCTGTGTGGGGTGGCTCCTTTTGGGGGGTTTGTGGCAGTGGCTGTGACACCTGAGCAGTTGTACCTATGTGGAAAAGAGAGAAAACAGCCATAAAGGGACTTGCCTTCAAAAGGCAGTTAGCAAATATTTCTGCTTGCTTAATACTGAGACAGAGTATTTCATTGTCCAGTATTCTTCTTTGAAGTAAGATTGAATCCGGGAAATTGTAATAATTTCATTATAATGGTGTTTTATAAATAAATACCAAATGAATACCAAGTGAAAGCAGATTGACCCTCTGGAAAATGTGTGGGTATTATTTCCTGGGCTGATTGAGAAATAGCAGAAAAAAATCTAAATCGCTTTAAGCTTCCATACTTCACTCAAAATAAATAATGCTTTTTTTTAAGTCTGTGAAAACCTTATGCTAAGTACTGTAACTACTAAGTACTTGTGTGTTTGATTAGTTTAGCAATTCCTCCTGCTCAGTTGTGCATAATTTAATCAAGAATAAAGCATTAGTGATGCCGTAGAGGTTACCACAGGTGGACAATCTCTATCAGCTCCTTAGTGCAGTTACTGGGATGGACATACAGAGACAAATTCTTCATCTTAAACATTGTGCAGTTGCTACGAGGTGATTGATTTATAATTGAAAAGTGCATTTATTTCCTCAGCAAGTTTCTGAAGCAAATCAAAGGTGGTTAGTTCCCCTCAAACCAGCAGCTTCAAAACATCAATCATGAGGGATACCTGCACCCTCAGACTCCACTGCACACACACTGTTTGTAGTTGCAGTGAAGGGAAATACTGGCACTGTCAAAGCTGAAATATCACATCGACAATGGGTGTGTATGTCACTGGCAGAAGTCTAAAAGTGTTGGGTTAAGAGATTCATGGAAAGGAGGAATATGTTTGCAAAGTGGTTTAGAGCAGTGGCTTGGAAGCACAGAGCATCAATTCTAGCAGTCTCAAACCAAAATTCACAGCAATTTTTTTAACAGTTACATGCCAATATTGCATACTTTGTAATGAGCTGTGGGCTTTTCCAGCTGTTTTTAAGTGTGTGCAGAACTCCATTATGTTCATTTTCTCTGTGGATGGAGAGAGCTCTGTGTACTGAGAGCTCAGCCATGGGGTGGTGTTGGTTATGGGGTACGTGCAGCAGTGCACACCTGTGTCATCTGCACAAATTTCCATGTGTGCCTCAGGCCTCATTGCCAGAGCACGGGGTCGAGCATCATCCCGGGCACCCAGAGACTGAGTGTCTGAGTTACAGGTTTTACTCCAGGGTGAATGTCTAAGGATGTACTTACAGCAGTATATAAACATAATAATTCATGTAAGCTGCCATAAGTCTGGCTTGAATTGGATTAAAGGACTGGACTTGTTTAATATTGTTTACTTTGACAGTAACTTACTCCAAAATAACTCACAGTGCAGAGTCTTTCAAAATTGTTATTCTTAACCATGACACAGCCTTTTCAAAGACTGGGGATATGCTGAGTTCTTCACACTAGCAAAAAAATAAACATTGAGACTCCTGTTAAGCTGTGCTGTATAAACAAGTAATAAAATAAATGAAGTGAGACAGAATAGTAGCATCCATGTGAAATGTGAACAGGGTAATGTAGAAAATAATTCTCATACTTGAAGTGCTGCTGTAACTGAGATTTTTCAGTTAATAAATGTTTTGTCACCCTGTCTTGAGAGTCATGTGCATGAGTGAATTTAAGTGAACCCAAAGATAGAAAATGCTGTCTGTCAGACTGCAGGGTTTTTGCAGGATGTAGATTTTTTTTTTTTCAAAGGCTGTACATTGAGCTTTGTGTGCATTGTATCCTGTTTTTTTAAATATCGATCAAGTTAAAAACAGATTTAATAAATGTGAAAGTGGAAGATGGAAATGTGAATCCTTCACTCAGTGATCCAGTGTTGGTCTACTCCATAAAAAGCAGGAAGTCTTAAATACAGACTCAAGACCTTGATGGGTCAGACTTTCCTTCTACCAGAGTTCATAATTTACAATACACCTTTTTGCACCACATAGGTATGTGGAGAATTGGATGATGTCTGTACACATTCAGTTTTTTTCTTTTCAATGTGGATGGTTGGGAATATTTAACAGAGCCCAAACTGACTTTAGGATTCTTTGCAAGATCTGCTGGTGGTGCTCTGTCCTTGAGTATGGCCACTGCTGCCTTTCCCTGGTGGTCTGTAAGTGGGGTAGGATTGCTTCTTTCTTTTCATGATTCAAAAAAGAATTATGAAAATTTGCAGGTATTAAGGAGGGTAACAGTGAGAGATAATTTTCAGAAGCAGTACTTTGGTAAAATATCCTTTACAATGTTCTTTTTGCTATTGGAACATCACAAAAATAAGGAAGATCTTTCAGCAGTATATAAGTAGTGAACTAAATAGTCTTGTAACATAGTACTTGTAATTAGCAAGATTCTTCCATTCATTGTGCAGGGATTTCATTAAAAGCAAGTGCTTATGCAAATGTAATGAGAACACTGACTGACTGGTGCCACTGTCAGATGAGAGGAACATGGATTTTCATTCATTTCCAGGCTTCCTTTCCCAGCTGGGGTGAGCTTGAGGTGACGTGTCTGGAATATGTTGGTTCTGTATCACATCTTTATTTCCTTCCCACTTGGAAATAAAGCAGTTACCATCCTACTCCTTAATCACAGCAGTGTGGATGGATTGTTTTGTCTCACTTTAAGGCTGAAAAAAAATCAGGATTCCTTCCCTTCTTTTTTTAAATTGGGTGGAAGCCTGTTCCAGTTCTGGAGCGATCACTTCTGCCCGTGGTTGCAGCAGGACTTGCCTTCCCCCTGCTCCTCTTGGACTGGGTTTGACTGGAGCCATCCCAGGGAAGTACACAAGAGTTATGTTCCAAGGACTGTTTTCAGATTCCTGAAGATTGTGAATTTTTGGTCGTGGTGTTTTTTCCATACCGTTCGAACAGCAGGCACAACCCACACTGAGCTGGAGCTTAGTCAAATTCTGATGAAACGTGACCCCTTGCCCTTCCTGTCTTTGTTCCTTCCTAGTTTTAACTGCTAAAGCTCCTGTGAGTGTTCCTGAAAAGTGCTGCCTGTTTTTTAAAGTATAAACATTAAGAAAGCCTGAGGATGAATTTTCACAAGCAACTACACATACTTTAATATTGTCTTTTGGTGATGCACAGTAGGAAAATGCTTGGGTCTCACCCCATGGGTTTAGGTTTTTTTATTTGAACTCCAAAACCCAGAGTATCTAATGCAGATAAACTCGTGATTTGAGTTTTTCCCCTTCCTTAACCTGGTCCTATAGTTAGAATTAAAAAGAATAAATTCCAGTCTTCCTTCTGCATTTTTCTGGCACTTACTCAGTTTTCAGAATTCTAGGTCACTTGCTGCTAAAAAGCAGTGAAAATACTGTGCCCTCCTCCTACAGTAAGGAAAGGAAGGTAATGAAATATGGTGCAAGATGTTTTGATCTGTGAGAGTTTCTGAAGCAGTGCAGAGAACTTCTCCTTTTCTCTCCTTAGTTCATCTGTCCTCCTCTGTGACAGCTACAAACCATTTCCTTGCTTTCTGCAGAATGTTAATCCTTCAGTGTACAGCACAGACAAAATAATGGACAGCTAATCCTTTCATTTGCCCTTTAAAAATTGATTTCTGTCTCCAAGATAATTGATATGGAGCAGCATCTCCTTCAGTGCCAGAAGAGTGGTTTACTTCTGAATCAGGATTTCAGATGATGCAGAATTTTCAAAGATCAGCAGTATCTGGGAGGGCATTTTCTAACTTCTCCCTTCAAATTAACCTGGTATGGCTGTGAAAATACATGGGGTGATTTTCAAAGGTTTCTCAGACCTTCATGTACTCAGTAAATTATTTAATAAAAAGCGTAGGATCAGTCCCCTAAAATGGCCTTGATTTGTACGTCTCAGGGGCTGTACAGAGTAACGGTGACAGCATCTGCAAAGGTGCAGCAGCATTTTGTGGGAATTTGTTTCAGAACCACAGAGAGGATGCTGACAACTCTTGGCAATGGGACCTCTTTATAAACCAGCATCCCACGTGGATGAGGAGTACATATTTACCTGCTTTCCAAAGGCTTCAGCACAGAAAACTGCTTTTCACTTGGTGGAAAGATCAGGCTGATGTAGTGTTGAAATGAGGCTGTGCTTACAGTGAACACAGGGGAATTGTAAGATTACTGTAGGAGCTGGAAAGGGATTGAAAAGAGCCTGATATGATATTGGGAAGGTCTGTAGCCATTCCAGATAAAGGACATTTCTTTTCTTTTTCCAAATTCCATTACCACTTTGATTTCTAGTCTTCTATCCCTTGTTTGAAGTTAAGCATTGCCAAGCGCTGCATTCTTCATAGCAGGCAGGGATTTGTTGTCCCTGATAAAGTACAATTAAAGAAGTTAAGGAATTATATGGGGGAGACACTGCTTAATTTCGAAGTTCTGCTGTAGTGATTTGTTATTTCCCCTGCTATGGATCATTAAAACTTAATGTGTTTATATTAAAGACAATTTAATGACTAATTTCAAGACAAAATTGCCTAAAATTTTCTCTGTAGTAAAGATTGACTGGCATAGCTGTTGTTGGCTCTCTTACATGCCTGCTCTCTTCCAGAAGGTCTCGCACTGGGTGGCTGCAAGAAGAATTTATTATAGGTAGATTACACAGATGAGTGGAGCAATTCTGAAATTAAGCAACTTCAGGATACAGCAGTACCAGCTACTTTTCCTGGCTGGGAGAAGCCAGGACTGTCCCAAACTAGACAGTGTTCTCTTTACACAACAAATTATTATGTGCACTCTGCTTTTGTGAGTCAAAGATTACAGTTGCAAAAAGACTCTGGATTATTTCTTTAATGTGCTCACTTAAAAATCAAATCCTGTTTTTTAATTGTTGTTTTTACAGGTGGATTTATCTAAATGACCAGAACCTATGTATCCCAACTAGTTCTTCTTTTGTGTACGGAGCTGTGCCCATCGGAGCCAGCATATACGTGATTGGAGATCTCGATACAGGTCAGAACTAGAGCTAAAAACTGCTTGATGCTTATTTCCTTCCAATCTTTGGGATATTTGGCACTGATGAGACTGAACATTTTAAGAATAGGAGGCTGGGACACTGTTCTGTCGCTGTGGGTCAGGGGGATTATGTTGGACATACAGAAACACACAGGCTGGTTTTGGACTCTTCAGTAACAAGTTCAGTGCTGTGAGCATTGGGTTGATTTGGTTGATTAGTTTGAAGACCACAAGAGGTCAAGACTAGGAGTGTGTTTCTGCTTTTATCTAAATGTAAGAAGACCTGTTAGTACCTGAGGTTGTAGCTCCTGTCTTTGCAGTGGGAAACAGGCAATTCTGCATTCTAGGGGCATCCTCCAGTGGTTCATATGGATGTGATAGTGACTCTTGGTTCTTGATCCCAACCAAATAAATGTGTGCTAACAAACATAGTTCTCAAGTGTCAGCATCTGGCCATGCTCTATAAAAGAGATTTGGAAGACTTTCGTGGCCATGTATACTTATATGAGCGTGTAACAGGAATTTCTCCAAAATATAAGCAAGCAAAATCCTAGGTGTGGTGGGTTTAAGTAGATCAGAAATGTCATAGTAATTCCCTTTTGACAACAATTTCCACCACCCATCCGGACACCGATTTGTGTTCCTGTGCATGTTCTCGTTCACACGTTTGCCTTACTAGAGGTTAAAGGTGGTGGTAGCTGCAGTGAGTTTCAAGCATTCCATCTCTTGTTTTGTTCATTCAGGTACAAACTATGACTACGTTAGGGAATTTAAGAGAAGCACGGGCACCTGGCAGCGCACTAAGCCGCTGTTCCCCTCGGACCTGCGCCGGACCGGCTGCGCAGCGCTGCGGATCGCCAACTGCAAACTCTTCCGACTGCAGCTCCAGCAGGGATTGTTCCGCATCCGTGTACCTTCTCCGTGATCCGTGTGCTGGCAGGGGAGGAGACTGGAAGAGTTCTGCGCAGTCCACCATAATCTAGCTCTATTTAAAGGAAAAGCTGAGAAATTACAGCTGAAACTTACACTGTATGCTGTGCTTTGGTATGGTAACTGTTTTTGTTTTAAATGCTTACAAAGCTTGAGTCTCAGTACTTGTTTCGGGAACAAATAACTTAAGTACACATTAAAAAGAAGAGAAGGGGGAAAATAAAAGGGGAGATCAAGGAAACACCTTCAGTCGTAACCATTTGGAGTTTAAACCATGTTATTGAAGGAGGATTTTTGTGTCTGAAACTGGTGGGAATCGGTTTCCTTTGGCGAAGCTTATTGAAAAGCAAAAAAAAAGATTTCAGGTGCGTTTCCCCTGCGGGGAACGGATACGAATCCGTGTGCTGTCTGGGACTGGATAGCTGTGATACACAGAAGCTACACGATAACCAACCTCCCTGGCGTGCTGCTGCTGGAGCGTGAGGCCACAGGAGGTGGTGGTCATTGCACCTTTTATTTTTAGTCCTTTCTCAAAAGATAAGGTCTGTGCCTAAAAAATGGTGGAGGTGTGTACGTACGGTTTTTCATTCATTTGCAACGGTTTCATTCCGACAAATATTTTTAATATGTATAAAATGGACTAATCTGAAATGGATACACCCCAGAAAACGGATACAATACACCGCGAAGAAGTAAACTTTTTTCTACGCTGTCATTCAAGTAGCCTGATGAACTGGTCTGCAGGTGGGTGGCATGCACTTCTGGGTGGGCTTTGGTGGCTGTTTTCCTTGAAGTGAAAAGGGAAGACGTGTTTGGAACGTTTAGTGATGATTGCTGCTTTTGGTAAGAGCAAAAGGACAAATTAAATAGACTGTGTTCCTTTTTACTTCAGGTTGCTTGAAAGCTAAGAATGGTTTTTAAGACTGAGGATCGTAGAAAGGTGCATTTTATCTCTCTTAGAACAAAGGTGAAATATGACAAGGATATATTTATTTTGCAAAAAATATGGGGTTTGGACTAAGAGTTAAGGAAAATTTGTACAGTGACTTTAAATTGGGATCAAAAGTTGGTTTACTAATGATTTCTGTGCTACAGTACAGTCTTGTTTACTGCTGTCTGACTTTGAAAGCTGGGTTTTTTGGTGTGGTTATAGTGAAGAACTTAGTATCTTGCATTTTATTTCTTACTAAGCCTTGTTCACATCAGTAGTGATATTTAATTGACTTCTGTTTGTAGTCAAGATCAGCTGGTAGAACACTTTTACCTCAATTTTTAATTTCATTGTTGTTGTGATGGGTGGGACATAACCTGTGTTTATTTAAAAGGAATAAAATGGGAGAGATGGAAAATAGAAATAATACCTCCTGCCCTTCAGAAAAAGAGACTTTGTACCACCAGTATTATAACTACATACAAGACTTTCCACTCTGCAACTCTGTGGACCTCAGACAAGCCAAACTCTGCCCTCAGTTGTGTTAGTGTAAACCTTTGTCATCTTTATTGAATCATCTTACATTTGTTGAAATATGATCCCAAACTAGTTCAAAATATCGGTATTTCACTGAATAGTCCTTGAAGAGCCGTTCTGAAACTTCTGCTCAGTCCTTCCATAGCACTGATGTGTGGTTGGAATTACTCTGATTTCTGAGCAAAGGAGTGGGGGGGAGGGAGGTGGGGAAAAGGGCAGCAGCCAATCCATTGACCATTATTTATTTTTTTTTTATTTTTTACAATGCTGAAGTGCTGCAAAACTTGAACTATATACATCGATTTTCTGACCTATATTAGTTGGCATATTAAAAAGTTTATATATTTATGCATTGCAGTAAACTTGGTGTGTGTATATATATGTCTTTAGATTTTAAATTTATATATAATGCTTTACTACAGAAATGTGAACCACTATTTCCATCCTTGGCTGTCTTGTGAAATAAATCAAGTGCTGTTAGTTTATCTGTAAAACTTCCCTTTTTTGAAAAATCTTCCATGGATCAATATTTTTTTCTTCAGACAAAGTGCCAAGATCCCATATTCAAAAGTGATGAATGTTTCTAAGTATCTGTTTCACTTTTGAGCTCAGCTTTCTAAGTGGCTTGGAAAACTTCCGAAAATGTTGTTCAGAATATTGCCAGCTGCTATCTCCCAAGTCCCTGTAGCTTCCAGTACACTTGAGGGCATTCAGCATCCAGAAAACGTGATAAATGCACATGGTAAATCCAAGTAAATTCTCTAGCAGTGTTTTGCAGTTAAAGTTACTGAACCGAATGTTTACACTTAGAGTAGGATTAACACTAGGTGTTCTTAGTTTGTTTTTTTGTTTTAAAAACCATAAACAAAACAAACAAATCTGCTGGTGATTGGAGCGTGTTGCGAATGCACTCAGTGGGATTTGACCAAGAAGTTTAAGCCTCTGTACCTGAACCAGTCACAAACTGAATTTCTGAGCGTGCTGTACTCATGTCACGTTTTGTGTGGCTGGGGACCAACTCTCCAGGGATGCTCTCCAGGAGTTTTGGGTGCTTGCTCGAGATTTAGGCACTCCTGAGATCTCAAACCTGGCTTCCTTGGCCTTGCCTAGGGGGATGGGGACCATTCCCCGTCTGCGTTGTCTGTGGGACTGATCCAGGAGCTGCTCTAGCCCCTGTGCATGCAGGAGGGAAGGGATGTGTCTTCTTGGGTCTGACTCCTGTCTGTCTGTCTGTCCTGCTCTGATCTGTGAGTGCATCCCTTGGACTGTGCAATAACCAGGTTCAATTTCCCTCTGAATTTGGAGCAAGGCTTTGAAGCCAAGGCTCCCCTTTCTCCAGGGATTGCCCTGGTGAGGGTGTAGGAGTGAAGAGGCAGAGCTGACCTCTGACTTTTCTTTCTCTTTTCAGAAGGGATGGTTGACTTCAGAAGGGGAGGGAGGCTGTGATGATACCAGGGGTGCTGAGAGGAGGGAGGTCACCAGTTTGCTGAGTGTGTTGAACATGCAAACAGCTGTAGATTGACCTGGGTTCATTGGTAAATGCCACCACCCAGCTGTCCCCGCTCCCTGGCACTGTGTACCCCTGCACATGATGGCTGAACCACATGGGAAACAACTCAGGAGTTTTTTTGAGTTTCAGTCCAGGGGTTTTAGGTGGTTTGGCAGTTAAGAAACTTGTTTAAGCTGTCCTTGCTTGGCACAGTGGCCTTAATTCCCCCCAGCTCTTGAGTTGGCACTGACATTCAGCCAGGTGCTCCCCAGGTGACTGTTTGAATGTGTGTTGTGGCCAGCTGTCCATGCAGGAGGAGGACTGGCTGGGCCACTTTGAGCTTGAGGCACTGGGGCTGGGGCTCTGTGTCCTTTTTCCTTGCCCTGCTGAGGAATTTGGACAAACCCCAGCCACTGAAATCAGAAAATCACCAAATACGGGGTAGGAATTGTGGAAGATGGGAGGAGCGGTGGCTTTTTTCTCCCCTTACTCCATCTCTTCCCACAATTCCCTCAAGAAAAGTTTCTTCTTCCTTTTTTTCATGTGCCACAGATAATTTTGGAAAAATGTTGAAATTGTTAATTTTAGGGTAAAAGTTGGGGGAAAAAAATACATGCGACTGTAAGCACACAGTAGTGTCCTCTGTGCTTGTTTTACACGTGTAGTCTTGTGGCTGCTCTGCACAGCAGAGAGGGATTACAGAAGCAAAGCTGTGAAGTGCTGTTGCTCTCATATAATAAATGCCTTGAGTTTCTGAGAGAGGCACACACCTGGCCTCACTCCCTTCCTTACCTGGCCTGGACAGATGCTCGTATTCCTAAAGAGTCAGGGTTGGATTTCAGATCCTCTCCCTTTCTGGTTTTGTAACCTGAAGAAGAGGCATCCTGAAGAGTCTTCTGTTTTGCTGTATCACAGCAGGGTCTGGTTGTCCTTAAATATTTTGTCAGCTAGTCCTTAAATTTTAGTTTTTGTGGAAGTGCTGTGTCAACCCAGCTGCTCCTGGTCAAGCGAGTTTCTGTAGCTTTGAGGGTACTTCATCTTTAAATTGAAGGCAAATGAATACGAAGTTACACAAAAGGACAGAGGTGAATCTGAAACCAAAAGAAACTCAAAATCAGCTCACTGATAGCTGTGGGCAGGCTGTGTCCCTGGTGTTTGCACAGCACGTGCCTGGCACACAGCCTGCCTTCAGAAGCAGAGATCTTGATGAAAATAAGAGGTTTTTATCAAAGCTACTGAACCCGCCTGGCTTATGAACTATATGAATACCAGGCAGCTTGGTTGCTTTGCAATATTTCTTGTGCCTGCATGACTCAGTAAATGCACAGGAGTGAGGAGTTTGGGGAGGTTTTTCCCTGTTTTAACTGCAGTTTCTCTGTTTTTTCCATAAATGCTGCAGCCGTGCAGCCTGCATGGGCTCTGCTACCGTGCATGTGCCATGCAAAGTGGAGGATGCAATAACAAATGCAAGTTGTTACAAGTGCCAAACTTTTGGGTTCTTCTGTGTATAACAATAATTCAACTGTTCTACTAAAATGCAGAGATGCTTAAAATTCACTGTGTTCCAAAAAAGAGCAGTGGTTCTTCTTTTTTTTTTTAAACGAATGCTATTAAAAGCAATGTAAATCTACTTTTTTTTTAAAAATACTGTTCTGCAGGTTTGTGTTACTCTTCACAGCTGCCTTGAATATCACTCCATGTGATGCTTATGGACACTTTGCTCTTTATTAGAGCACTGGTGCCATGCAAGTATATAATAAGAGGCAGCTGACAGTAGGCTTTAGTATTTAAAATTATAACTCTTTGGATTAAGTACAATTTGTTTGCATTAATCGACCTGCAGAAGGGAAGCTGTGCCTCGGGAAGTGTGGCTGTGCCCAGGGACACAGGCAGACCGAGCATTATAACTAAGGTCTGGTTTGGTGTTTTAAACCGCAATGCTTTCCAAGGAATTCTATTTAATTTAGGGTTAAATGGATCCTTTCTGCCTCTAATTTAGCACTGAGGATTTGGGAGTTGTGTTCTCTTTAGCTCTTTGGAGTGCTTAAGAGCTACTCCAGGTGGGTGGGAGGGGTGTTAATTGCATCCGTGTTTGTAGAAGCTGCTATTTCCATCTTTTCTCGGAGTATTTCCTTTTCCCGTTCAGGACTGAGTGCAGGGCTGTGTTTCAGTCATCACTGCTGCAGCCTTTTGACATTTGCCATTTTCTGTTGCTCTTCCTTGTTTTTTCTTGGAGCTGGGAGCTGTGTCCGTAGGGTCTGTGTTTCCAGGGCATGTTGCCTGTGAAAGAAAAGCACAGAGCTTGGGAAGGTGAGCCAGTAAAAGCTGAAGGCAGCGGGGCTTGGGGGAAGCTCTGCTCCTTTGCTGTAGGGGTCACCTCTGTGTGCTCTGAAGTTTATTAAAAAGTTTGGCACCTGCTCTCCATCATCCCTAGGGAGTTTGGTGGGTTTTTTTTTCTTTTTTCCCTGGGAAATTCCTTGCTGCAGGAAGGATTGCAGCCAGGGGTTAAGGTGACACCTCTGACCAGCCATGCCCAACGTGACTCTGCAGTCTGACTGCTGCTGTGCTCCAGCAATCAATTCTCTCAACATTTTGACTAATAGGTTACCTAAAAACATAGACTAAAGCCATGCAAAGTGCCCAGCTAGATAAACACCTGCTTAAAAGGATTAAGGGTAGTAGGAGAATTAAACTATGAACTGCTACCAACAGGTGACTATTTTCAACTATGTTGAAAATTCATTGGTGATACAAAATCCGAATAATATTTTTAAAAATTACTTATTCTAGGTAGCTGCTTCTTAGTTATAAAAGAATTTGCAATGCATAAGGTATTTGTATAGAATAATATTTGAAGGTTATTTGAAATAATCTATTGAAATGTCTCGAAAAGTGAGCTGGGAGATTGGAGCTTTTCAATGGAAAAGGCTAAATCTTGGTGCCCAGCAGTTTTGCAGGGTTTCTGTGAGCAGAGAACACCTGCCAGAGCACTTCAGTACATGAAGCTGCTCTATGCCACTGCCTACCTGTGCCCTTGAATTTGCATAATGAAACGAGGCTGTTCTGACCTCTGGTAAAAGCTGATGGATCTGATTACAATAATGGGATAGAAAGAAGCATCCTCTGTGTAATTAGTGTTATTTTATTGATAAAGCATGAATTATTATTATTTTTTAAAATACTGGAGCTTTTGAATTACCACCTTAGGCCCTTGATTTATTTTTTTATTTCTTTGCCTTTCCTCCAGTTTTTTTTCAGTTAATGCTAAGACATCCTCAGTTTTGGTTGAGGGCAAGTTTCTTTCATCTGTAGTTTAAACCCTGTCAGAGCCTGACAGATCCCCTGCCACAGGCTGTGCACTTGTTTCACAAGGGTCATTTCTGTGCATTCTGTTATTGGGCTGCCACCTCTGCCAACTCCAGAGCAGAAAAAACCCCCTGTGGAACAATTTTATACCTGATGAAAGCAAGAACCATTTTGGAAAGTCTGAATTTCTGTCTGCAATAGGCAGTGTGCTGCAGAAACCTGATCCCTGGCTGGGCTTGAGGTTCTCTCCTGAATGATCTCACATGCGAAAGCTTCAGGTTTTATTAATCTGCTTTATTAATTTACACATGATAGCAGGAAAGCATTATCATCCCTGTCACTTGTTTCACTGTTTTTAAGTCTTAAAAAGCAAAGCCTGCTTATTTATTAGAGGGAATAAACCAGCACACAGGGGTATCTGCCAAGGTGGTCAAGCTAAACTCAGCTGACGTCCTGTAAAGCTCTTGCTATAGTTTCTTTCTGAAGGGAAGCCAGGGAGTGCCCTCTTAAGAAATACTTTGAAACCCTTTCAGAACTGGCCTTAAACTAGTCCAAAGGACTCCTCTGGGTTGCTTAGAGAACATGGGGTCTGTTCTAGCTTTTGTTTGCTTCGGGAAACACCTGCAAAGTCAATTTTAAGCCTTTTTTTTTTTTTTTAAATCCTTGACTTCCAAAACCTGAGTGGTTTGCTTCTTGCAATTGAAACGTGTTTGTATTTAAGGGTCTGAGACTGCATTTTGCAATGTATGGTGAGTGTTCTGTCCTGTCTTGCTTGCATGATGTAAACAGCAGGCTGTGTTCTGGGGGCCTCCTTTACAGTGCTGAGGGGTGGAGAAGGATCAGTACAAGTTTCTCCTCATACTGCACAAGCCTTGCTGTGGGTGTCAGATGGGGCAAGAGGCTGGGTTTGGTACAGAACTCATGGAATTGCCACCACTGGCTGCCCTCAGTGTTTGAACCCCCAAAGCCCGTCAGGGGCAGGTCCTGGGTGTTCCATGCACGATGTCTCCTGTGGCCTCAGGTGTTTTCTCTTTTGCTCTTATGAACAGGATTTTGCTTTCACTCTCCCTCTGAACAGCCGGCCTGTGCCCGTGGTCCCTGGGAGCACAGCTCCTGTGGGTCAGAGGGTGGCCACACCAGCTTGCTCCCTGTGGCTTTCTGCACATCAGTGTGTGCGGGGACAGTGCTTAGTACACAATGAAATGACTTTTCATTGAGCTTGTAGAAGTGATGCCAGCAGGTCAGAGATCACCTGAACACCTGTAAGCAAACCTGCAGGTAGAGCAGGTGTAGCCCAGTCCCTTGTGTGTGTCACTGTGGCTGCAAGTCTGGCGCCTTGTCCGGGGGGAAAAGCCCCTATTCCCAGCTACCTCATTTTTTCTTTCTTTGCACTTTGTCAAATATGTTTTGTTTTGTTTTGTTTTGTTTTAAATCACTTTTTGTCCTTCAATTAAAAAAACCTAAAAGTGGACAAGAAGCAGAACAGAATGGTGCCATTGCCCAAGGACAGTTTAATTTCATTTTAAATTAATGTTTCTGTACAAAAAGACCAAGGCTGACCTGCAGCTGCTGTAAAAAGTAAATAAAAATTTCTATTACTTGAAAGTAACTATTATACTTGGAAATGAAAGTAGTAATTGAAAGGCTGTCCTGATGATTTTTAAATAGGGAAAGATCTGTTTAAAAAATAGAAGTCTCTGCTCTTTTAAGGACAGATCAGATAGTTTTCTCTCTGCGTCTACTCTGCTCTCACTGTTTTGCCTGTGAACTTGATCCATCATTTTAATAGAGAGATTCACTGATTTTTCTGTGATGTCTAATTAGATATGTTTCTGTGGAGTTCCCCATTTAATCACCTGCAGAGGAAAACCTGTTCAAATGGATACTCACCTTCCTTACCTGAACTTGTGTCATTGCCCATTTCTTTGTGATCTTCAGGTATGTGGGGTTTTGCTTAGATTGAAGAAAATTTTTTTAAAGTGTGTTTACTTCTGCTTCTAAAGGTGCTATTTTGACATAGTTTTGAATTCCTTACACTGTGCTTGACTTCTAAAAGTACCAATATAAGCTGGTAATCAGCTTGTGTTTGTTCTGTGGAGTTTTTCTTTGAGTATTCAATCTCTTTTTTAAAAAGCATCCCTTTTCATAAAGATGGCTTCCAAAGTGTCAAAGGCCTTAATAATATAAAATGTGATGGGAAAATGCTACCTTTTTTCTTTCTTTGTAAAGGCAAAGCCAATAAATGCTTCACGGAGAACATTTTCCTCTAATATTTTGAGGAGCAGCTCATACTAACTTTGAATTCAATGTAGCAAACATTTTAGTGGCCATGCACAAAGAGTAGGGGCGGAACAAGGAGCTTTTCATGCCTCTGCAGACTGTACCAATTAGCTGCTAATTCCAGAACCTTCCATTAGCATCATGGTGGCTATTCCATAAATATTAATCTTCCCAGGCTCAGTCCCAAGACCTGGCTGTGTGTCTGGGACATGCTGACCCATGTGGCTGGCAGAGCATTGGGATGCTGGGCCCAGTGGGGGGTTTGCCTCAGACCCCTCCTGCTCAGCCCCCCAGGGTTTGGGTGCCACAGGTGCTCAGGAGGAAGGAGGAGGGAAGCTCCCAAGTGCTGCCATTGCGGTGACATTGGCTTGGTCACGCCGAGGAGTGGCTCTTGTAGACACAAGCTGTGGAGGAGAGAGCTGAATTTTAGTCCTGCATAGGAAGTTTGTTGTTGTCCTTTTTGTACTGTCTTTATTTTTGTTTGATCCATATCAGCAGGTTGGTTTAGGCATTTGGTAACACTGCTACAGGAAGGTTTTTCCTTCTCTGGAGCACATAAAGTCCTACTCCTGCCCTGTCTGAAGCAGCAGGAAGGATCAAGGGTTGATGTTTGAACTTGTCCCATCTCCAGACTGCAGGTTATTTATTGCCTTCTCGCAGGCTCTGCAGTCCCAGTGCTGTAGCATTTCTCAGTCTTGTTAATCTAAGAGCCCTTTAGCCTTTTGAAAAGAGTCCAGAGACTGCCTTGTCCTTCTTCTCCTTCACACATTGGGTGCTGCCCTCTGGACCATCTGAATGCATCCCGGCTGTCACTGTAGAGGAGCCACCGGTTGGTGGCCTCACAGGAGTATCTGTGTTACCTGCAGCACTTGTGAAAAACAGCTGATAAACAAGGGGCCATGGAGGAACTCTACTGAGCTTGCAAATTCCTGATCCTCTCATTTTAGGGAAGGCTGAAGAGCAGCATCACTCCTTGCCTTGCAGCTGCTCCCTGCTGCACAGGTAAGGGTGAGTCTGCACTGTCCCTTACTTAAGGGTAAGATACAAAGATTTATGGGCTGTTATAGGAGATCCACTATTTTGCATTTGTTGTTATTTAAATCTGAAACCTCTGGAGCTATGGAACGGTGGGTTCTGGAACTGTGTCTGCAGTGTGGAACCACAGGCACTGGCCTGAATAGCTGGGGAGCTTCTGGCCACGTGTTTTTCCACTGCATTTTTTTTTTTTCTGAGAAACCGGAGATGTGAAACTGCATCATCCCAGTTTGTATGCCCACTGCTTCATAATCCAAAGTGGGAGCCTGACAAGCTGGAATTGTTTTACTTTTACCTTCAGAAGGAAAAACTAAAATTGCTTCACATTAGATGCTCTATCTTCAGAGTTTTCCCTCTGTAAACCGTGTTTATCGAGTTCCATGAATCTTGTGGGATTGGACTAAAGAATATGAATACACATTATATGAATGATAACTAGTGTACTTAGTATGACTTTGTAAGGTACAAATACTCTATTTTAGCTTAAGAGAATGAAACAACTACATTGAATAATCCAATTATGTGATATCTGTATTCCATGAACCAAGTAATAGGAGGGTGTTGGAATGTGGTGCCACATTGCTGCTGCTCTCCTAAAGGTTCAGTGTTCTGTCAAATCTAAGATCTTGATAATTAGCAGGATATTGTCAGAATATATTGCCACTTTTTCTACAAAAGGCACATTGGTGTGGTGAGGTAAAAGCACTCACCTCTTGTTTACCATCTCTGGCATGCAGCTGGACAGCAAGGGTTATTCCCATCATCCAGCTGTCCTGCTCTGACTCCTGTATTACAGATGTGGTTACTGTTACAGGCTTTTTGTGTGTGTACGTGTTCTGTGGGTCCTTCTGTGTGTGCTTTGTGTGGAAATGGAGTTTTAGCTTTTATTTATGTGTCCACCCCAAAATCTTCATGTGTGCTGCTTTAGAAATGAATTGATGAATCACTTGGGGCCAGGGTTTGGAATGCTCTGACCGGAGTAGGTTGAGTTACTTCTGTTAAAAACAGGGAAAAATAAGACATAAATGCTCTTTGACCTCAATCAAACTATGCAATACAGCACACCAGAGAGCTGAATTCCTTGTGATACAGAAGTGCAGCTCCTGTGTCCTTCCAAACCCAGTCCTTGGTCCAAGGTTAGGAGAGCTTGTACTCAATGGCTGCCCAAGAATCTTGTATCCAGATCAACTCTAGTTCACTGCTTTTCCTCCTGCCCCCTCGCCTTGCCCGGCAGTTTATCCGGGTCAGGTTGTTGGGTGTTTTGGCTCGGAATGACGTGGTCTCCAAGCATGTCCCTCCTGTTGTCCCGTGATGTTGTCAATTGGAGCTTGTCCCGTAACCCTACCAGTGCAGCTTTCCCCACTGGAGTGAGTTGGGGCTACTTCACCATGTTTGCACCTCCCTGCCCTAGAGCATGCCGGGCATTTGGGGTTTGCTGTGCCCCCTGGGGGGATGTTGTCTTGCTTTCCTTATGTCAGTCAGTTGTGGGTCTGGTGCTTACAGTAAAGAATCCCTGTGACCTCTCAAATCCAGTCCAAGTATGTTTTCATTTCTGCCGCTTCTGTGTGTCTGAGTTTGATTTTTCTGCTTCTGTGGCAATTCAGGGGTAAATGCCCCTGTGGTCAGGACTGCTGGTAAAGGTTCTTTGTTCTCCCATTGCTTCATTTTTCTGGTGAAATTTGTTCCTCGTGTTCCTCTTCTTCCCCCTGTTAAAAAACGGGTACAGTTTCCCCTGGTTCTGCCTCCCAATGAGGAGCTCTCTCCCAGGTGATCATGAATTCTTCATTTACTTAACCTGCCCTGGAGTTTCTCCCTCCTAACTCCCTTTACTTTTATGTCTCTCTTTAATTCAGATTGACCTCGATTTCTTTCTCTGATTCCAAAAAGGGATTTTGGTGCATAACCTGGGAGACAAGCAGGAAAGCTCTCTCTGCAGATGTCTGTGTACATCCATTCCCTCCCCAGCACATGCAGTGTAAGGGGCTCAGCCTGTCCCATTCCTTTCCCCAGGTTTTTCCTAGAGCTAAGCAGACCACAGGCTGAAGCCATTTCTTATTTCTTTTGGTAATTGAAAATATTAGGAGATTTTCTTCTTCAGAAATAGCCACTGCAGATGAGCAGCTGGCATGAGAGAGGGTTGTTATGCTTCCATATTCAGTATTTTTAATTGAGGAACAAATAATTTATTTTGGGGAAAAATGTAAATTTTTTTGTATTTGTATGTCAAAGTGGCCTTTATAGGAAAAGCACATAAAATATTTAGATTAAAATTGCTTAGTTGTGTAATTTTAGTGGGGATTTTTGTATTAACAGGGTTTCTATGCATTTTTCAAAATATACTTGCTGTTTTGTGTTAGAATTATTGGAAATCTTTTTAAAAACATGTATTACAACATTTTCCATGGTTGATCCCTTTACTATCATTCCTTTTGAATACTAAAAAGATTTTAATTAACCCTGTAAATTAATTTTCCCCCACAAATATTTGCATTAAGTCAATATAATGAGTTATAGCATGGGTACATAGCTTTAGGGGAATAAGCCTAGTAGTGCAGCTTAATTCTGGAGAGATGTGTTTGCAGAAGGGTGGTACAGCAGCGTTTCAATTGCACTTAAATCACTAAATTAGGAAATTAGGTTTTTGCTGTACCTCACTAGGGTTTTGTTAAACCATGTCCATCCTGTACTGTTTACACTTGAGCATTATTTAACTACGTATTATTTGTGCAGTTTGCAGTTCTCCGTTCTGTTGGGATTATGTGAACGGATAGGAAAAGTTTTGGAGTGTGTGGTGTCCTCACGGGTTTGACATGAGTTTGGAGAGGGAGGAGAAGAAAGTTAGACCCATTAGAGTATTTTTCCATTTAATTATGTACATGTTTTCACATTAGCTGAGACTGAATAACCAAACTTACAATTGAACTGTGAGTAAAATCAGTAGTTTGGGGGTGGGGGAAATGAAGGGGTTGCAGAACTGCAGGCAAAACCCCTTTAGTTGCACTGTGGTACAACTGCCCTGACTGTCTGTGCAAAGCATAGCCTGAGAGGCTACATCAGTCCCTGCTCTCATTGCTCTGGTTTTACTTTCTCCTCTCGAGGTGTTACTGCAAGGTTTGCTTAGTAGGACCTTCCCAGGAATGTCTATCAACTGAGACTTGAGTTTTATCATTTTATGCTTGTAGTTTTAATTTTTGTTCTTGTTTCTGTTTCATAGGAGATCCCACATGTTCACAGGTTAGTGTAAGTGCAGGCTCTCAGGTGTAGCACCAAACGAGTGTTTCATGCAACCATGCATTCTGTAATTGAGGAAAAATGTGCAATTCTAAGGGCACTTTGACCCATTGCTGAAACACTGGGTCTTGCAATTGAACAAACTCAACAACTGAAAACACTCTGTGTCTTCGTTAGGTGTCTTGAAGGTGAAGCAAAAGGCAGTTACTCCAGTTGTACCCATGGATAATTTGGTATTGATTTTTTTTTTTTAATAGTTTTATGATCTGTTTTTAGAAAAACACTCATTTCTTGGTTTACTTTAGTCGCCATCAATTGCCCAGTGCAGAGTCTGGTCCACCTCCATTCGTTTATTTTCATGGAGTAGTTGCACAAAACCTGGTAACAGCAAAGTAGGAAAGCTCTTTGGTTACTCACCAGTAGCTTCCCTTGCAGAATTGCTTTGTGGCTCACACATGGTATGAAAAGGGACACGGGAATTTTCCTGGATTCAGTAGCACTCGCTTTGTTTACGTGTTCAGTAGAACGTTGGGTGACTAAAGGGAGGCTCCCTTTTTAAAGTATTTGACTTGTGCTTTGAGGACTTAGTTGCCACTGTGCAAATTGTGCTGTAATATTGTACCAAGGATCAGTGAAAGTGTTTTATCTTTTTTAATGTCGTTTGTATTTGACCGGGTTTTATAAATGTAAGAAAACAGAGTGTTGTATTTTGATCTGAAATTTGCGTATGGTAAAAGTAACTTTGCTTTATGTATCGGAGGTTTGTTCAGAACTTGAATTATTTTATAGAAGGGTACAGACCAAAATTAATTGTCTTAAAGGTGTTTAATAAATTAACCAAATAAAACATTGATTGTTTGAAAACTTGTTAACTGCACCTTCTGCCTTTTTTTTTTTTATTTTTAAAAGGAAGAACGTAGTTCAAGATTTTCTCTCAAGGTCTTACGAAAAGTGAAAAAAAAAAAGCAGTCGATTTTATAAATATCATTTCCCATGAGTTATCTGTTTTATTATTAAACATTCCAACATGCCAGAAGTTTAATCAAAGGGGAAAACCCAAAGGAAATAAATGGAGGAGGAAAGGCAATGAGGAAATGAGGGGAGGCGGGATCAGTCCCTCCCTGGCTCTGCCCAGGCAGTAAATGCTTGTGGCCGCTGGGCTGTGGATGTTGTCAACGGCCACTCCAGGAAAAATGGGAGTGGGAAGGAGCTTCTGCTCACCTGGAAAAGCTCTCATGGTTGTTTCAAGGTGTCCATTCTCCCCAGCAGTCACCTTCACTCGTCCCCTTCACAAATACTGCTCTTCCATGCGACCTTTCAAAGCGGAGGAGAAAAATATGTGAAGCATAACTGCTCCCAAGGGCAGGTACAACCAGCTCCTTCCAGGGCTCCCTGATATTCCGACCCTTGGCTGCGTCACGGCGTGCAGACGTAACCCCTGAAAGTTCAGAGACCTGGACATTTTTAAGATGCCAAGCAGCTGCAACTCCAGTTGAGCAATATTCCACCTCCGTGCTGTGCTGCTCCCTGCACTGGGGTACCGGCCCTCACCTCTGCCAGGGCTGCCTCCGCTGGGTTTGAACTTCAGGAAAATACCCAGAGGTCTGTCTACCCTTTCTTAAACAAAAGGACATTGAGGCAAGGCCAAATGTGAGGTAGGAGTCAAGGAAAAGCTGAGGTTTGGGATAGCTTGGGCAAGGGGAGTGAAGGGGGAAGGCAGCAGCATGGCTTCAAAGCAGAGTGCAGGAACTGGGTGCTGTAAACGTGTGTTCTAAAAGAGATGGTGGGTACTAGGACAGAAAAATGCATATTTATTCCACAAATCTCTTTTCTTACTTAGTTCCACAGCCATACCAAGGTCCTGAACCACCAGCCAGGTTGGTGCAGGGAGCCTGAGGCCTCCAGTGTAAACACAGACTGATGATAGGGAATCTTGTGTTGATTTACCCTTGTTGCTGGTGTTCCCATGGTTATGGCTGCGTAGATGGTCTCTGCCGTATCTCCCCTGTCTTACTGAGTCTTGGAAACAAAGACGGGAGGGTGAACTTGGATTTATCTTTATTCCACAGTCTGGAATCCTAACATAAAGGGAAGAGGGCTGCTGCCTGGTTTCCTTTACCTTTTATGCACAGAGGAGATATCACTTTTGAACTTCCCATTTCTGCCTCTTTTTAACCCCTCTTTTTTTTTTCCTGAAGTCTCACAGGAGAAATCCAGAACTGGTTCCTCAAACAGGATTTTCAGCTGAAGCTCTTGATGCCTGGGAGCAAGGCCTCTCTGTGGCTCCTTAACTGCAAGGTACTTGCCAAGAAGGCAAAGTATTGAGTTTACGCAACCGGACTCGTGACTCTGGTGATTTCTGTGTCACACGGAGTCACAGTTGTTCACCAGCTTCTACCTCAGCCTGAGAGAGGAGTGTCCCATCAGCTTTCTCCTGGCAGGAATGTGCTAGGAGAGGCATGCAGCTGGCAAAGGATCCCTGCAGGTTGGAGCTGCTCTGGAGGCATCTGGGTGTGTGAGCAGCCCCAGCTTTGCTGAGCCAGACTCTTCCCAGGGCTGGTGCCTCCGTGCTAAGAGGTGGCATCTGTGTCCTTTGCACAGCCCAAGTCTTGGAGCCATCTTTCAACAGGCTGAGTTTTCCAGGTGAAGAACAGGCTTCTGGCCTCCAGAATCTCAAATCAAGCAGCAAGAACTGCTGTTTGCTAAGCTCCATGTTACTGAGTTGTCCCTTTGCACAATGGTCACTGGAAACAGTAAAATTAACAGAAGAATTAATTGCTGTTTAGAATTCAATACAACCCATAACTTTTTGTCTGGAAGCACCTGTAAAGGAAGAAAATTGATGTGGAGTCCATGGGGTCTTGGTGCAAGTCATTTTAGCTGAATGGTTTTGCCCCTCCACAGATTTCTCTGCTCCAGGCGAAGCCAATGGCAGCAGGATCAGAGCTGTCACTTCTGCTTTTTCCCCAGAGCATTTGGGTGCACACAGGCCAAGCTCTGTCACGTGTGGCCTCTAAGGAATCATGAACCCCAACACTGTGGGCTGGGCTGAAGGAGTTGGCTAATGGAGAATTTACGGTAAGAGCAAAATGTATTTTTAACCACCAGGATATGCTTATCGTCAGGAAAGGGCAAGCAGCACTCCTATCTCTCCAGGGAAGGGGAAGTGTTGAGCGTGACTTAATTTTTTTCCAACTCCTTTTCAAACTCTGAAAGGATTTTTTTCTTGCTGAGACATGTCGTTGGATTAAATCAGGGAGTTACACAGACATCAATCCTGGGTCACAGGTGAAAAATATTAAATGCCAGGCATGCAGTGTTTTTCCATTGCATGTGATGTACGTTCAGGAAAGACCTTTGGAAAGAGTGCTTTGAAACGAGTCTGTTTTGCTTTTTAAAATACACCAAGAGCCCGTCCAGAAGCTTTTAATTTTTTAGGACAGCTTTGATGTTTTCTGTGTTGAAGAGGAAAGCAGATTCCCCTCCTTGTACCCCACCCTGTGCGTCTGGAACAAGCAGCACTTCAGGTGCCTGTGACTGCGGGCTGCTTTGTGGCTTGGGGTGCTTTGCTCAGAAGGGGGCTGGACGCGTCCCCTTGTTTGTCACTGTGCCCGTTCGGACTCTGCCACCCAGGAGAGCACCCAGGGACGCCTGTCCCCTTGTTTGTCACTGTGCCCGTTCGGACTCTGCCACCCAGGAGAGCACCCAGTGCCTGCCCTCGGCTCCCGGACCGAGTCCAGGGTTCACCTCACCACCAGCAGCAGCGCCCTGACATTTTCCACTTTCCACAGCCGGCGCTGCTCTCCCGTTCCATAGTCCTGCCCCGGGACCAGGAAAGCCTTTGAAGGAGACTCTGCGATTTGCTTGCAGGACACAGCAACGATGCCTTTCAGGCCACCTAGGCAGGAGGGGCTTGGCTGATCCTGTAAATACCTGCTCGCCTGTTTTAGTCAGCGGTTGGAGTCACAAAGGAAAGAAAGGCTTTGAAATGCTAAAAGCTGCCTGACCAAAGAGACGGGCTGAGGCTGTTCCCACCCTGCCTCGTTCCATTCCCACGTGCGCTGCCCACCCCCTCCAAACCAGTCCCGCCTGTCCTCCCGCTGTGTCCTCATCCGCTGCCAGGCCTCCCTCTCCCCCCTTCTCCCCCTGCCCGTGCTCGGGGAAGGCGTTTGAGCCCTTGGAGCTCAGTTTAAAAGCCCAGGCACAGAAAGCACGGCGCAGTGCCGGAGTCCCGCAGAGCGGGGCGGCCGGGCCGGGGCTCAGCACGGCCCCGGGGCTGCCAGCGGTGCCTCTTCCACTTCGCCTCGGTTTTCCCTTCAGCGCTGGATGCGGTGACCGGGCGGGGATGGGGAGGGGAGGCTGTGCTGTGCCCTCCTCCCCGCGGAGGGGCTGGGTGGGTTTGTGCCGCGGTTCTCGCCCTTGCCGTGGCTGTGTGCGAGGGTGAGGCACGGCAGCCCGGGCAGAGCGAGGCTCTCCCCGGGGACTGCACCCGCAGAGCCTCGGGAAGCGCCCATCTCCTCCCATCAGCTGCCCGGGGAGCTCAGGGCGATGCTCTCCTCTCTGAAGGGCTTGGGCTTCAGGTGGGGTGATTTGCTTCTTGCTATCTGTGCTTCAGCAGGTTTCGCTGATTTGCAATTAAATCTCCTTTCATGTTGGTTTTAATTGCCTTCTCAGTTCCCCATACTACAGAGTAATGCTGAAGAATCCATTTTTAGCCTTTCAATTCATCTCCTCCTCATTTCAGCTGCGTCTGTGCTTTTCTCCTTGTTGTTGTAGTGTGAAATATTCAGGAAGAAATGTGAAATTCCCTCATCTGAAAGTCATGTACCACATCTTACAGCTTGCCATGAGGCACGGGAATGTTCCTGGCTCTACCTGCTTTGAAGAGCAAACAAAGGAAAGCTGCAAGCACCACAGTGTCTGGTCTTGGCAGATGCTTTGGAGACCAGCCCATTTTCATGGAAATTAGGTTGTTGCTATTAGTTTATTTTTTTTTTGTCAGGACCCGAGCGATTCCTCAATCACTTTTCCATTTTCATGAAGCAGTTTGTGAATCACATACATGTACAACGAAGGAGTTAGCAAATGCTGCTGCCCTTTGATGTATGGTAATCTGGCCTTCTTGTTTTTAACTGCTCCCTGGAGTTTTCCATCTTAGTATGAATATGTCAATGAAAGGCAACAAAGAAACCCCCTCACTACCTTGTACTCGTTTAAAAACAACAGGAAGGTTGTGAAAGCTAAAATGAAAACAAAACTGGTTTGCAGTTGAATGGTTGTGTAACCCCCGTGTTAAGAAATGAGAGAGGAAAGGGCTGAGGAAGAACATTCAGAGACAAACCCTTCAGTGGTGAAGGTTAAACAGTCCCTGCTCAGAAAGGTGTGCTGGACTCACTCTTGGTGCAGGTGTAACATTGTGCCATTGTAGCATTCTCCTGTGCTGGAAAAGTGGCTTTAAACACAGGCAGGTTCCATTTGCCTCCATTTGGAGGTGCATCAGCATCCACGACCAAGTGCACCACAACTCAGCTCAATGTTTACATCTTTTCCTGATTTTTTCCTTCATGCTGAATGGCATTTTATATCCTGAGATGTTAGTCTGGTTGTTGGCATAACCCAAAATCTAACAATTTACCTGCTCTCAACTGCTCCATCTTTCTGGGCTCCTTTTTTTTTTCCTTAATCCAACCTGTTCCTTGGAGCTGATGTAATTGAAATGGCACCAGCCTCGGACCCTGCTCTGAGATGACAGATGCTCCGTGGATTTGCTTTTGTTTGTACAAACACATTGTTATCAAGGTCCTAAAGATTAACATTTTCTTGCTTAAATAGATGCTGGGAATACCTTAGGGGTAGCATAGCTGTTGCCCACTTTATCCTTGAGTTTGAAAATGAAGGTATAACATTATTCCAAATTTTTTCATAACTGTAGAAGTGAATTTGAACGACAAGTCTTCTCTGTTTCCACTTTTTCAGTCTCATTGGTAGTGTGGTGAGAGAACATCTTCCTACAGGATTTCCCTGGTACATTCAGTTCTCTGGATGTACTTTGGATTCGTGGTCAAATGGAGAGATGTCCTCTCTTTCTTTATGACTGCATTTAACCATTGGGAAAAGACAGTTACTGAGTTGGAGAACACTAGAATGATGTTGTTTACTAGAGGAAACAGTCATCATAACAGCCACAGGCATCTCTATCCCTTTGTTGGTTTCAGAGAAATTGGGAAGAAAGGAATATTCCACAAAATTTCTTGGGCTGAATCAAAACCCTGTTTCCAACATGCGATGGCAGCGTCGCTCTTGGGGCTGAGCCTGGTTTATGAGCAGCATTAAGATCTCAAAGTGAGGCCCCAATCCAACAAATATTTAGAGCTCTCCTTAGGCTTTTATTTGCAAAGTCTTTGCTCTGACATTGCGAGGCACCTGTGAATGTAGCAGGCTGCTAGACAGGGAAGTGTTGCTTGGACCTAGAATGGCGCGTGGTTGAAAGCAGAACAGATTGGGAAATCTGAAAATTCAGAGGACCAAGGGAATGTGTTCTCAGCAGAGCTTCTCACAGAATCTTCCACCACTCCCCCACGGTACCAGTTTATTAAAGAGACCTGAAAAAAAAAAATCCCTAGTTCTTGCCAGCCCGGGTGACTCCTATCAGAGCTATGACAGGTTTATTCGATTTGCAAGTCAGAACAAGTTTCTCCTCTCTCTTGAAGGTACATAATTATCAAGATCATCCTTATTGCTACACCCGTTACCATTGCCTATAGTCTTTGGGTATTTGCACTTTCCTGGCACAGTCCTGATTGGCAAAACAAAGCTTGCTTGTGTGATAAGTTTAGTGTAAGAGACTCTTCTCATTAGTGCTGGATGCCATGAATCAGAATGATTAAGTGATTTGTCCAAAGCACAAAGCAGATTTAGTGTTTCTGCACTGCAGTCCTACTAAATCATGAACGTTACCAAATTCACAAATATTACCTAAAAATACTAAATCCTCCTCTCGTAAATGTGATCTGTTTCTATTTATACTGAAGGCCTCAGACCTTAACCATTTATTCCTTCCCTTTAAAAAAAGAGCTCCTAGTAACTTGAAATTACAGTAGTTTAAATTTTCTTCATGCCGAAAAAAGTGTTGTTTGGCACCAGAAAAGCATCTAAAATTTTGTCTGTTTGCCTCAGTTAATTGTCCATGCTTTGGCCAACTGGGGTAACATACCTGCTGTGTGACAGTGAGTGAGCTGCAGGTGGGAATGCTGGAGAATTACTGTGAGAAACTCAGCAGAGGTGAAGACAAATGGTCCAGCAAGAGGATGGAGAATCGGTCCCTGGTGGCCTCAGTTCTGGTCCTTGCCCTTTGCACGTCTGTGTGGCCGGCAGGTGAGAGGGGCAGATCTTCGACTATGCCAGAAAGTTGTTCAGGATGATCCTCTGAACTCTTGGCTCCAAAGTCAGGTCATACCTTGGAGCAGCTGCTCCTGTCAGGGGAGCACAGAACTGACTGGCCCTCGGTGCTGACCCTTGATGACCGAGAGGCTCTCACCCCTCCTGAACAGGTTTCTGCAGCAGCCCCGGAGGTTATTTGGGGAGCAGAGCCATCTCGATGGTGAGTAGACATGGGGGAGGTGGAAAAGGCTGCTCAAGGAGGTGGCTGATACCATCACGGTTGGAAGGGCTTTGCTTAGAGCTTCTGCTGTCAGCTGACTGTGAGATAAGTGTAATTTTTTGCACCACTCCTGCTCTGAAACTCCCCCGTAGCTGCAGGGGCAGACGGGTATCGCCTTTGCCACAGGGCCCAGTATGATGCAAAGAGATCTCACCTTTAATGCCTCAGTGCTCAGCAGCGCTGCTGGAAGGAGGAAGTATGAACAAGATGAAACTGCTCCAGCACCTTTAGGCCTCCCTGCTCACTCTCTGCTTTTCCGGTCATCTTAATCCTCTCCTGCTCAGCAGAAACTACATTCTCCAGGGAAATAAACCTCCTGTGAATGCCCCTGAGCTTCTGATGGCCAGAGGAATGCTGAGTTCCTTCCCTTCCTAAAAAGCCTCTTCAGTAGATTCACATGTTTCAATTTGCCTTCTTCATGAGGCTACTTGGTGACAAGCAGCACCATAACCTCCTCTGAGACTCCCCACCCAAAGTTTTATGCAAATTGTATGTAAACATACTCTCACCATGAGTGATAACCATGAGATAGGTCATGCTTGAATGCCATTTTGTTCATGGATGTTCTGGGGCTCACCAGTGCCCAGTGTCCTAGCAGGGGTCCCCTAAGGCATGCCCGCATCCTGGAGCATCCCCAAGGGGTTGGGAATTTAGGAACAAAGGTGACTCATGGAACTTCCTGGGTTCCAGCTTACACTCTCAAAGTCCTCCTGCTGCAGCATCCAGCCCTCCTGTGTGGCAGTGGAGTTGTTCTGCCCTATCAGCATCATTGTGATTCTGTCCAGAAGGGAGCTGCCTGCACCCACAGGGAAACAAATCCACGGTAGGCACTCAGTGGGAAAAACTCCTTATGTGGCTGCTGTTGGAGGCAGAAATGGCCCCACTCCCAAAATGTGATGGTGAGCTGCCTGGGTGGGCAGGGCAGGAGATTCCCACATGCCCCTTTCCTGTGGTGCTGGCCAAGCCCAGCCTGCACCCAGAGCCAACACAGCCAGGGCCACAGCTTCCCAGGGGTGCCAAGGTGTTCAAAACACACATGGTCTTGGTCGTGTTCTATGGACCAAGCACATCCTGCTCCCCACCGCTCCCACATGGTGCCAAATCCCACTTCCTCTGATGCTCTTTCAGTATTAACAAGTCAGGTCATATGTCTGATGGGTCAGGGACAGGGAAGTCTGATCAGGGCTTTTAGCTCTGTGTACATCTGGTGGGGCCTGCTCCCATTCTGTGGCTCCTCCTGGGCCCTATTCCAGTCTCTTCTTCCTTTCTTTCATTTTTTTCCCCCTTAAAAGGGAGTTGTACCTACAAGTCACATCAGTAAGCACCCCCTGGGACTGCCTCTGTCTTTGTCTTTGCTCCCCCCAAGATCACCACTGTTTGTGTTGCCATGCTGGAGAAGGAGACTGAGGTGTCACCCAGACCCATGACTTTTGGGAATGAAAAGTGGTTGGTTGTGATTTATAAGCTGAGCCCTTAATAATAGGAACTGAATCCATGCTTCATTTCCACCTGGTGGCTTACACTGAGAGATCTGTGGAGGCTACTTTTGTCTTGCTTCTCCATCCCAACTTTGGTGTAGCTTTCACATCACTGCATGTAATTACGCCAGCAAAGAGAGGCTGGAAGGCTTGAAGAGCTGAGGGAGGTTGGCTTTTCCTGTTCCTGTTACAGAGGCAGCAACTTCTGCAAGGAGTGAGGGAAAAGGCAACTCTCCAGTCACTGCTCAAAGCCAGGGCATCAGGCCACAGGCAGAAGAAAGAAGCAGCTGGGTCAGCTCCCCAGGTATTTGGGGGCCTCTGCTCTGGTACCACCAAAAAAATCACAGGCATTTCTCATGAACTACCCTGAGAACAACTGGACTGTTTACACCACCGTTTTCTGGCCTGGGTTTACATGCCATGCATTCAAACCTTAGTTTGCTTTGTCCCAACTTCCCCGTGCAGGCAATCCCTAAGTAACCACGTTGCCCAAAATTACTTGCCCACTTGAATTTGGATAAGTACATGCTTTCCCAGCTGGCTCATTGTTCTGCTGCTAAATATTGCTCAGATATCCTAGCCATGCCAAGCCTGATTTTTATCTGTGGATTCTGCAAGGCAAGCTGTGGAATGCAAATTATTCCAGTGTATTTGCAGGTCTGTGCTGAGGAGGAGATCCCTGGAGCTTGATCCTTCTGTTTCCCAGTGAGTCATTATTGTTGTGTAGGTTGTATTGCCCCACCACTTTGAGATATGAAACCCTGGGGTTTTGCAGGTCACTTGTCTTTTGTAAAAGAACACAGGGTCACAAAATCTCTGTGTGTGTCTAGTAGGAAACCAGCATTCCAGTGGTGATCACACTGCTGCTTGTATGCAAACCCTTCTTCCAAAATCTCACCCAAAATCTATCTCTAGGCAAAGGCGGTGTCCCCTCAAGGCTTTACAATGCTCAAGTGCTTAAGGAAGGAACTCTGACTGCAAACTGACTGTTAACATAGCAAAGTCTAAGGACAGGCAGGCAGCTTTTGTCTCAGGCAAGCAGTTTAAACCTTTGCTTTCACTTAATAACCCCAACAACCAAGAAAGGGTGGGGGAATCTTCTGATAATTATATGTTCATTTGATAGAGTGCACATAAATGACTGCTTGAAAATCTTATTAACTCTTGAAGTTACATTCCAGTTGCTCTGGTTAGGCGTCCTTTCTGCTCTTCTGCTGAACAAAGGAGGCAACTCTATCAGTTGCCTCTGTGAGAGAGAGTTTGTGGCTTCCTTACACGGAACAAGGCAAGAACAGGTTAAGAAATCTTCCCCCACATGGTACCGCTTCCCAAACAGCCAGCTATCTCTCTGCAGTCAGGCTGGGTGGATTAGCTGCTGTGCCAGGAAAGAATGATGATCCTCCTGCACCCACTCGCCTGTGGGGAGGGCTGGCCCAGAAGGGAGCTGTGAGAGGGTAAGGAGTGCTCAGTGAGAGGGGGCACTTCTGCCTTGGGAGCAAATTAGAGCATGTTTGATCACTGGATGGATCTAGGGCATCCCCACAAAGCTCAGCCCTGCCTGAGCAGTCTTATGGATCAAATGAATGTCTGGATCCAGGGATCTGAATGCTTATGGCTGCCACTTGCTTGCTCTGAATTTCCTCTGCCACAGTGACCTCTAGGCCTGTTTATCACAGCCTTGGGTTTTTGCAAGGAAACCCCCAAATTTCCTCTGTTTGCCCCTGTTTCATGCAACCTGCCCTATCCATAGCTGCTGCAGTGGGGAATGATGTGGACACTTGTCCTGGTAAGGCACAGAAGGACACGTGTGGTGCCACAGCAGCAGTGACCTGGCAGGACAAAGGACATGGGTTTTGTGTTTGCCACTGAAGATCCTCTGCATAGAGTGAGGGGTTTTCAGACTGTTCTGGAGATCCAAACCAGGCAGTTTAGGTGATTTCAGCAGAATGCAGGCCAGGATTTGACTTTAAGTACCTTTCCTTGTATTCACTAGTTTTAAAAAAATGCTGGCAATAAACAGCAGAAAATTGCTCACTTTAGTAAATGCAAGAATACAGACTCTTCTATTTTCTCTATTTTCGTGCTTTATTTGACAGTGGTTTTTGACTAACTTCCAGCAGGGCAATAGTCAACCTGACTAGTATTTGTCACCTCCTATGAGCTAAATATAATTTGGATTTTATTTACCTCATAGTATTTCTTTAACAAGATGTGTAACCCACTCTGATGTGAGTTTTTCCTGGAAAAAAGAACTCCCCACATTGCTGTCCTTACGCAAAATAAATAAAATCTTTCTGTCTTCTTGCCACATTTAGATCTATATATATCCCTGGTACACAGAGGAGATATCAGCTTGGGAATTGGCACACTGAGAGAAAATAAATGAATTTACAGTAAAGCCTGGTTATTGTTTTTAAAGACCTATTGAAAGGAGAAGACTGTTCTTAATTTTCTCTCATAATCTCATTTCAAGATGTTTAGCTCATAAAGTTCTGTCAGAACATGGGGCCTGGACTTTTATCTTCACTCTCCAGTTGAAAGCCTGGAGGACACTCTGCTTTTTCGCTCCTGGCTGTGGTCACAAGGAGAAGCCGTAGCCAATACGGGACAGGATCCTGTGGGCCACCACCGGACCAATTCCTTGTCCAGAAGTGAAAAGAGCTGTTGATCCTGCCTTGTTTGCTTTGCACACCACACCCCTGGTTATTGCCTACAATCTAAATTACAGAGGCGGCCAAACTTGCTTCCTGTTCCAAACAATAGCCCTGGCTGACACATCCCCTCGTAACGCACGGAGCAAAGGGCCGGAATGGCTGCGTGGGTTTGATGGGCGGGGGCTGTGGGCACTGGTGGCCCCCGCAGAAGGGTCACCCCCTGCACCCCAGACAGGATGGAGGAAAACGTGGGGGGCTGGGGAAAGATGTAGGGGCTGCCGGTAGTGTGCTGTGGAAAGAAATTACTCTATGGAGGATGTTAGTTAGGGGAAAGGTGTCTGGAAATATGGGGAAAACTTCCTGAATAGAACGAATGTGAACAAGATCATCAAAGGCTTATGAATTTAGTAGGAATTCCTAAAGGGAAGCTAGTTTGTAAGTGTCCAAGTGTCTCAAGGTCTGAGTCATGCTTTTCTCTGTAAGAAAGATGATATTATTTTGTTGCAGAAAATATTTCCATTAGGTAGTTTTCATTGGAAGGATTATACGTGGGAATAAAAGTTCCAATTTCCTCAATTAACTCTTCCAGGAAATGTATGCAACAATCAGAGCTGATGTTACTTGTGTTTAACAGCACTATAGGGAAGAGTTGTGCTGCGTGGGAGTCCCTCTGCAAACAAAGGATATATAGAAAATGTCCCAGGTATTTCTTGGGAACTGTACTGGATTGCAGCCAAAATGTCCTGGAGGATGTAGGTGACAAACCCAGCACTGCCACGTACAAACACTGTTGTGCTCACAGTGTCTGCCTGACAAAGGCCGCTACAAGCTGGCGTGGGCACGTTGCTGTCCTTGGAACACCTGGCTACCAATGCTGAAAACTTCTGATTCTGGTATACCATGATGGTATCTGTGGTCTTGGGATGTGTGACAGCTTCCAGAACAGGAATTACCTTCCTCTTGTTTGAAACAGAGAATGTCACAGTGCGTGGACAGAGCCTCTGCTGCTTCCCTGTGTTTCCCCTGGCGAGGTGCTGCTGGTTCAGTTGTTCACGCTGCAGCTGAACTGGGAGACTAGTGGATAGTGCAGAGAAGGGGTGGTGAGTCAGGCCCGTGATTAAGTGCAGGAAAACAAGCTGTGTGTGCAAAGTGATCTGGGCACCGGAGCTGGAAAATCCATCCGACCCCTTGTGCTGTTGGTTTGAGGAGCCTTGTGTTATGAAAGAGTTCCTGGGCCATTATTCAGACTTATTTTTTCATGGGATGCTGGCATGTTGGGAAACTTTGCATTTACTTCCATTTTAATGTTCTTTTGTTCTGCATTCTGACTCAGAATAATACCTTTCCCTGTGAGCTGGAATTACAGTTGGAACCAGGGTATGGGTTTCAAATTAGTCTGGTATCCTGGAAATCTACCTCACTGATAGCAGTCACAAATCATTTTCCTTATCTCTACCCACAGTTTCTCAGGGAATCCTGGGCATATCTTGTGAAGATTCTCTCTCCCTGTTTTTATCCTTGCTTTGGGATCAGGTGACATCTGGCTCCATTACTTTCTGAGCCTTTGGATAATTTACTCTTTCCATTTCTCTTCCAGCATGATCTATACGATCCTCCCCTGAGACATTTTAATGTCTGGAATGAACTCCCCCATCTCCTCCGGAGAAGACTGAGGCAGATGATTAACTGTAGCCAAATCTACCCCTTTTGCTCTCTAAATTATCCCTTACTGTCTCCTCCTTCCTTCCCTTGGTTTTAACGAACAACCTCATGAAACATCTGACTTCTTGTTTTTTCTAGGGAAAAATTTTAAACAAAACCACATTCAGACACACAGACATACACACACAAGGCAGACAATGAATGCTCAGAGACAACCAGCAGCATGCTCACAGAGGCAGGCTTATATACAGATACAATGACGTAAATCAACACCCAGAAGCATTTATTAAATTACCCAGATATATACACACAGGGACAGGCAGATGGGTTAAGGCTGCGTTTTTATTGGTGGATAAATGAAAACAGCACTTTAATGCCCACAGGAGAGTATTTTGGAAAAGCAGTGGCAGCAGCAGCAGCAGCAGATATTAAAGGTGATAATATCTCTTTATTCACTCTTGCAGACTAATTGGCTTGTCCTAGGAAAGGTCAACTACTGCTGCATAGCAAGTGCAAACCCATACACATTCATAATCAAAAATCAGTGTGAAAGCAGTCCTTCCCAAAATCATCCCCTGCTCCCAGGCAAGGAATGGTTCCTGGAATTTGCATCCCTAAACTCCCACTTTTGATTGCTCTGGACAGCCCTGTCTTCCTTTTCTCTTGCTCAAAGATATGAGAGCATACTGAATTCCCTGTGTACAGTCACCGGAAATTCCCAGAAACCAGCTACACAGCTCTTAATGTATTAAATACACTTTTCCCTGAATGCCCATCATCCTCAGAGTATGGAGCATTGGCTCCCACACCCAATTAAGGAGGCATTTTAACCATAAATGTAAGTGAACTGAAACAACTGCATGAATTAAAGTGGCCATATGTCTGTCTTTCCAGGCCCACATGCAGGATTTCTCATTAAAAACTACTGCTAAGCTAACTGTAATTTCCTTAGATGACCTCGAACCATGGGACTCACCTGTAATATGGTTATAGTGAGGTATAAATTACATACTATGAAGCCTCTAAACATGACAACTTGGCCCCATCATCCCTGCTTACACCTTCCTACCCACTGCCCCAGTCCTGCTGATTTCACCCAACACTTTCTTTAGTTCTTGTTTCACTGTTTAAATTTGGATAGTGTTTAGGACTGTAATGATCTTTGCTCTTGACTGTGGGACAAACAAGAGGCCAAACCCCAGCTGCCTGCACAAACAAGGTCTGGAACACACAGAATGCCTTTATTCTCCTGCTGTTGATAATGATAACCCAGCCCTGCTCCACGCTGCCCACGTTGCATCCACTCCCTTTGCTCCCATCACCTGTGTGGCTGTGGTAAACAGATGTAAATTGATATCTGCCTTGGTGCAATTTGCTGGTGGAGTTAACCAATCCACAAGATGTTTTGCAGCTGTACCATCCCTAATGCTTTCAAGGTCTTACTAGAGGCTCAAGTGCTGGGTAGTTGGTGTTTTCCTGCAATGTCTCATTCTGCATTTTTATTCTAAAGCTTTCTATAGCATTAGTGAAGAGCTTAATCCAAGTGTACTCTTTTCAGCTTATCTTTTTCATGTTCTGAAAACATAGCCTTATATACTGGAAGAAATTTATATATCATAGAAAACACCTCCATTTTCCAATGTTGTAGTAGCTCAGAAACCCTGATTTTGATGGTCAGCTGCAGCCTTGGCCGCTACCAAAGTTACAGCCATGATTTTTGTTGTTGTTGTTTGGTGTGTAGGAGTTTTTTGTGTGTTTGTTTTGTTTTGTTTTGTTTGGGATATTTTTGGTTATGACGTGTGATGCATTTCTTGTAGGTATATGGTACAGTCTGCCCATTACTGACCATCTGTTCTTTTCAGAGAATTCTCTGGATTTGTCATCTTCTTGCTCTGTTGCATTTCACCTGATGACTGTCCTAAGCAAATGACTGCTATTTCTCTATTTTCTGTTGCCTTTTGGATTGTAAGGCCTTCAAGGATATACTTTCAAGAAATAATCTATGCTCTGCTGATGGGCAGGTAAAAATGACAAGGTATGTAACTGCCAAAGTGTTCCTTTAGCTGGATCTGTGAGTCTATAACCATGAAAGATAACACATTAAATGGATGCACCTCTCTGTCCTTTGTATTTGTTTGCTCAGACTTCCCAGGCCAGGGTCTGTGTTAGATATATTTACATTACAATATTCTTAGCACGACAAAGCTTCCAGCACTGGGTGATGTGCATTATCATCAGATGGGAGTTCATACTTTACTTTATAGACCAGCTCATACTAAGGTAAGGAAAGGACTGTGGACAAGTGGGAGAGTTTCAGCTGCCTTTTGTGTAACATTGTTTTGAAGCGATTGAAACACAGGAAATTCATAATAAAAACAGTAATTTAAGATGTTTTATCTTCTCTTTCTATGACTCCTCTTCACCAGAGAACCTGTCATACTAATCCCACTAATAATTGATGCTTTTTCCCCATTCTGCTTTTTTTTGCCTCCCCTTGGTCTTTAAAAAAAATAATACAAGACTTTCAGCATTTCATCCACTTCTAATTTCACTTCCCCATTATGTTGGTTTAGTGAGAGAAGATACACTTCCCTAATCTGGGGACTACTTTTTTTCTTTCTTAGCTGTTCTTCCTCTGTTTTGGGGAAACTTCACCTTATTGTGACAAGCTCAGAGCTCTGCATCATAACCCACACTTCCCTTTGACTTTTTATGCTTGGTTGTGTTACAGTGATGTTTTATTTGTGTCAAGAGCTAAATAGAGCATTTCAAACAGATGAGCACTTGCAGCTTGGAATGACTGGTAGGATGTAATCTACTGATGAAATAGGAAATATTAGCTAGAGGTGGGAACAATAATGCAGACTTTGTAATGGAAATGGTGACTTTTCACTGTGTCCTGCCAAATGATAATTTTTTACATACATCCTAATGGCAGTAAGAATGAAAGTAAATGGAGATGGCAGCCTGATGAGAGCTCACCTTTTCCCAGGGTTTTTCTGTGTCTGGACATGTGGGTGGCCCTGGAAGAAGGCCATGGAGAAGAAGTTTAGGAGTGCTCCAAGTTGGAAGGGTGAAGGTGAGGGATACCTTAGCTACATTATCTGGTTGGGAGCAGCAAAGCAAAAACAGAAATTTCAAGCTCTTTCCTCTCTGTTTCTTCTGCTTATCTCTTTCCTGGTTAATTTTAGTTGCCTCTTTGTTTCTATTTATCCAATTCAGATTTAGACCTGATATTGTAAGAGTTGGGACTTCCTCCTTCCACTTAAGTAAACCCCTTCACCACTGAAACTGTGTTAATTCTGCTTCATTTCAGATACATTTAACCTACTTTGTATAGTGTTTCATCCTACTAAATCAGATCTGGGAAAAGTCAGACTGGAGTGCTGCTCAGATCAGCAGATGGCAGGCTCCTTCTAGCAATTGGCACCACCAGCTTCATCCTACATCCCCCTACATCAGAGCATCTGATGGTGACAGGCAGGAAAAAAAAGTATTTCTGCATCATGCACTCAAGAGCGTGCATTATGTCAGAGAGGAATCAAAGATATATTTGTCCCCAGGGTCTGCACAGCTCGCAGTCAGCCCTGTGCTGTAATGTGCATCAGCTGGGAAAGCAAGAACCCAGTGACGGAGTAATTTGGAGAAGAGTGGAAACCTGAATGCCAGAGATGTCAGAGAATTGCAAGTTCACAGCAGAGTCTGATTTCCCACTTACTATTCCTCTGTGAGGCGTCTTTCAGAATTACTGTAAGTCTCAGGAGTGGGTAATGAGAAACTTGGGGAAAAGAAAGAGCTCCTTGCAAATCCAATCTTTATTTTATGCAACTGTGATCAATGGTGCCCTAATCAAGTCCTTCCTTTCCTCAGGGGCAGCTATTTCTTGCAGGGTGGGTTTCTTTAATCTTTATCTATCTAGGTTTAAATGTCCGGCACCCCTTTTGGGAAGCAATTCAGTTGCCCAAAGTTTTATGACTTACTGAATCCTCTTAACACCATCACCATCACAGTGATTAATTTAAACACACTTCAAATGCAGGACTTTTAGCATTACTGATACAGCATCTCTTTGATGTTTTAGGTGTTTGCTTGAATATGTTGTATTCCCCAGTTTCACTAAAGAGTGGTTTAAAAGTATTTTTTAACAATACAGCATTGTTATGAAAATGAGCTGACTAGTGAGTCTGATAGCAGGAATTTGCTCTGAGTCAACAGTGGCAATTTGCAAGCATTGACTAATGAATTCCATAATCCAGGCAGCACCTCTGTGAACAAGGGAAGAAAGCTCCATTATCTCTAATATGCATCGAGGATTCAAACATGAGAGGAACAGCTGCTGTATAAGAGTCTAAACGGATATTGAATACAATTTGGGAATTCCTGGTCCTTGCTGCTCTGCTTGGAAAAACTATATCTCACATCTCTGAACAGAGAGCTCCCAGGGATGTGTTAAGCAGACAAGAGAAGTGGTTTTGGTTTTTTTGTTACAAAAGGCATGACTGTGGTAGGCCCTTAGAGCCTCTGACAGAAAATTTCAGGGAGAGACAGTAAAAGGAGATTTATCTTTTCTTCCCTCTTTGGTTGACTGGGGAAAGAGTTTGTCAAGTCATGTGTTAATGTCATAACACTGTAAAATGAACCAGGAGTAATTAATAGGGTAGTAAGTGATTATTATTCCTTTTTCTTGTTTTCTCTTTTAAAGCATACTACAAATCCTGCAAAGCCCCTGTGAGGACAGTGGTCAGCACATCCCCTGTAGAGGCATTTAATTCTGGCCCTTGCCACAGCTGCTCCGTTAGATCCCTCATAGCTTGTCAGGTATCCACTGCATGGGTTTACACTCAGACAAGGTGACTTTAGTCAATATTTTTTTCCTGCATAGGTTTTGGCATCTCAGGTGTTTTCTCATGGGTGTTCAAAGCCCCTCACTGCTAAGAAACCTGTGCTAGTGGCACTGAGCACCTGACACAAATTGCTTTCCTTTTCTCCAGAATATCACATTTCTTTTGTTTTGAGACATAGTTGTAGGTGGGTGTTACTAAGCTTAAGAAGGTATGTCAGGAGACTGCTTCTGTTTCAGCACCCAGAAATGACCTCTGCAGAACACCTGATGGAACTGAGTGTAGATCTACAAGAGACCAAATGCTGGAAATGTGTAAAAAGTGGCAGTTTTGTCTTAAGACTGAAAGCTCAGGTATTTGCAAATGATTGTGTTCATGAGCTTTCCTGGTTTCACAGACACACAACTGAGCAGATGAATATTCTGAATAATGTATGTCATAACTGAATTGGTTTTGGAAAAGGGGAAAGAAAATCTGTTGCTGTCCCAGAAGTCTTATCTGCTTTAAACTGGTAGGTTTACCTACAGTGGGTATATCCATGGTGGGTATAACCCAGGTTTCCAGGCTACAGAGCCTTTCAGGAAGCGATGCTTCTGTTTACAAAGCCTATTATGAAATGGCAGTGAATAATAAAAAGAGGGCAAGTTACAAAGAAGTGCAAAGGAAAGGGCAGAGTCCAGGAGGAGGGTACAGAAGTGGCAGGTGGGTCTGAATTGCCCTTCTGCCAATGCCCTCTCTTCTGGAGAAAACATCTTTACCTCTGCTCACTTCCCTGCCAGCATCGCTCTTGTTTTGGTCCAATTGCACTGATATTTCTGCAGAGTAGAACAAATCTCTCTCTACCTCCTTCCCTCTTCAAATTTGACCTATACCTAGAGGCCCTGACTTAAAGGAGCTTCTGCTTGGTAGTAGTATCACCAATAGTAAATAAACAGTTCTATTTACATTTCCAGAGGTTGTGTTTCTCTCGTAGCACAGAAATGAAGTATTTGATAGAAAACCTCACAAATTCTTGAATTATTCAAAACTGATATCATGCCCAGAAGCACCTTGTGAGTAGATAGAGGTACATTTTCTGTGATGTGCTTTTTATTATGAATTATTTGCTCAGTGCTTATTATCTAAATGAATTATTGTCTCATATTCATGATAAATTTCTGGTTGGATTTGTTCATTTGGGGGGAAAAAAGCAAACATGCAGCAATTCCCCAAACACCACCTTGAAATACTGCCAAGCATGTATACCTGAGATGTCTGTTGTGCTGCATGGAGCCAGAAGAGGAAGTCTGGAAGAACAAAAAATCCAGGACTGCAACTGATCCAACTTCTGTTTGCTATAATTGATAGGAGATATGAGGAAGGGTGTTAATTTTAACGTGTTCAGCCCCGGGTCACATACCGGCTATTTATTGCAGGTTGGATGGCTAATGTGCATTTCAGAGAGCTGGGCAGCCAGCAGCCTGTTTCAATTTCACTTGTCTAGACAGGGTTTTGGGTTGCCCCGTTCTGGCAGGCAATGTGAGATTTCATACCTTGATCTTATCGTGCCATGCTGAGCTTCCTTCAGAGAGAAGAACACCTGCAGCCTGAGAGTGGGGATTCAGGGGGAGCTGCAAACGCGCAGCATGTCTGAGGATCTGGACCTCTGTCCTTGACAAGTGTTGCTAGGAGTGGCTTTTGCAGTGTCTCAGTGGATTGCAACACTTTGGAATGGTGGATTTCCAGACTTCGATCCTTTCAGGTAACTCGTGGGTCGACTGCTATAGACCAGCCTTGATTTTTTGCTGCCTTCCGTGGAACACAAGTGGAAAACATCTGCTCTAATTTGCCAGGAAATTCACTTAAGGACACCAGACTCTTACATAATGTCCTCCCGTTGTCGAGCAGCTCTCGGAGAGGACAACTGTGGTAGATTTAAAGCAGTGGTTTGAGCAGGTGGCTCATTTGCACAGATTTGCACTGGAATAGTCCCAGTGGCTGCATTTCTGAGTGAAGTGCTGGTGCAGGTGAGTGTATGCGAATAATCCTACTATCGACACGATTATCATTTGTACCAGAACAGTGCCTCGGGTCAAACAAGAGCAGGTGTCCCTTGTACCAGGCACCCTATGAACTCCTGGAAACAGACAGTTCCTGCAGTGAAAACATGCATCTAAACAAAGCTGTCCTTTCTACTTTGGTTTGGAAGTATTTTTTATTATTATTTTTATTGCAGTTCCACACGTATTTATAGGTATGAGTAGATCGGGGTTTATTTCAGGGTAAATGCCTGTGTCATCACCCCTCACAGTATATGGTGTACAAAACTCTGTGGGAACAGCCTGTAATGTTTACTGCACAACGACCAGTCACTTTGTTTAAGTTCAGGAGGTAAGTGATTATGAGGACTATGAGATACTGACAATTTGAACCCCTATAAAAGAGATTTTTGTCTTCCTGTTGGTTGTATTATTCATGTCATTAAATGAGTGGCTTTCTTCTAGCCTTTGCCAAATTGCCTAATTCTGCATCATTTTATCAACTGGTACTTGGGAGTACTCTGGAGACTTCCTTGCTTTTTATAAATAATTTTGATGCTGACATGCAACAAAACTGTCCCTCACATTTGCTAGCAATTGATAGGTTAAAAAACCTTCCTTTCTGGAAGTGTTTAGGCAGCAATTCTCCTGTCAAATGCAAGCCTATTTCAACACAACAGCTCTGTAACAACACACGTGATGGACATGCTCGCTGTAATTGTGGTCCAGCCGGTCATGTATTGTCTTTGACAGCAGCCACTACAAAAGGTTTTATGGTAAAGGCTCCCAAGCTCTTCCAGTAGCAGCTTGCCTCTCCAACAGATAATCTGTGTGACTCGTGATGGGAATAGATCAGATGAAAGAGCTTTCTCTGGGGTGGGCTGGTGACGCTGCCTGCAACTGCTGGCACCTCTCTTGGTATGGTGACCTATCTGAGAACTATTGCACGGGGAGATGCCACCAGAAACCCAGTCAGAGCACACACTCTGCAATAATCGGCTCAGCACAGAGCAGACCCTCTCCCAACCTCCCTCAATCAGAGGTGACCTTAAACTTTTAAGTATTTCAAGTATAAAGGTTTATACTTTCTCTGAATATGTTGCAAGCACAAACTAAAACTGCCCTGTAAATTCCTTCTAAATTCTGGACCTTGGTAATACTCATTGTGAGGGGTCCCACAGTTCAATGGCATGTGCATGTATTATATAAAATTTATTGTCTTTAATTGGTCCTAACCTGGTTGTGCAAATGAGGAAATTGGAAAAAAGATCTGAGTTCTACCACTGAGAAAAAAGCAAGTATCGATGGTACCATTTCTCTGGGCATGGCATCCATGTTGCACACAGCATCCCTCAGCTGTTAAGCGGTTTAGAGGGCTTGGAAGGGAGTTGGTTTTTTCATTGCTTTCTTTTTTTTTGATAAACGATTGTGCTGCTTCACGGATGATCAGAGGACACTCCACCCCCTGCTCAGCACAGCGTGAGAAGGTGCTGCTCTCCCTGGGCTTCCAAGGGCTGGAGCATTGGGGAGCGCAGCCGTTCCCAGCTTCTCCATAAAGCCAGAGGAAAGGGAATATCACTGCTGAAGTGCCAGCAGCCTGCCACGGGCTTCCTTGGCCATTCTCTGCAGTGGTTGTACAAGAGCTTAACGCCGGAGTGGGGATGCTCAAAAGTCGACCTGCGATGATTTGTTACCGACAAGGAGAGGTGGTCACACCCCCTGCGTCCTGCCCGGGCTCCCGCCAGCGCAAGGGCTGCGAGAAGGGGACGCTGACCGCACTGAGTGTCCCCCTTCCCTCGGCTTCCACCTGGGCTTCCCCTCACTGTGGAGGGGCCTGGCGGTGCCCGCACACCTCCAGCCCTGCCCAGCCTCATGCCCCGATGAGCTGCGCTAAGCGAGGTTTAGGTTGGGCGTTAGGAGGGATTTCTTCACAAAAAGGGCGATTACACATCGGCACGGGCTGCCCGGGGAGGCGCTGGAATCACCGTCCCTGGAGGTGTTGAAGGAAAAGCCAGGACATGGCACTCGGTGCCGCGGTCTGCTCGACGAGGTGGCGTTCGGTCACAGGCTCGACCCGGTGATCTCAGAGGTCTTTTCCAGCCCGAAACGCTCCCGGGGTTCTGTGAGGGGCGCGGCGCTTCCCGCGCACCTCCCGCGGCCGCCGCTGCCCGGAGCGGCTCCGCGGCCATTGACGTCAGGCAGGGCGGCACGTGACGGCGGCGGGGCCAATCGCGGCGCGCGGAGCCGCTCGGGCAGAGGGGCTGTGTCGGCAGCGCCCGCTGCTCTCGCCGCCTCCTCCTCCTGCCGCGGCGGCGGCGGCGCGCGTGGGGACCCGCACACACAGACACGCACACACAGAGGCAGGCACACACNAGTTTGAATAAGGATTTTATCGCTTCCCTTTCCCCCTTCTCCCCTCGGTGCGGCTCAGTCCCTACCCCCATCTTCCCCGACAGGTTTTGTTGTTGGTTTTTTTTTTTCTCTTCAGCGTGCATTCTTTTTTTTTTAAATCTGCCGCGTGGGGTTGGATTTTTTTTTTGTTATAGTTTTTATTTTGAATTTTATTTTCTTCGGTTGTACCCGTCTCTACCGGCCGTAGAGACCGGTCCCCGCGGGCGGCCGAGCGCCACCCCCGACCCGGCCCGCGGGGCTGCCATGGATCGCACCGGCGGCTCCGGCGGGGGCAGCGACCGCAGGCAGCCCGAGGAGAGCAAGCCGCTGCTGGGCGAGATGTCCGCTCCCGAGGGGAATAAAATGGGTGCCGCGCCGTGCCGGAGAGCCCTGCTCCACTGCAACGGCATGAGGTACAAGCTGCTGCAGGAGGGGGACATCCAGGTGTGTGTCATCCGGCACCCCCGGACGTTTCTCAGCAAGATCCTCACCTCCAAGTTCCTGCGGCGGTGGGAGCCGCACCACTTGACCCTGGCGGACAACAGCGTCGCCTCGGCCACGGTAAGAGCCCGCCCGGGTCCAGCGGCCCCGCCGCGGGGGCGGGCACGGAGCGGCCGCGGGGATCCGCGGTGCGCGGGGCCGGGGGATGCCCGCGCCCCGCTGTCCCCGAGCGGCCGGACCTGGCGGGGACCCCCGGGGCCGCCGGTGGGCGAGGGGGGATCGGCTCGACTGGGTCCCGGAATGCCGGCGAAAATCCTGAAAGGATTTTTCCCCCCCTTGTTTGTAATCCTAAGGATGTTTATTTTTGCAGTTTCGTTGTTGTTTTTTGTTATTTTCCGAGCAAGGCTACTATTATTGTTGCTGTTATTGTTGTTGATTTTTTTTTCCCCTTATATAAAAAAAAATTCCTTCCTTCTCAACATGACCCCGACATAGAATCACCGCACTGAGCCCTTTCTATCCGAAAGCAAAGTCGGCAGATACCTGCTGGCACCTTGGCCAAGTTGGAGGTGAGGGAGGTGGAGGATGCTTTTAATTCGAGAGCGAAGGCTCGGGTTGTGCGCGGACTTCGCTGTGGTTCAGGCCTGCTCTGGGGGCTCTGGTTTGGCGGTCACATAACCTGCCCAGATACAGGCAATGGGATTGGAAAATATGGAGATTCCTTCAGGGTTTTCTTCCTGCTGGAAAATGATGCAAGACAAAAATGCGAGGTGGTGATATCAGCGTCACAGAAGATGTACAATAGACGGATACTGTCTTGAAAAATATGATTTATATTTTCATATCCAACTTAAAATTTCATGGCCAATATTATTTGAATATTTGTGGAGTATATAGAGTGATTACACACAGATTTTATCTAATAAGCGATTAACAAAACATATTTTACACTGATCTTTAATCAGTCGGTACTTGGATCCTGTCCTTTTTTGATTTATATGTAAATGTCTCATTTTTCTCAATGGCTTCATCCTGGCCTTCCTATAGGACACTGATACGAGAGAGTGGATTGGCTTTTGTGTAGATTTCTGTTAATGGTGTATTTCAATGGATTTCATCCAGCCTGTGCTGTGCTCGGAGGTTGAATTTTTTCACACGTTGGTACACAGACATAGTGTGTGTAAATGTCTCTCCTGCATCATGCTCTGCTCTGAAGTATTCAGAGCAGGTTTTCAGTGGGAGCTGCTTTAACCTTCAGGTAGGCCAGCTGCCTGTTCTCACAGAGCTCTTTTTTGTGCCACAATGACATCTCTGCTTGCCGTTTCCACTGGGCTCTCGAGGAGGTTTCCAAAGGGAATATTTTCTTTCTTTGATAGAACTACTGTCTAAAAGGAGAAGGAAGATTTGGTCGAGCACTGCTGGAGAAAACCTCTGAAAGACATGAGCACGAGGAGTTTTTGCAGTTCTTAATTTTGTTAAGATACCATCATTGTAGAGGGGGAGTTGAATATTAGTGGAGATGAGGCATTCTCCTGGCAGTATCCATAGCTGATTATTTCTAAGCCGAGGAGGAGGATACGGGTAGAGAGAGGCACGATCACGCTTCAGATGTTCTTCTCCGCAATGTGGCAATGCCAGGCATGAAGTTGTATTTGTACAGGACACGTCAAACTCTGCTCGCTGGCAAAGCTGTCGCCAAAGAAACCATCTCTGAAAAGATTTCTGAAGTCCTATGGGGTTGTGCTTTAATTAATGTTGAGGTGTTCTTATTCCTAATTATTTTATGTGTATAAATAGCAAGAAGGTACTAAAGCATTGTGCGTAGCATTGCAGGCTCCATTTTGTTGAGCAGTGCTCTTCATGCTTGGTCTTGTGCCTTATCATTTTTTCCCAGTGCGAACTCACCCTACAAATACCGTTGTTCACAGAAATATCTGTGGTTTATTGTTTCAAGTAGTATCTTTGGTTTCCAGGGGGTAATTAGGGCACAAGGATGACATCTGCATTCACTTGTTGCCTGACTGTATGGGTAGGTTTAGCAGGTATCTTTCAGACATTGGTTCTATGATAGCTACATTTTAGTCTTTTTTGTTTTGAGCTGGAAAGATGTGATTTTAGCAAAATCCATAATAGTTTAAAACCCCCCCCCCCAGAGAAATGGGGTACAGGCACAATGCCAAAACCTCCTCAAACTGGAGGTAGATATTTGAATGCAACTAATTTGGTTTTCAAGAGCTATAGAAAAATATCCATTCTGTCCATTGAAAGTGAGCATTGGGAGCACTCAACAGCTTTGATAACAAGGTCATTTTTACACATGGGGCTTTCTACAGGCAGGATGCTTTATGAGCAGCCAGTAATTAATCTTCACATCATCCCTTTGCAAATCCTCTGGCATGACGAGTTTTACTGCATTCTATATAACATGAATAAAATTGAACGGGAAAATAACATCACTTTGTTTTGCATTTGAAAGCAAAAGTTGTAATGACAGCTAAATCCAGATCTGGCAAATTATGTCCCTGAGTACAGTGGATAAGTTATTTGTTGATTCTAAGCACTTTATATCCTTTTTATTGTCACTTGAGACATATATTTGAATTAAATTCTCTCCACAAGCTCTTACTTGTCAGTCCCTGGGCTGCAATATAGAAGTTAGCATTAGTTTGTGTATGGATTATTCATCTGTAGTTTATTCCATGAATAGACATGGTATGTGCCCACGTATATAAGTCTGAATAATGAGACCCTACCTACATTTTTTTGAGAGATAACTAATTTGTTCTTTGTTTGGGCAGTTACAATTTTTGTGCTGACAAGATAGTTTTTGGTGGCAGAAGTGCTATGCAAGAATGCAATGGAGCAACTGTTAGGCCATCTTATTTTAGCAAAATTTAGGGAGGAAAAAAATAATGTTCTCTATGAAGTGCATTTTCTGACATTATGACAAGTGACTGCTTGAATTAAAATTAGTCCATGTTAATCAAATAATAATAATAATAATAATAATAATAATAATAATAATAAGTGTATTCTGAATTGGTATATGCACTCAGTTAACAAACGTGGAAAGGTATTAATTTGTGGACAGTCCCATAACTGTAGGTGTTGGGACTTCATCTGATTTATGTATTGTTTCCATTGTTTGCTTCATGTTCTTATTTCTCAAAGAATTGCTTAAATATAGCTCGGTGTCACCATTACAGTTTCACTCACATCATGTCCAGGGTTTCATTCTGGTTAAGGTTTTATGGAGAAGGTGAATACAGATCTGTAGCTTTTTTTCTGTTTTGTTTTGTTACTGTAACTGCTGAAGTCCCAGCAGGAAATTTTGACACTTAGAAACTTTGTTTGTCAGACAGCAGCTTGCCTGGGGATGAATTTGACTTTCTCCCCCATGGGAGGAATAATGTTTATTTTATAAACATCTACCAAACTCAAATGTAGCACCCTTACTAATTTTTTTTTCACCAGTGAGATCTGTCCTTGCACAGCTTGAGGGGCAGTGATAGTAAAAACAAAGACAGAAGTAAAGTCCAGTTTAATATTTCTTACGAGGTGTTTTTTGGGTGGGGCAAGGCAGGGTGAGGAGTAACCCTGTCTTCAAGAGAAATGTTAAAATTTGATTTGCAGTGGTTTAAACATAGGTGTCAAGACTGTTCTGTGTCTTTAATATCCTTCTGCATTGTCCCTTTCATGTCTCTGCCCTGCTTTTCTCTTTCATTCTTTCTCTTGCACCAGTGGGGAGTAGATGTTGAGGACAATGAGTTTTAAAGTCCTGGGTTGCAGGGAAGACTTGTGATACATATGTTTGTGCAGCGGACAAGGAAAGAATAAATAAGTGATTCATTTTCTCTGGCTAGGGATGACCTCTCTAATTCCCATCTGGGAAGATAAGACTTTATTGAAACCATGAAGTTACTCATTAATATCCCTCAAGGAGGTGGAAACTTTGGCTTTTCGTGCCCGTTTCACATTTCTCGGTTTTGCCTTGGCAGGTGGGTTGAGTGTAATGTAAATGTTGTGTTCAAAGCTGGTGACAATCCTGAAAAGACTTGAGTTTCTTTTAAACATTCTTCTGTACAGACATGATGTGTGAGGACAATAGTTTATTGACAGGCTGGCTAATCGTAAATGCATTTGAAACAAGAATGTAAGTGGATTAGGGAACTGCATTTGTGTTTTCTTCTAGAGACAAGAACGCACCCAATTAATATTAAATGAGGCGGGGCAGGATGATCTGTTTCAAACAGGAGAAGTGGAGTAGAAAATTGTCTTCTAATTGTTTTTTAAAATTCAACAATTTTGCTACTGCATGTGTTTCAGCATGCTATTACATGTCTTTCCTTCCTTATTTTGGTAAAGATAGAGCAAAAATTCCTATCAAGCTGGACTCATTGTTTACTTTAGCACAGATTCCCATTAGTTAGAAAAACACACATTTAAAAATTAAATTTCCCTTTAAAAACAACTAGCTAAAGTGGGAAGTATTATGCAGAGCTCAAAAGTTTCAAAACATCTTACAAGAATAGGTTTTTTTTAAGCTTTCCTGAAAAAGGAATATTGTAGCATTATCCAGATTGCAACTAGAATTAATATGAATTTATAATAATAATAATAAACAGTCTATTCAGTAAACCAAATGCTCTCTTTAAGTCCTGCACTGTTGATGAGGCTCTACGAATGTGACTTAAAACTAGATTGGTGTGCCTGCCATCATTACATGTATAAATAAGTATGAACACTTAAATAACAAAACAATTTAAGATAATTTTTTGATTTTTTATAATAATGGAATGATAAATTACTATTTATGTTTAATATTTCTCATGGTTTACTGTTGCAGATGATTGCTTTCATTTGATGAGAAGTGGTACCTGTAGGTTTTGGTGTACATATATTTGCCTGTTCTGGGTTGTTGCTGTCTCACGGGTATTTGGTTCAGGTGCATCAGAAAGGGCACTGAATCTCATAATTTGCATAAAAGCCATGACAATTTAGAATTCTCTGCAAATTGAGAACAAATTGCTCCATGTTATCTGTACTGTTGAAATTGAGATTCTCTTTCACAAGTGAAGGCAGGCATGTGCCTGCATTAACAAACCCCAAATTTTTTTGAGGATCTGGTGATTTAATGGAATATCACTCTGCTTTGACAAACTTATTTTATTGCTATATTAGTTAGTAGTTCGACATAAGAAAACCTAAAACAATATTTCTGTAAAGTTGTTTAATGCCTATCAAACATACCTTTGCATATATAGTTCCTGCAGTGGTTAAAAGCATATTTATAACTCAGTAGTGTTAAGGTATGTGTTTATATGTCACAGAGCTTATATAAAATATGAAAACAGAAAGTATATTCATTGACAGAGTGAGAGCTCTCAAGGCTATTAGTGTTAACACCCAGCCAGTAAATTTTACATGTTCAGGAACATAAATAAAAAGGATACTCAGAAATACTTGTGCCTCATTTTTCCTTTTGGCTGGGGAGTAAAGATGTGGTGCTAGTCACTACGTGGTGGTAATAGTCCCCATGGGAGAGACTGTAAATTGCCTCTGGTCCTCAGTGGGACCTGATCCTGCATCAGAGCAGGGCCTGGAAGAGCTCAGCATCCCTCACAGGGCTGGGCCTTTTTGGAGCTCTGAGACAATTTTTTTTTTTTTTTTTTGTAGTGGAACATTATAACTGTGATTATAATAGTGATGGGATGAGTGTGCTAGATCATCCAAGGTGGGGTGTAGTCCTTCTAGGAAAGGATATGTTGCCCAGAGAAGCTGTGGTTGCCCAATCCCTCGAAGTGTCCAAGGCCAGGCTGGACGGGGTCTTGGAGCAACCTGGTCTAGTGGAAAATGTCCCTGGCCATGGCAGGGTGTGGAACAGGATGTTCCTTAAAGGTCCCTTCCAGCCCAAACCATTTTATGATTCTGTGAAACTCAACAAGAATGTTTGGTTTTTCAGAGGTGATAGGCTATGCTGAGAGTCCCATCTGCATTGATGTTCCAGTGTACAAGGTTAGGTTTGCTTTGTTAGCAGCTGTGGGAGAACAGAGGCTGAAGCCTTGTTCCCACCAAAATCATTCACAGAACTGTGTCCACTGCAGGACCTTTTTGGAGGAAAAAGGTGTTAGGTTTAGTACATAGAAAAGAGTGATTTTTTTGGAGCTCTTCAATTTATTGTGTATAATTCATTGGTACTTTTGAAGTTCCTAGATAACAGATGAGTTTAACATGATACAATTTCCTTCTATGTTGATAAGCATGGCTGACCTAATAGGATTTTACTCATCTCCTCATGTAGGATTTATGAGAGAAGAGACCTACCTCAAATAGTTCAAGCCTTTTGGAGTCTTTAGAAGTAATTAGATTGTGGGTAGCATGGGTAGATTGTGGCTGGTTTATTGGTGTTTTGAGCGGGGCTAGTTGCATCAGTTTTGTTCTATGTGTTCATAGATAACGTAGTGCTTAATTCCACAACGTCTCGGTTTGAGACAAGTTTAGGGGGAAACGCTCTGGAAGGAACGTCTCCTCCCTGGAAGAGGTTTCATCACTCCCTCCCCCACCGATACAAAAGGAATTTCTTCGATGAAAGTGAAAAAACCTATTTATTTAACCAACAGAGTGCTGGCAGGGCACAGGAAAAATGAGTAATGTTAGATAATAAACCTCCTCGATGCAGAGAAAGCTGGTGGATTTAGAGTTCCCTCTGTAGCTGGCTCAGCCCCTCCCGAGGTCGGGATGCAGCATCCCCACAGCCTCCCTGGTCCACGGGGTCTGATGATCTGGTTCTGGGATCACAGCTAGGCCAAACAGTTCCAGAGGAAGAAGAAGAAGAAATTCCAGAGGATTTTGATATACAGTCCTGGGAAAACTTTTTGCCTCAGCTCACACGCTGGCTGGAAGCAGGAATCCACTCTCTCCCTCTGCAAGCAGAGTGGGGCAGTGTGTGTGAGTCCTTGAACACAAACCACGCTGAGGAATTTTCCTGGCTCCCCCCCACTCTTCCCTCAGACCCAGCTTACGGCTGTGGGACCCATTTCTGGGCAATAAGCAGATGATAGGGGAATACAGCATTATCATAAAATCACCCCAAGACACACAAGCAGCTGAGTGTTTGAAGATGATTGATACTTCAGCATGTATAATCCATTTGGAGAGGTTGTGCATGTGTGTGCACTCAATAAAATAACTTTTTTTGCACCGTCTGCCGATGCAGTGTCATTGGCAGCAGTGCTGGCTGAGTCAGCCCTGGCCTGTGCCATTCATTTCTGCATCTGTGCCATACCCTGTCAATCCATCTTTCGTAAGCGCTTAACAGTTTGCAGGGTCAGGTTGAGAAAAATCTCTGTGAGCTGGCTGGGGAACACTCTCTCTGTTTGAACCTTTTGCAGATTTGTTGTCTGTCTTTTAACTGGATCAGGGAGCTGATACGTTTCAGTGTACAGTCCGCCAGACTGTTGAGGAAGAAGAGAGCGGGAAACATGGTAGGCTGGAATTGGTGCCAAAAAAAAATGTATTATTAAATCATTGCGTAAAATTTTCCTGTTTTGCACAATATTTAAGAATGCAGGGACAACACCAGGAAAGGGGAAAGACAATTGAAAAGCATACATTATAACTGATCACATCAGTGGTAAATGAAGTTTTAGCTTTTGTGGTTGTAGAGGAAAACATGAAGAAGTCAAAACCAGATGCTAAATTAAAAGGCCTTTACTTCATAGGCTTAAAAATTAGGAGAATTTAACAATACTCTGTAGGTTTTGGAAGAGGGGACTCTTGTTCCAGGATTTGCAGACATTTGTTGTTACCAGTACTGGCATTTCCAGTACTTAGAGTGATTTGTTAACTTTGCCACTTGGGCTGTCCCATGCCTGATGGGACAGGGCTAGTAGAGTGGGAAATACAAGCAGGTAACCTGCTGGATCACAGACTGTGATGTCCAGGGCATGAATGTATGGGGAAGGCTATTTTCTTCTACTTTAATCTGAGCTTTCAGTAAGGTTTTAAATAATTTTGACTATTTTTCCTTTTTTGCAAAACTAACAAAAAGGTATATGTTTTTTCTGGATTTGAGTGTTTCTGCGAGATGTCTGCCATTACTAACTGGGCTCAAGAAACTCATTAAGTTGCAATTACTTAAATCTGAACTGGAAGTACACTCAGTCACGTACATTCTTGGTCTTGCTCTGTTGAAATCAGGAGGGTAATTTGAGGAGAGGGATTACCATTCATTGCCTGTAACGTGAATGGCAGGATGTGCTGTTCAGAAAGCCAGGAAGGTTCAGCGAGGGATCACCGTGCAGCTCGCGCTTGGCTGCTGGCTGGGGCACATGGCTGACTCTACTCTTGGCCTTGTGCAGGTGTCTACAACACAGAGCCCCACTTTCTCCCTCTGCCTGGCAGATCTCGAGGTGCCGAGTGACCTGCAGTGGCTGGAGTGGCTCTTCCATGAGCGAGAGGGTTGCTGGAAAATTCCCTGTTAGACAGAGCTGGTGTAGAAGCCGTTGCTCTTTCACCCGTTTTATGCCAACATTTAGACAGCACTGTCCTTGTGGAAAGTGAGTTTGTGACATTCATCTGTGGGGAAAACCTCATTCAGAATCCTCAGAAAGGTCCTGCCAGCCGTCGCTGCTGCTCTGTGGGACCTGTGCCAGCTCCGTCCTGTCTCCGTTCCTCAGACAATAGAGTTTTATTAAGAAAAAAATGCTTCTTGCTGCAAGTAGCTCTCTTTTACCCCATTTGGTCTCGAAATTTGCTGAAACGCTGCTGTGGCATGTGGTCCTGGCTGAAATTTGCAGGAGGGTGGATCCTCTACAGGGGCAGCTGCTCCTAATTCCTTGAAGGTGTGGGAAGATGGTGCTGCTGCTTCTGCTGTTACCTTGCTTGGTATTTGCACCTGTGGCCATTTTCACTTCTGAGGCCGTGGCAAAGTGAGAGGTTAAAATGGAGTAAGGCTGTTCTGGGCCCCTGGAGCACCTCTCTCCCTTGTCTGCTCAGAATATCAACTTGTTTTGGGGTAAGACCTCTTGTACTTTTCAAAGTATGCTGCAGCTTCCCTAAAGTTCTTGTTCCTTGTGACTGAGGAATTGTGTGATGTTCTCATTGGATGAAAAATTTAAAAGGAATAATTGCTTTCATTGATTAAAAGAGTAATTACCAGGAATTCAAAAGAGATGACTGAAAAATGGATATCCGGTGCTTCTTAAACTCCAGATCACTAATTTCTTGATATTAAGAATGGGAATGTTGAATGCTTGGCACTGTCACTAAAGAACTTTTCTTTCTTGGATTTCTAGTTCTTAAAGAAAGGCTAAATAAATGGAATATCTTTCTCCTTTTGAAAAATTTAAAACTCAAACCTTATAAGCACACAGAAATGGATTTAGGTTTTGTAGGATTTTGTTTTCAAAGATGCCACATGTGGTACAGTAAGTGTTGCCTGAAGAAAGCTGACATTAAGCTAAATCAGAGGGTTTTGTTGAGAATAGATAATTGTATTCCCAAATACAATTCTTTTACATTTATATTTTGCATAATATTTTTCTTAGACCTAAAGAGAAACTGTACTAGCAAATGAGAATCAGAAATATTATTTTTTACCTAGGAATAAGTTGTACATATTTTGAAATGTATGAATGTCCATGCATATTTTATGGATGCGATTTCTGATGATGTAAACCCAAAGGTAAGGCAAGAATTTTGTAAACAAAAAAGTGGCCTCATTTTTTTATTTGTGTATGGACAATTAACATTAACTGAGCAACATCAGGTAATTGCATTTGCGGGTAGACGGTTTGGATAGTTTTTAAAATAACACCTTTTTTTCCCCCTAAATCTCCTTAAGATCCCCCATGGTGTGTTCCCTGCAGTACATTTCAAACAATACTGAACAGGTGTTTCTCAATGGTGAAGATCTGATATTGCTATTTTTTTTTTTTCTTCCTGGTCTTTATCTGTTTTGGCTTTTTGAATATAAACTTTTGGGATTGGCAGGTGCCTCTTACCATGGCTGGTTCCTGCTGTAGTGGGATTCTATTGTACCACAAGAGTTTCTTGTTTGCTACTGTAATAAAATGAGTGTGTATTGTGAGCAGGCTGGTTTTGCTGTCTAGAATAAAATTGAATGACTTTGTTATCCATTTCTGTTATTATTAATATTTATTAATTATTAACAGTATTTAATTATTAAATATTTAATTAATTATTAATAGTAGGGCATTATTAATAATAAAGTAGAGACTACTTTAAAAAAAAAGATTTTGAAACTTGCCAAGTGGACTCCAACTTTTTAATCAAAATACTAAGGGTGTGTGGGTTTTTACCATAAATATGAATGTCTGTTTGACCTGTGAACAAAAAAGAAGAGGGATTATTCTTGGCCTTTAAAACAGCCAGGAAAAAAGGTATTTGAATGACAGTATAGTATCTTCGTTCTAGTAATCCTTGGTTTCAACTTCACTGTGCTTCAACCATCTCCAAGTGCTTTATGATCAGTGTTTTTGTATGTGGGGAAAACAAAGAGTCACATAAATGTAGATCAGACATGTTTGCCACTGTTGGTTCATGCTTAGTTTGCAGTTCCCTCTTAGTTGGTGTGTGCATTTATTGTTCACTCTGGAGGGCCTAACATTGGACACCAAGGATCAGCTGTGCCTTGTGCTGATGCTCCTGATAAATCACTGGTGGGAGCTGGAGCAGAAATGATTTTCCTTTGCTTTGTCTGCTGCATCTTTCCTCCTGATTTTGATGGCTATTCATCTTCTTAATGGTTGTAAATGTCATTAAAAATCAGTGGAAGCGTGGGAGAGTGACTGACAGCAGAATGTGCCCCAGAGTGTCGTGCTCTTCTTACTACCCTTCAATCTTCCTGCAAAGAAAATATCTGCCAGGGAACCAGGTGCCAATCAGTTCAAGTCTCTTGCTTTCTGCAGCGTGTGTGCTTTGTGTATTCTCCTAATAGTCACTTCTGACAACCTACCACTTTGCTCTTGTTTCAGAGGCTGTTAAGATTGAATTCGGAAATAAAGAGTAAGTCAGGGAAACCTTGACTGCACTGAAATTTTCAGGATGAGAATGAGCTTGCAAAATAGTTAAAGAAGCAGGGTGTTGCGATTCTTTTTTGTAAAAGGATTGGCAGTTCTCTCTCCCTTCTCAAACCTTGGATTTACTATACAAACTTCTTGACGTTGAGCTCATGAATTTAGGAATCCCTTGAGAAGAACATGATTGCAGAGGCATCTTAAAATACCATGTTTCTCTCTGGTACAATGTAAGCTGTAAGAAGGTAGGAAACTAAAAGTAGAACTTTATGTGGACCCTTAAATAGAGGATCTGTGAGCCATTGGTGTAAGATAATGCAGTTCTGCAGGTTTTTTTTCTGGTGGCTATGCAGTTATTGTAGCCAGGGGTGTGAGTGTCGCGTTGTTCCTGGCAGCTTGAAGGGGCAGTTGCACAAGGAGAGATTTCTTTGCCTTGACGCCAGGCAGGGCCCTGGATGTCAGTGACGGAGAGTTGGGAGCGTGTGCCTGCCTCGAATGCCCTGGCTCCACAACGCTCTGACGACTGCTGTGGTGTTCTGTCATCTGAACAGTTTGCTCAGTATCCTGGCTCTGAGAAGGAAGGTGGGAGGAGGGGAACGAAACTGTGAAAGGCCCAGTGATTCTTGAAGAGCAGCATTTACTTTCTCGGCAGAGATTTCCATCTCCTTCGATGGACTGTGTTGAATGAGATCCATCTGTGTCCTTGTCTTACTGCTCAGCATTGAAGTGCCCATGGTTTGAGTACCTGTTGATTCCTTGTGGAAGATTAATTGTGTTCAGTGAAGCAGTTGTGTTCCTTATCCACAGGAATGCAGAACAGTTTATTTGGGTGTCTGGAGGAAGAGAAAACAACATCATGTTACAGATGTCATTCAGTCATTGTTTAAAGCAGGAGAAAATCCATGCAATTGCTGTAAACTTCTGCCTTTAGTAAATAGGTTATGGTAGCACAATTATTGAACTGCAAAAGGAGCTTCAGCTTATTCTTTCAGTGCAGGAACAATGGTAATTCTCCAGATATTCCTTACTAAAGGAATAGCCACTCCAGCTGTGTAATAAGGGCTCAAAGTAGTATTCCCAATCATGTTTGTTATGAAATGCAGCCCCTATATGGAAGCAAAGAGCGCTGATGAAAGATATTATGCAAGTGCAAATTATTACTCATTGCTTTAGTTTTTCTTTCAACTCTTCATCGTTCTTTCAGATCCTCCAGGTTTTTTCTTTCTTGATTTTTTTTCTTTTTGTCAATGCTGTTATGGTGACTTTTGAGGAAAGATTTTTAATTTTTACCTAAAAGGTAGCCTGACATCCAGAGCCATGAAACAGGCTCTTCCTCTCCCAGAGGAGCAAAAGGTTTGAGTGGAGTCTTGGCACTGAAAATCCCATCTACTTTGCAATCATATAATATGGACATTGAAGCAAGTATAAAACTTGTGTTGGCACAGAACTTTGTTACTGAAGGTGAAAGTAGGGACATGGTTAACATCTCTTGTCTGACTGAAAACACATTTCCTAAGGTTGGATAATTCATCTTTTGTGATCACTGGGAATGAAACAGGAAATAAAGGTGGGAAAGCTTGAAATTAAATGAAATGTGCAGGACCGGACATGCACTTTGGTATTAAATATTGACATACCCCTTCCAGGTAACCACTTTGCCTTTGCAATTGCCCTGAAGACTGCAACGTCTTGCTGTGGTGTTTATGGTGAAAAATTTGTTGACACTGAGAAGTACTTCTAGTGGCTTTTTTCCTAACGCTAATGTACGCTTCTTTTGGTGCTATGTCACTGCCTTCCTTGAAATTAATCTCCTGATTTATTGTAAGTTATTTCAAATGTCCCTGGTGACTTGGGTTGACTAATGCACTTTAAATATGGCGAAATCAAATAATCTGTTGTGGGAGTTGACTGTGTATCAGGCTGCTCCCTCGTGCAGACAGACAGCCTGGGAAAGTACTGAGCCCTTGGGGGTGCTTATCCAAATACAGGAGCAGGTCCTCTCTTGCTCTGTGCCTATGGATTGGAGTGCGGGTTGGTCAGTTTTAAACCTGGGATGAGTAGGGATTGAGGCAGCATTATCTGCATTATCTATGTATTGTGTGTTCATGATACTACAGCATAGCCTGAGTGGGGTTGAAGGAGGAAGGGAAAGAAAGGAGGTGATGAGAGGAAAGAATTAAAGCAGCATCAGGCTAGAGGTCGGATGGATCTGTGTGCTCCAGCTGAAAAGGGAAGTCTCTGAGTCGGTGGCTGCAGAGTGCTTGTGACTGGAACGTTTTGACTCATCTCGAAGGGATCTTGTCCACAGTGCAGCTTCTTCACATGGTGCAGTGATAGCCCACAGTGTGTGAGGCCTGTGCCATTGTACCTTCCCTTTTGAACACAGTTAAAAAATGAAGGGAATGTTTACGTTTGGTGGGTTATGTGTTTCCTAATGCCTCTTCGTTTATCATACCTGCTTTAACTGAGATAAAGATGTAGTGCTGTGTAACATTATCTAGGTTTAACGTCAAGGGTTCGGGAGGTTGTGTCTCTACTTGTCAGATTTTCTTAGCAGAAATAAGAGAACAAACTTACCCTGTGCATCTTCTTGCCTGTACAGTCTGTACCTGGAGATCTTCTGAGTGCTGCTGTCTTGAGACCTTTGTGTCTGATCTAAGGCTCTTGCTGTGCTCAGATTTCATGTTACCCGTTTTTTATTTTGGAATTGTAAGAAAAAGGCATACAAACAATGCTCTGCTGTTTCCAAACACTGTGAAGTTTCCCCCTTTGCTTCCTGTTTTTGTAGCATGTTTGTGAAAAGACCTTCTCTGCTTTGCAGTGGAATTAGGCTTAATGTAAATGCATTCTGCATCAGCTACTGTGTGTTCCAGCATGCAGGGACCCGAGCTGCTCTTCAGCAAGCGTCATTACTCTTTATTTATGGTAAGACTAGATTAAAAAAGACTGGTGCATGTAAAAGTGAAAGCAGAGGCAGTGTTAAATTGTGCAGTCATGAGCTTGTTGTTTCCCTTCCCCCCAGTATGCAAGCCAGTTAGTAACCTAGTGATCTATACATGAGGCTTTAATTGGATATATGCCCAGAGTGCAGATTAATATGGAAAAGCTATAAAGGCATGGGTTCACAAACTTTATTTGACCACATGAGGACTGTCTGTGTGATCCCATGTGGAATGTGTGAGGGATTCTCAAAACAAAGAAATACCTTCATGTATTTGGGCAGATCTGTGTGTAAACCATGGGGTACAGAGGTGATGTCTCTGCCTTAAAGTCAATAGACTGTTCATTAAATAGGACTTCTTCAGCCTTAGGTGCATCTGTGGCCTCTGTGTAATTTACTTGACTTCTTAAGTTTTAGTTTTGATAATTGCTGGAGGTTTCTCTTTACAATTGGATATAATCTTGGCTGCCTTTGGAGATAAGGGGGGGTGTGAATCTCTCTGTAGTGAAATAAAAACAAGCAGATGTCTGACTGCAGCTGGCTAGAGATAAATCATTTCATATAAACTTGCCTGGAGAACATGATCTTACCCTTCTATAAACCTACACTCCAGAGGGAAGGGAGAACCCCCATTAGTCAGTGACACCCTCCTGGCCTAAAATTCCAGTGTTTCTAGTTTGCAAATCACATGAAACACAGGCTACTAGCTGCATTCAGCAAAGGCTTTCTCAATTTTGAAAACACTTGTAACAGAGATTTTGTGTCTCTTCTGGGGATTTTTTATTTTTAATTAAAATTGCAGTATTCCTAAATGTGTAAAACCAGCCACAGTCATGTACCTATATTCTCCAAGCCAGTTTACTATTGATAAAATCTCTTTTAAACTGGCATGGTATTGCAATAAAGAGTTTGGTGGCTTGGGACAGCCCTGTTGCAGGTGAAGCTGACCTTCCTGACCCATGGTATCATGGAGAGCAGTAAGGCATTCCACCAATCTCAGAACTCTGTTTTTCCTCTTTACCATCCTCTTCATGGTTGTTTGGCACATTATTCAGTTGCTCCCTGAGGGTGATGGGATGGAAATGTTACCTCCTGTAGCATAAGCCCTAATCACGAAGAGTGGGGAGCTGATGGTAAATATACTCCCATAGTTGCAGAAAATAAGGTAACCTTAATTAAAGTTCTGTGCAAGTAGTTTCAGTATTTGATTCCAGCCATTTGCCTGACGAAGGCAGGGAATAGTCCCGAGCTCTCTGCCTGCAGCAAGAATATGGGAATTGAAGTGACTCATTCTCAGGGACGGCGATGGGAATGAGGCACTGCTGTGGTTGCAGATAATTCCCTGGAAGTCTCCGTTGTGCAGAATGCATTAATTGAAGAGATTCATGAGCTGCTTAATGCCACATCACTTCATTTCCTCATCAGGGAACTGAAAGTCTCATCTGTGTAGGAAAAAAACAGGATCTCTCTGGTTGCGAGTAAATCTTGACCTTTGTAAAAAGAGGTTGTGTGTGTTGTCCATCATATTTGCCCTGCATTAAACCTGTTGCCATGTAGCTTGAATGTTCACTTGCCCTAGTATCTATTAGCTGTGGGGACAGAGTCAGCTGTGTAAAGATGTGCATTTCTGAGTGCCCAGAAGTGAGCAGTGGAGACGAGGGTTTGCTGCTGGGTTCTTCAGTGCAGTGCAACAGAAGGATGGGTGGTTCCTGTTTGTGACTGATCACCATCTGCAGCCACTGCATTGGCCACAGGAGGAGAAGCATATCTTTATATTCAAGAGAGAGGATATGGCATAGGATACCCCTGGCAGAGACCTGGAAACACAACAATACTGTTCTGGAATGGATGGGTGCTTGTCTCCTGCAGGCAATAATGTGTTCCTAGTGGGCAGATCTGATGCCATGTGTAGGCAGCAGAACATAAACAGTGCAGCCCACCATTTGCAGATTTAAACTGGAGAAGACAATGTGCTACACGTATGGAAAACAGTCTTGCTGTGTGTGATACCATGGTTTTCAGAATCAGAGGTACCCTGATGCTGGTTTTCCCCAAGTGCTTGTTTTTCTGACTGTTTTGCCCATTGCAGGCTTAGGTGAGGGCTAGTACAGAGTGGGTCCTGTGGCATTTGCCATAGTTTATCACCTGACCTCTTAGGCAATGCTTCAGACTGAGTTTTTATTAGTTTTATGGCATGGCAAACATTGCACAGAAAAATACAATTTAACACTTACATAGCTACTTGTTTAAAAAAAAAAAAGATACACTTTTCTTACAAGAAATTAGTCAAAATCAAGAGTGCTGCATCTTGATTGGATTTGTGAGTGTAGAGGTTGTATCTTACATCTTTTGATTTGATCATTGGCCAAGCAGAGCTGGTCAGTGAAAGGAAATGCCCCTTCCTGTGGCTTTATGTGCTACTGCTATCTAGAGTTTTGGTAGTATCTGTGAGACCTTAGGGCTGAACTTGGACTCCTTCTGTCTTTCTAGCATCTAATTCCACCAGGAGGTCACAGTGGTTTCAGTTGTGTGATTCAAGCTCGCAGTTGCCATGAACAGCCATAGTGTGATAGCTGTGCCCTTCATCTGTGGCAGGCTGGTTAAGAAATAAGAAGTACCTTTTATATCCACTAATAACTGAGTTTTCCTTCATCTATGCCTTTGGGAACATTTCAGTACTTTGCCTGGCAGTGTATCACTACTCTGAATCTTGTGTGGAAAAATGTCTGAAGCAAATTAAACAAGATGACTTGTGAGTAAAAGATCACGTCAAAACACTAGAGATGAAAATCATTGAGTTGCTGGGTGCAGTCTATCTGTGACTGGGAAACCTTTACTGATGCCAGGAGAAAGGATTGACCATAGTAGACAAAGTTGCACTTGAGGTTTCTCTGACCAAAAAAAAACCAATGAGTCTCTTTATTGCTGTGATTTATTATTTCTGTGATCACATGGCTCGAGGTATTGCGAACACACGGAGTCTTAATGGAAGCCACAACAGGTTGCCTATCTCAGCAAAGTCCAGCTTGAGAATGAATCTCAGAAAATTAAGGTGGAGAGAAAGAGACAAAAAAAAAAGAAATTATTTTTTTGGCATTATATTTGTGGCTTGGCATGTCTAGATCCTGGGAGTCCATTCTGTTGTTTTTACTCATAGCATCTTTCTCTCTTGTTGGGAATCACTAAGAGTGATTTGGCATCTGTGCCATACTAGTAAAAACAATCCTAAATACTTATAATTAATGAATTGTGTAAGCTGCCAGCGAGTGATTCGAGGGGATGGAATAACAGCCACATGGACAATATGAATTCTGCATTGACTGGCAGCGTATGTCAGAGTTAGTGCTGCTTCAGTTTTCTGACACTGAATTGGTTTAGCGTGTGGACTTCTAAATAAGTAGTGCTTTAAGAAAGTGTATCAGTTGCCTGAGCTGAAGCCTGTGTCTAGGATGGCTTAGTGTGAAAGCAAAAAGCCATACTGAGATCCAGCAAGGGAAAAGAGCCTGTTTTCAAATGATGAAGCTTGTTCTTCTTGGAGAGGAGATGGTACTTCTAATTTTTCTTAAGAAGAGTTAACCCACAACAAGGTATTTAAACAAAACAAGCTACTTGGACTCATTATTAAAGAGATGATTTTTTGAGGGGGAAACACTTTTTCAGGCTTTTAGGTCCCTCTTTGAACTGTGTCTTTAGCATGTATATGTATGTCTAGTTCAGTTGAGAACTGATAGGACAGTACTTCCTTTGCTTTGATTCTTTTATTCTTTGAGCATTCCTCCTCACATGGAAATCTTACAAAATGCTTCTGTTTCTCTATGGAAAGAGGGCCAGAGTAGGGAGAGTTGATGTTCTGGGCAGTATATCCAAGATAACTATAGATGCTAGAATGCTAGAGGAAAAGAAAGCAGCCTCAGGAATAGTAGGATTTTAAAAGCTGTTCCATTTGTGCCAAGCTGGTTTTCTTTTTTTTTTTTTTTTTTCTTTTTGGTTGTCATAGAAATGTGCCAGCCCGTGTCTCTCACAGATGAGCTCACTAAATGAATGGCTGTGCAGGATGAGTCTGGTTTCAATGAAGATGTTTATACTTGAAGAACACAGATGGACTTAAACCACAGCCCAGAATCTAAACACCCCTGAGCTCCTGGGGGAGGGGAGTGATAGGAAATGAAATCTGGATTTTATAGCTCAGGCCTGCATCTGTCCTCCTTGATTTGGCTTTATGAGTTATTATGGGGAAGTAGGAGAGGAATATTATCTGCAGTAAAAAGGGTTTGTTTGTTGTTGGATGTTGGGGGAAGATGATTTTGTATTTGGCCCAACTCCATTGGGTTGGGAGGACTTTCCTGCCTTGATGTCTTTGCATGACCATCACGGCTGAGGTTAATTGGTAGCAGAGATGTTACTCTAAAGTACAGTCTTTAGCAGGTATTTTTTCTGCTATTTCTGTACCCCTGTTACTCTTTGTCTTTTGGAATAAAATATTTTGAATGAGGGCTGATGATTTTGTCTCCTGCACCTCACGTGAAATGCTGTGGTACAGGTTTGTTAGAAGTTTAGAAGCTGGTGCAAATGATTACAAATGGTAGAGTCAGCATCAGACCCATGAAATAGCAAAGAATTTGCAGATGACACAACTAATAATCTTCAGTGAGGTGTGTCATTGAGCTCTGAGCAAATGTAGTGCAGCCAGAGAGTGCTGTGTTGAATGGGGCAGTGTTCAGGGCAGGCAAAAATGTCCTTTGCAGGATTTAGTCTCTGGATTGTTTGCTTTGCATACGAGCATAATTCTGTGAATGCTTTTTGCTTCCAAGAAGCCCATTAATTCTTTACTGTCATCTACATTTGGCACTGTCAGAACGCCTCAGAGGAGCTTAGGTGTAAAATGACAATAGCTACAGTATCTCCAGGGTTTTCAGGTATCTGAAAGATTTGTTTATCTGCCTGTCTTGCTTTCCTTGGTTTTCTATTCCTGGAGCTGGGCTGCCGGAAATGATGCACGTTGCTGAATGCAGAATAGTCCTTGCTGTGCCAAGGCATGTACTTGGAAGAATGGGATACTATGTCCTATTAATTGGTATAAATAATCAAGAGTATGGAATAAATGAAGTACTGGCTGACTTTTTAAAAAAAAAATTTTAAGGTGTATTCCTGACAAGTGGTAGGGAGTATGTTTTTAGATGAAATCCACCCTTACCAGAAGTTTTCACTATTGGAGAACAATTTAAGGACTTGCCACTCAAACCTGCTTGAGCATATTTGAGCCTCAGCTTTTGTCATAGTCTTGAATTCAGCTGTGCACACTCTTCTCTCAGTATTCTGGTTTTGCTTGTTATTTGCTCTTAACTATCCTGCTTGAACTTGTATTGGAAGACAGGTTAGGCTAGAATTGCCTTGCCTTTTAAGGAAAATTATTTTTTTAAGCTAAAACGGATTCTTCACATGCTACAAGCTTTGGGAAATGCAGTTTCAGTGCAGAGAAATTCCTTTTCTGCTAGCCTGACCTGTGTTTTGTGGGATCTGAAAAGGTCTCAGCACTGTTAAAGACCTTGGTCTGTCAACTCATCCTCAGAGAGGGAAGAGGGAAAGGAGGGATCTGCAGTCAGTGGAGGTGCAGTCCTTGTGTGTGTCCTGTGCTGTGGACCCCACACTTCACTGGCATCTGCTGTCAGGCTGCTCCACTTGGGAAAGCTGCAGGTGGGGAAAGTGTTGAATAAAAGCAAAATGGTTGATGTACCTGAGGTAGGCAAAGTGCCAGGGCCGCAGTGTCCTTCCCCACGGGGAGGGTCAGCTGAGCAGGGCCAGGGGCTCGGGTGCTCCTCCAGCTCTGCCACTGACTCAGCCCACCAGGAAAAGGGCTGGGGAGCCCTGCCTGCTCCCCATCCAGAGAAGATTGATTTCAAGGGCTAATCAATTAGGCAGCATCAATTGGAATTTTTGAGACAAATTCATTGATAAAACTACTTGGTTTTCTGATAGAGCTCTGTGAATAATTTGTCCTGTATTTCTCCTACTACCAAACATTGACAATAGCTGTTTCTTTTCCCAAATGCATCTCCTTCCATTCATTTTTGTAAGGGCCTTTCTGGAAAGGGAGTGCACAACTGATTACATTACATTTAAGGAACTATGAAGTGATCAGCATGACCGCTGCCAAATGCGTGGAATTAAGATGGAAACAATTAAATGACCATTTAAAAATATTTTTTCCAGTTACATCCTAGAACCCAGACCACAAGAAGATTTTTGGGTAATGCCACTGTTTTCAGTGTGCCTTGGGTAGGCTGAAACAGTGTCAAAGCAGAAATATTAAGTGATCAGAGAAGCTGGGTTTTTATAGGACGCATTTGCTGTCCTACTTGCGTGAGAAGTTTGCAATGATGCAATAATACTGAAAATTATCACTTTCACCGTAGGAGCATTGATGCACTGCTATTGGGAATTACTGCTTTCACTGTAGGAGTGTTCATTTTTCTTCTGAGGTCATTAAAATAATCTTGTTTTTACTTTTGTAATTGGCTCAGGTTGCTCTTATTGGGGGAGGGGAGGGTTTGGGTTTTTGTTGGTGTTCGGGTTTGTTGTTTTTTTTTTCACTTCTAATTTGAAACACAGTTTTAACATTTGGATTGTTTGAAACAAAAACAAGAGAAGTCCCAACATGAGCAGTGAATATTTTTAAAGGACTTTATGGCTCTAAGTTTCTAACACAGTCCAGATGTCTCCTATCTCTGCTCTTTCCGTAGCCTTTTCTGGCACAGTGTCATTGGATTTTGAACTTGGTCCAAGCTGTGTGCCAAGTCCTGAAATAAAGTAAATCAGTGAGTTGTTCTTGGACATTTCTCCTTAATCCAAACCAACCCAAATCAAACTTCAGCTCTGACCTCAGGACTGCACAGTCAAATATTTTCCTTTGCCTCCTCAGTTTCAAAGTAGCAAAAGCAGGAGATTACCACTTTGCAGTATTTAAACAGAGGCTTGTGTGACATCCGTGCAGCTGAAGCAACTGCTTTCCTTGGGACCTGGTGCCTGTCAAAACACCAGTGATGTTCTCCAGCTCCATGATTCTTCACTGGGATTCCTTTTGTTGGGTCAGGATGCACATTACGACCACACCAGAGCAGGATTTATTTGGAAGCATATGTTGTGTCAACAATTAGATAGCAACCAAAGGAAATATTCCATGGTGCTCTTTTGCAAATATTTCTGCCTAAATGTCTTAGAGAAATTATTGATAGGACAATAATTCAGCATCAGGACTAAGTTTTGGGATAAAGGACTGTCTTCTGTCTTTCCTTATGCAAGCACTGGTCTCCTTTGTATTGAAGCGCTCCATTGAAGCTGGCCTCTCCTGCAAACAGACTGAATGGGCCACCTATTGTCATTGAACATTCAGGTGACAGCACAACAGCTTATGTGGGGAAAAAATTGTTGTCAGGGTGGTGTTATTTTAAGAACAGTTTATTTGCTGGACCAAAGGAGACTCAACAGTATGTGACACAAATTCTTTGCAGAGTATCAGTGGGTTTGAGGCCTGCTGGTTGTATTTTTTTCTGATGGCCAGGTTCAGATAAGTTTAATTAAACTGTATTTGTTGTCCAGCTCTTCTTTAGACCCAGCTTCCACTGAAATTGATATGAAGCTTTCCTCTGTCTTATCAGGCTTTGCACTGGGTTCTCAAAACGTATGTGATCTGGGTGTTTTGGTGTAGCTGATCGTGCTTGGTACAGACCATGGTCAAAGCAGGAAGGATGCAGGAGTCTGGAGGCATTTCAGACAGTACTGTCTTACAGAGGGGAATGAGAATTTCCAGCATGCTCTGTGTTGGCCTCAGTTCAGGTTTTTGGGATCCCCACTGCAATTGTATATACATATTTGGCCGCTCAGGGAATACATTTCTGTAGAGGAAAAGAAGGCTCCTTTTTAAACTAGGGGGTAGCATATTGCCTGTTATCAAGGCTGGTAGGATTACTTTATTTTCAATTATCAGTTTTGTTTCCCTCTGGTCTTATAGCCAGTGTTTGTCTTTCTGGCTGGATTCTATATAAACATGAAATGGGTAACTAATGGGTCCTGCCTTGGGGCCAGAGAGCACAAAATTTACCTTTCAGAAGTAGCCAAAACAGCCACATGAATAAAAATAACTTCCATTTTCATAGTGAATTCTCTCACTTGAGCTAGTTGTTTACCAGCTCATTCATGTGCTATGGTAGCAGTGGGACATGTGATTACCAAGTTGTTACGCAGCAGTGAGTACCGGGGACATCAAGTAAATGAGTTCTTTTGCAGAGAAATGCCATTAAATAAAGATTTCGGCCCTTGTCCTGTAATTATTCCATTGCCTGACAGAGCTGTGGTATACAGATGACTGATGTTTCCTGTGAGATGCTGTGTTTGGTGCTCCCCTCATGGATGCTCAGGATTCTTTTGCTCTCTGTGTGGAACATCAGGCAAGGACTGAGCAGTCACCCTAAGCTTCCTGTGCTTGTGCACTGGGCAAAGGATGTTTCCCCCAAGTGTGGACGTTGTCTGAACTCCATGGCAGAGTCTCCCAGCTCTGTCTGTTGGCTCCTTGCACACAGGCTGGACCTGGTTGTGTTATAGAGTGACCCTTCCATCAGGGCTGACCTGCTGAGCTCGCTGGCATGGGATCAGGAAACCAATTTCTGACTCAGTCCGGTCTTCTGCTGCTAAATTGTTGTAACACCCTCACCCTTAAACATCAACATCTTCACCATGTACCCCACATCAGAAATGACCTGGATATAACAAACCAGGTTCCCTTCTTTGTCATATCAGGAAGGACCTAAAGTTGTTCTCTGCCCTGGAGGAACTGGGAGTGAATTTGCCAGAGCAGGAGGTATGAGTTAGGCTGTGGGAGGTTTTCTTCCTATCAGTGCTACTCAGAGCTTGTCACTGGAAACAGTTTAGCCAAGATGCTGGGAGAAAGGCTGCAGTGGGCACAACCTTCATATGTGTGTTTGCAGATAGATAAAAACTGCTCAGGAGATCTTACGGCTTTCACAAAGGGATGATTTGAGATAAAGCTCTGTCAGGGAACTACGATAAAAGAACTGAAGCTGAAAATGAAAGAGCTGTTGGGTGATAAGAGGAAACTCCTGTGTTTTGAGAGCTGGACTTCAGCTAGATAAAAATCTTAAAAGCCCTGTGCAGATCAGCAGAGTATTGGTCTTGCCTAGGTTTCGCTTAATTTTCTGTCTGCCACCCAGCCTGGAGGAAGCAGTTTTCATGCTTCCCTGGCAGCAAGATTTTTGAATGTGGGAAACCTGATAGTGTGTCTGCTTAACTACCAGACTTTGGCCTGGTGCCCTTTCTGGTTTCCTTATGGGGTAAGTGCAGGGATGGGAAGAATGTGCTTCTTACACGTGTAGTCATCTCGGTGATAGTAAACTGTGACACCGATACGCTGTTGGCCTCCCCTGCCTGCAGAGCCACTGCCGCGGGCTGGGGTCACCGGCAGCGTAGCAAGAACTCTGCTTTAGCTTTTGAGTGCAAAAGAGAAACTAGAAGTGAATTTTTTTTTTTTTTTGGTCTGATTTGTTTTTTGAAAAGCTGTAGATCTTAGTTCTAAACTGTCAAACTAATGCATGTTAATCTAATTTGCTCTGTTGAGACTTTAGCAGTGACTGCTAATATGCAAACAGAAAGCCTCCACTGTGTGCCAGCAGCAGTTTTCTCAAATTAGTCCATTTTAGCCATGCTTAATATGGCCAGTTTGCCTGCAGAATATTTGCTTGGGTGTTTAAAAAGCTCTGCTACAACCATTTGAGTGTCTTGGAGGAGATACAAAAAGAAACCCATGAATTTTGGATGGTTCACCTTACAATTTTACATTTGTTAAATTGCTTTAGTATCATTTTGTGTGATGTTCAGGTCAATGGAAGGGAATTTAAGTAATGCAAGTAAGAACAGCCACCCGCTAGGAAGCCCCAGCCTGGATGTGACTGATGGCTTACTGAATTGGATGTGTAAAGCTTGCCAAACAAAAGCAACATGTTTTGAATTATAAAAATGTAAACTGAAAATATTAACGCGATTAATTTGTCCTGCAGACAAAAGGCTCCTAAGATTATGAGAAAACAGTTTTATTAGTTTATTTGAATTTTAATGTTTGCATTTTGTTTGTTATTATTTGGGGTATGTGTTTAGGAAAGCAGCTTGCTAGGGATGTTGCTCGTTTCAGACTTTGCTTTCTGGCATCCCAAGTGGAAATGAAACTGTAGGTGTCAAGCACATTAAAAATGAATTTAAGATCCTGGGGAATCAACAGCCAGGACTTGTAGATCTTGATACTGCAAAATACCGCATACCCTGAAATCCTGCTGGGAATGGAGTGCTCTGCAATGGGCAGGGTGGGAGCCAAAAAGCAATCAGGGCAGGTAGACGTGCACTAGGAAGTGATTTGGCAAACACTCATTTCATCATGACAGAGCTGTTTGTGATGGTAAATGCTTACAGGATCCTTATGAGTTGGTCCTGAGCTCCAGCCACGCACAACTGCAGTGTAGGAGCTGGAGGCAAAGCCTAATTAAAGTGGGGGATGTTTGGATTGGCTACAGTGGCCCTTGGATTAAATCTTAAGACTTTAGTTCTGAAGAAGACTTGTACTTTGTGTGTAAGTAATGTATACACTGAGGAGCATGATTTCTAACAGTTGTTATTATTGGAGAGTGCTTTGTTTTTCTGCTGGGAAGTGTAATTTACAAGGAAGAATATTTCTGAAGTATTTTAGAAGTTTTGTATATATTACATGTCAAATGGCAAATTGTTTATTGGTATGGGGTCATACAAAGGGGCGTTTACTGGCACTCATTAGGACTGTCTGGTGCAGTTCTGCCACTTCTTAAGTTACCTGTTGTGGACTGTTATCCCAGTGAATCTGATAAATCATGATGTGGTTTCTCATGGTACCCTTTTTAATTGGTCAGTATTATCTGTGTATCTTTGGTGGGGAAGTGGAGCCGTGTACTGTTATCCAAAACCAAATCCAAAGTCTGTGTCAGAGGAAGAAGAACTTCAGAAGTTCAAATTAAACAAAGGAACTGAATGAATATTGGGAAAAAAAAAAAAAAAGATTGTTTTGAATACAGACATTTCTAATCCTGATAGAGCCTTCTCTTAAAATAGCAAGCCAGTTGTTATTACAGACACTTTTGGCGATTTAAGGTTTTTCAAGTCAAATTGTGTTCAAGTCATACAAAGATTTAAAAAAAAAAGTAACTGATGAGCTGTTCTTAAAGGCATATTCCCTCCTGGAAGTGCTCAAGAAATTGGACACCCCCTACATCATTAAGATTTTTTGAGAAATAATGTTTTGGTGACAGGTTTATATCTTCAGATCCTTGTACAAACATGGAATAAAGCATTTAACTATGTGCTACTGGAAAATAAGGCTTAATGTTCAACTGTAGTGCCTCATTCAGCCTTTTATCTTTTCAGTTTCATTCACCAAGAAATTTCTAATAAAAGGATATTTCTTAGTCACGGGTGAAGGTGTTTTCTGATCCTCTGCCTGTGTCTTACGTGTCATCATTAATCTGTTTTCCCAGTCACATGTATGAATGGATAATAAAGGCCAGGAAAATAGGTCAGCATTAGTCAGTATCTCTATCTCCAATGCTGCTAAAATACCCCACTTTGTCAGATCCTATGTTTTACTACTTTCTTGTTGCTGTTTTTTCCTAGTCGCTCTGTCTTTGAAGGTCATAGAATTTTAGGAAGCAGGTTTTCAGCTTGTCTGATGAATATATTATTAATTTCCATATGGTACCAGACAAGTGTCTCTTCCATTCAGTTTGCATTGTTGTTGGCAGTTTCCTACAGAGCTGTATTGGTAGGTCTCCATTTCTGCAGGGGAATGGACTGGAATCCCCCTAGTAACAGCTATGGGGAAATTAATAGTGCACCTTCCCAGTGCCAGAGGGAGGCTAAGAAAGCAATCTGCTCAGGCAGATTTACCTGAAATTACCTGGTTCGGAGGGACCTCCACACAGAATGAAAACAAAGGGAGTAATTCTGGTTGGAAAAGTTCCTTTAACTCACGGGATGAATGTGATGTCAGGCGTGATGTTTTCTCCATTTCACTGAGCCAGGTTTTTGTTCTGTTTCTCTGGGTTTTTACAAACAGCAGCAGAGGAGTAAAAACACTGGGACTGGAACCTTCTGAAAACAAAGGCATTTTTTCCTCACCAAGAGTTTTACTGCACATGAGGAACTGGCTCTGACCAGAATTGCAGACATTCATTGGCACTGTATTATTTAAAGAATTGAGGGCATTCATTCTCTTTCACCCTAAAAAGGCTTTTGCTGTACTTGTGGTCATCCTGAGCAAATCCTTGTGTCTTTATTTGTGTGGGTCTTTTACTGCATTAGGCCAGTAGCATTCAATAAACAATGTTAACTTTATGTAGCTGTTAAGTACACTGACCTTTAGTATTGGTTTGCACAAGCCGAGCACAATGAGAGTCCCACTGAAATACCACGGCTGATTTAAGCAAATTGCTGTCCTGCAATCAAAATATGACATTTCTATTACTGAACAGATGCTTCATCAGCGAGAGCGCCGCTCTTTCCCAGAGCTAGTTCTCTCTTTCTGTCTTTTGATGCTCTTTCAGTCTCGGTTTCCTCACCTGAAAAAGAGAAATAAAAATTCCGTGTCCTCGGGAATAACCAGGTTAATATTTGCTGAGTGCGTTGGAGCTGCATGGTCCCATGATACGCTGTACGGGGTCAACGTGACTATTGCTAAATCACACTCCAGTCAGAATTACAGTCATTAATAGCTCTGAGTCTGGGGAAAGAGTCATTGCAAATACTGTAACAGCTACTTTAACTGTTTCCTTTTAAGCAAACAGAACCTCTTGACGTTTCTGCTGAGCAAGTTATAATGGCTTAACTTATTAAAATGCAGCAGAGTGTCTTGTTCCTCACTGGCCACAGTAGCCTTTTTTTCTTCTCACTGAACCAACTGATTAGGGAAATTCCAACAAAAATGATGGCAGTTCTTCAGCTCGGTGGATTTAGAGAATGGCTTTCTTGCAGTTACTCAGGTTTGTGTCCTGAGAATGTGCAAGCTCCAGCAGTTCAGCAACAGGAGAAAAGGGGAACCCAGAATCCTTGACGCACGTTCTGTAATTCTGCTTCCCATTCTCAGTGTCTTGGCTTTGGGTTTTCAGCACATGAATCAGCTTTGTGGAGGGGAATGCCTTGTTTTAACAAAAAATTAACTCTCTCTTTCCCAGTGGGTTGTTGGTACTGTAGCAGATATCCTTCTGGAGATCAGGAGCAGGGAGGGGCTGCCTTCTGGGTACATTCAGGCAGCTGTCCTTGGGCTCACAGTTTCACCGTGACAAATACTGTAGAAGAAGCTGGGGGTTTTCTGGCTTCCAGACCTCCCTGTGCCATATGCCTCCTTGAGATGAGAAGAGTGAGATTACATGTGCGCTAACATTCTGCAAGGTGAATGAAAAAAATGGGAGGGGGACCATCCACAAGATCCAAAGAGTTCTTGGCTATAACATTAACATAAAATTACTTTTTAAATATCTTGGATATCTGTAAAATGAAGGCAATTTCTCCATGCTTAGTCACCTAATAAATAGTGGTCAAATAACAGAAAAACAAAAGCAAAACCATCACCCAAAAGAAATAGTAGAGCAAAGTGAAGCTGGAGAAGCTATTAAGCTTTTTCTCAGGTATGAACCGGTCAGAAATTATTCTGTCAATCCTTTTCTTTGTTTCTTTTACAAAACAGAAGGTGTTTCCATAGGAGAAATGAAATAGGGGAGTGAAAATACTGCAAACAAAAAGCACTAGGAGAGGGAACTGAAACATTCTAATATAGTTAAGAAATACTCTAGTATAGTTAGAATCTGTGTGGAAGTGTAGGATTATGTTCTCCTCTGTGGACAGCTAAGAAAAGGAGACTGGTTGCCAGCTGAATGTATGTTTGGATAAGCATGTGCTTACAAGTGACAGATGTCAGGAGAGGGGAAGTGGGGTTAGTCCTTTTCATACAATTCTCATTTTGTGGGTCTTGGCTTTCTGCTTTGTGAACTGTTGTGAGAGATGTGCAAGGTGAAAGGTTGATTAGTCAAAAGATTCAGGAAGTAGATTCAAACTGAAAGATTACCAGTAACCTTATGCACAGCTGTCTCTTTTTTCACTGATTTAAAAACAAAAAAAGAAAAGAAGAAAAAAACCCCATCAACCACACCTTCTACTTAGTCTTAGCTAGAATGAACTGCAATAGGCAGCTCTGTTGTGTTTTGCTTTTTCTCTCAACTGGAGCTCTGATGTTGCTCAGGCCTTTAATTAGGAGGGCTCCTTTCCAGATTCACACTGGGACTAAGATGAGCTTGGGAGAGAGGGGTGAATCTTGTCTCATTAATTTCAGTAGTTGACCATAACCAGGCCCGAAGATATTATTTCTAGGCTCAGTGCTGCCTTCTCTTTTATCCTTTTTCTATCTTACTTTGTCCTGTTGAGAGGATTCTGACTCAATAGGCAAATAAAAATAACCAGAAACATCAAATGGGGAGTGACTGGCCCTGAGCTGAACATTTACAGCTAAGGCTGGGTTTCTCTCACGTTGTCAAGGACTGAGAACCTGAGGATTTCATGGTTAGTTTTAAGCCTGTTACTCTGTGCTGTAAACAACAGGGTTATATCCCCCAAAATTGCCACCCAGCCCCATTGCTCTTGTACACCTGCTTGACTTGTGCAGCTGCATATTTGTATTAAGGATGTGATCAACCTGCAGATCTTCTATAAAACAATTTTATTTACTGTAGGGTGAATTTTTAGCCCTCAGTTCTCACTTTAAATTGCAAAATGTATGCTTCTCATATTCCCTTGTGAATGGGTGGGAGTTGAGGGTACTCAGCCCTTACGGGAAGCCCTCGGCATTTTGCAGGATTAGACCACAAAGTGCTGTGGTGCTTTGCACAGTGTATATATTTAGAATCACCCTGAGATATTTTTGGGCGGAAGATTATTTGGGAAAAACTGGGGGAGTTCCTGCTTTTCTGGTGCAGAAAAAAAATTTCAAAGAATCCTCATAACTTCAGGCTGTGGAGGTTTTGTTTTAGCAGTTCGCCTGTGATGGGCGTATCCTGCGAGGAAAGAAATGGTGTTTACCTAAGATGCGAGGCAGTGAATGACAGGACAAAGGTTAGGTGTGTGTTGAAAAGGCTGGGCATTGATTTCCTGAAGATGTTTTTTCCAAGCTGTAGCTATCAGGGAGCAGAGACCTCCCTCTACACAGTTAGACATGTTTTGATCAAAAGTCAGTGAAAAAGATATGTCAGTCTCACTCTTAATCTCTTTTGCAGAGATGATAATGCTGTCAGCTCATACTTCACTGAAAAAAGGTTACGCTGAAGTCTGGCTCAGTGATTTTGCATGGACTTCACCCCATATTTAAGATAATTGCTGCAATACATTTCTGCCTGAGAATAAATTGATTTCTGAATGGCATAATTATTTCTTCACTGCTTATCAAACTGGTCTCTCCAGGCAGTTTGTTTAAAGATCAGATTCTTTACGCTCATGGGGGCACTGCGGGAAGGTTTGTTGATGGATTGGCAAACAATTAAAAAAATCCCAGATCAGAAAACATTAGGCTTCATGAGACAGATCCTGGTAGCTATTTGACTGTCAGGTTTAATTAAGCTTCACGTTCCCTCAATTTTTAAGAACAATGCATGGTCTTAAGCGGCAACTTCAGAGCATTTAACATACCCTTAGCAGTTCTGTCCTCAGCACTGCTGAGCCGGTCCACACTCACTGTAGGAAAAGTGATGCTTCATTCCTGCTGAAAAGCCCCAGTATCCCCTTGCTCAGTCCGTGCCTGTTTCCTTTCAGGCTTACTGAGCTGCCTTAGATAAAAACAAAAGCAAGGGAGAAGCAAGAAGTGGATCTGTTGACAGCTATGACAGAGATCAAATTCCAAACCAGGCCGTGGGATTCCCGAGAAGGGGCTGCTTAAACAGAACTCTCCTTTGATTAATTGGAGATAGGGTGACACCTTGGACGTCAGAACTGTATTTGAGCTTGGAATCAGACGCAGAGGGTCAAAGAGATGAGATGCTTGAGGGCTGAAATGTGATCCCTGCTGCTTCCCTCGCTCCCTCCTTTCTCCCCTTCCTGGCTGGGGTACAGATCTGCAGGTCCTGCCCATGTGGCTTTGTTTTACGTTCAGCAGTAGCTGTGCAAACCATCAGTTCAGAGCCTTGCAGCAGAATTGGTCCCTCTTCTGCGCTGCCCGGTGTTCTCTAGCATTGCCACCCTAGAAATCAAACTTTTTACTAACATTGCAGCCCTCTTGGTTCAGGCTTTGGAAACTTCCACCCATGGCCCAACTAGCCTTTGAAAATTTGCTTATTTTGCCTCAAGCACGTTTCTCAACAAGGACAGTATTTTTTGAGTGGTTAATCACTTTTCTTCTCTGATAGTAGCTCTTCTACTTATGGGGTTTTGTTTTGGTTTTTGTTTTGTTTTTTAACAAGTGCAGATATTAAAAAGACAACAAAGCAAGGCCTATGAAACTCAAGATTTACTACCTCCAGTGCCTTGTTAGTGGATGCTGTGAAGAAATGCAAGGACATAGCCTAGAATATATGTAAAATTAGCTTAAAAATAAAGATTTCCTCCTCAGCAGGCCGATAACTTGTCTGATGAATTTTCTCCTGGGCAAATCTGAGAAATGTTGATAGGGGCACTGTGAGATGATGACGGTCCTTTGGCAAGTGTTTCTCCCCGTAGCTTCTGGCTGGGCTCCTTTTTGAGTGCTGTTTTTGTAAGTTCAAATTCGTAATATCTAAAACATCCTATAGAATTTCTTGTAAGCAAACATTTGAAGGCTGACTGTTGGGGGAGAATAAATTATTACATGGTATGTTTTGGAGCAGTGTCCTGGGAGTCTTGGCTATGTTTTTGTTAACAGAAGAATTATAAATACAGTTCTACCCTAAACTTTGTCAAAATGCTGGGAAGTGATTTAGTGAAGTGAATTAGTGCTGCTCTCATAACACAGGGCCATTAAACGTGGGGTGCTTTCAGTACATACCAATGTCCTTGCTTTTAAAGCTTTTCTTCTGATTTGAGGTGATCCTGCATTGAAAGCTGTCAAAGAGAGGAACCACTTCTTCGGAAAAGAGAGGCAAGTGGTGTTTGTGTTATGGCCAGAAGGGCTCTCTGTGGTAGTGTTGTCTTTACCAAAGAAATAATTATGCGAAAACACATGCTAAGAATAACATGGTTGAGGAATTTGATTTACTATCTGAGCATAGTGACCAAAGTTTGAACCCAACATGCAACCGAGAGGCTGTTTAAAACAATTACATTGTTTAAATGGGGAGACATAAAAGGCAGCAGAAGTGTAACTTTCCTTGTAGTTTACCTGTGGCCAAAGACCTTTTCACCTTCCTGTGTGCTGTAAATGAGGGATCTCCCACAGGGTTCTCCTGGCCACTACCAATCTTTGAAAGCCCGTTTCGGAACCCCCAGGGTTTTATCTGCCACTTTACAGCCTTCATTTAAGTAGGGTTTGAATCTGAACAGCAGAAGGATACGGTCCTGCCTCTTGTGTGATGTGAGTCTCCTGCTGCTGGTGTTCTCAGATGTGTGACAGATGACCAGGACCTTAGCAGGAGGCTCTGTTTGTGTGTATTGACCGTGAGAAGGGATTATTAACTCTAAAAGCTTGTTTGTTCTTACAGTTTTCACTGGTGATGCTGAACAATATAAAGTTGTCTAGTCCTGGACTTAGCTGGTTTTCTTTTTCTCTTTTTTTTCCTTTCTTTTCCTTCATGGTTTTTGAGACTGGCCTTAGCATAAGCCTTGAGTGGATGCTCTTTTTGTGGCTTTTGGATCATTCTTTGTAAAAATGAGCAGAGCTGCAGAGTTACCATGGAAGCCATGCAAATGGGATTTTTGGAGCACAAGTCAAAATGACAGGGAGACAGGACTTTTTAAAAATAAACCCCTCTTTTTAGCTGCTCTTGTTTGTTTATAGACAACACATGTTTTTGTTTACATACATGGTCTCCATAAATAATCCATTTTTGTATGTTCTGTACATTGAGCAATCTATTTTACAGACAATTGAAAAATCTAACATTCATTACATGTTTTTTTTGGACTGTTGGGAAGATCTCAAAACAGGAGTGGTTTCATAATCCCTCAGCCTCCCACAAAATTATTTTGCTAAAACTTTGGCTTTCTCTAATGTGTGGTGTTCAGGTTTGGCAGCACAGTGGTGCTTTTGTTGTCCAGCTCATGCAACAGTATTAAAATGAGGCAGACCTGCTTGCTAGAAATAACGAATTTAGTTGTCCCTGGAGCCTTTGAGATTTTCATACACTCCTGAGATAGGGTCACTTGTCTTCAGTGCAGTCCAGTAAATGAGAATGTTTCAACAGTTTCTATTTGTATTCCCTGCATCACAGTGTGAGCCCTGTTCCTGGGGCTGCTGACTACAGATGCAGAGCACCAAAGGACCCTCTGCCAGGATTTTTACAGCAAGTGGGGAAAGTGATACCGTGGTCAGTTCAGGCCAAAGGTTGCAGTGAGGTTTCTTCCTTAATCCCTTGTAATGGATCAGTCTGAAACAATGGCCTCGTAGTCTTGCACTATTGTTTTAATCCTGCTGCTTCTTCTCACTGCACATTTTGGCACTGTTGAGCCCAGCTTTTCTTCAGCTGCTCACGCTCCCTTCCAGGCCTGGTCTGAATGCACATGCTTTGTTTCAGGTGTTGTGTTCATGGTAAGACATGAGAAAACTGCGAAGGATGGTAGTGCTGGTGGAAGAATGTGCTGCCCTTTTCTTCCCTTCAACTTGGAACAGCAATAGACCTTGGGTGGGTGTATTCCCATATTTAGGTGAGGTGTTGTGGTAATTACACAGTTTAGGTGTATCCCAGATGAAAATATCGCATTACCTAATATAGAACAGGTCAGGAAACAGTATGATGCTGACATTGCATTTTTCCCACTTGTGTTTTGACGTTGGTTGTTTCCTTCTAGAATAATACGTGTCCTTGGATAAGGTTATTTGTGCCACATAAATAACTATGTTTCAACTTCTCGGGTAGTTCTCTGATCAGAATAGAAGATAGTCCAGATTAATCCTATTTTACTGGAAAAGCCACACTAACTTAGCATCTCTGTGCAATACAGTTATAATTAGTAGACCAACGTGTGAAATGGAAACACAGTAGGGTTTTTTCATGTATGAGAATTGAACACAAACCTGCTCAATCCTTTTCAGGCATACTGTATTCCTGTATTGTATTGATTACTGACCAGGTTTTACCTGACATCTCAGAATATGATTCATTGCTATTGATCTGCACGGAAACTTGGCAGGAGGTTGAAAAACAAATGAGCAACATTGCCTGGGCCCCCACCCCTACGTACTGTCTCAGATTTGACTCTTTCCCACTCAAATCCTGACTTCTGCATGGGGCTGGCACTCACTGAACAGTGTGGTTTCCTCTTAAATTAGCCTTTTGTACAAATGATGCTCATACAGGGTGGAATTGTGTCCCAAAAATCTCCAACCTTGGTGATTGCTTTAACTCCAGCTGGTGCTCCTCAGGCACTGAAGGGTCTGTTACAGACACACATGTTCATTATTTCCTGTTTGATTTAATTTTAGATGAACCAGAAGTGGGGTATGATTTCAATAAAAAACAATGCCAGAGGGGTGAAGAAGGAGTTGTCGAGATGCATGAGGAAGTATCAAGTCCTCAAGATGTAAGAAGAATTAGTCATGGTTCCTCAAAAATAGGCAGTGACTCTGTTCACCTTTCTAATTAATCAATATTAGGTTAATCAGTTATTAATTCTTCTTGATCATGAAACCTTTGAGTGGGTGTTTAGTTTTGGTCCCTTGCAGTTGATCTCTTAGGACATAAGTCACGTTTGCATGTCTTCTGGGAATAACTGTGTGTAGCTGAGTGATAGGCCAGGAATTTCTGATTTGCAGCTGACCCCGTGTGTAGTTGTCAGAATGGTATTTATTTTCTCTTTCCACCTTTATTTCATCTCCTGTAAAACAGTGTTAATCTTTAACTCTTTGCACAACAGATTATGGAAGTATTAATCATCCAATGTTGTTGCACTGGGCTTGTCTTCAGTGCAATAGTCACTTAAATGAGCACACTCATGTCGTAGAACTGGGATGGAGAGAGGAGTGACTGTGCTGTGAGACATCAGGAGCCATGTGAGGGAACTGGCTGAGCAGAGGCTGGTTCAGCAGGAAGTGGTTGATGAGTTACTGGTGTTACAGGGTGAAGATGAAACCTGAGTTACAGTTTGAGCTCACAAATAAGATAAAGAAAAGTCTTTACAGGTGGAACTGTAGCATTTCTTATTTTTACTCCACAGAACTTGGCTTGTCTCTGTGTCCAAAAAGAGACCTTACCTAAAATGTAACAATGCAGTCAGCTGTAATTTCAAGGAGGAAAAGCAAATTTAAAAAAAAAAATAAAGCAGCAATATATAATGCCTTGTATTAAACCCAGCTTCTCCTCGTCAATATTGACGTTCATTTGAAATCTGCCACATCAAACACCAAGCCCCATGCTGGGAGTGGAAATGTAAAAGCAAAATGGTCCTTTTCCAGGAGCTGTCTAAACTCCTTCAGTAGCTGTAGCCTGTTCTTTGAATCTGTGGTACACAGTTTCCAGGTTGTGCCTGGACAGGGTTGCTGTAGTTCTGGCCTTGAAAATCATTTTAGAACAGAAGGAGGAATAAGGATCTTGCAACTGGAGTGTGATAAAAGTCTCTTCAAAGCGGAAAGCTTACTTTTTGGGCCTTGCTTTTTATTGCCTACTTCTTTTTTGAATTTTATTTTTATTCAAATGTAGTTTATGGGATTCTGTAGTGGAACTAACCTACATGGTATTTCTCTCTCCCCAGAGGAGCCATGAATTGCTGGAGGCTAGAAAATTATTACAGGGGAAATCACTGTGTTTGCCTGTTCTGAGATGCTTTGCTAGAGGTGCACTGATGGACAGTGCTGGACATTTGAGCTCACCAGTAGGAGTTTCTTATATTCCCTCTCTGCCAGAGGGCAATTCTAGCAGTGGATGCTGTGAAAAATGTCATCTAAAAAAAGTATTTAGTTTGGTCAGGGTATTCTTGTGGACTGAGGGAGGCTAGGTGTCGAGTCTGTGCATGAGGACATTTCTACATAGCTAAGTTACTGCAAGGTAAGCAGGAGGGAGAAAGTACAGTTAATTAGTTCCTCCTGTATGATCTCATTTGTACACTGTTAAGAACTTTATAAAAGGTAGGAAATGGGACAGAGCAACGCTTGGACCAGAAGCTCCATGTTTAAACTTAAACAACCTGGCTTTACAGCTGTGCAGGGCTTGCTTTTGTTCTTCTCATCCCTGTCTGGGTGAGGGAAACCTATATTGCGTGTTTGTTTGCTTTCCTTTTTATCTTATTTTATTTATATTTATTTGGAACACTAAAAGGTTGCCACAGAATAGTTTAAAAATGAAAAGTGGGATGGCTTGCGGTGAAAATAATATTACTTATGCCTCTGAGTTAAATTTCTTGGTTGAATCAAAATTCTCCTGCGGGATAAGAACAAGAAACAAACAAACAAAAAATCCTTGGTTAAGTGCTGTGGTTGTACAGGAAGGAGAAAGGAGAATTACAGGGAGGTACTGGCTCATAACTCAAAATTCAGTTTTAACTTGGAGATTCTTCTGCTAGTAAAACAGTGGCCAAACTTTTGATCCAGATGGAGTCCTGACAGTAATTACTTGTACGTATGGTACAGTCATCGCTGCTGCTCTCACAGCTATTCTTGAAGAGGCTTGGGTTGGTTTTGGGTTAGATATCCCTTCCTGCTCCCTCTGCTTTCTAGGCATAACATAACACTATTTTGTGGGAGTATTGATCTCTGCTGGCATTGATACTGCCTCTCTGGTGCATCTCAGAACCCAGTAAAGTTGGGGTTTATTTTTGTACTTCTTTTGGAATTTTTTTTCTTTTTCTTATTTTTAGCCTCCCTTGTAACTACCCGGAAGATGTTAAAGAATCAAGTGAATTAGCTGATTTCACAGGAAAAAAAGCCAGTGTGTTCTCACATCTGTGTACCTCAGGTTGCATCTGATGTAGGAGGTTCTCTCTGGAAATGCCTCTTCTTCTCACAAGCACCTTTTGGTGAGAGGTGACTGAGCTATGACCAAGTGGCAAAGTACTGGCCTGGTGCTGGGTGTATTTTATGGGGAGCTGCATGCCTGGAAGTTAAATACTACAGAGTTCTATCACCTCTGTCCCTTTGTGAATGTGTCCCCAAGTATTTGTGCCATCTAAGAATTCAAACAGAACATCAGATAACCATGGTTCCACAGCAATTATCAATATTCTTGCAGGACTTAGATCAGAGGCCAAAGAACAAACTGGTGATGGAGGTTCAAATATCACTTCTGGGATGCAAGACTGAGTCCAGATGGGTCTGGGGATGTCAGCTGGATTTTCTGTAGGCAGGGGCTGCCCTGTGGTGAAATAGGGTGGTGACCTCATCGTGACGCCTTTCACTTGCACATATCTGCTCAGGTTCACCTTTGAAACAAGTCACCAGTCTAAATTCTGTTGTGACAACCAGAGTGCAAACAGGCTTTGTTAATCTGTGTTCCACGGGGATGGCAGGCGGCTCTTTCATGTCAAAAGTGATTGTTTAACAGCTTCTCTCTTACTCTGTCAAAATGTGGCACAGGTCGAACGCAGCAAAGTTAATAAGTAGTTCAGCAGCTGAGGAGACCAGAAGAAGTACCTGTGTGACAAGTGTGACAAGTGTTTTAAATGCCCTCCATGTCCAGTGTTACCAGCAGAGCTCGTCCCATGGAGAGGGTACCAAGATCATGCTTTGGACTGAGTGGGTGAACATTTGGGCCAGGAGCTGCTAATGCTCTGGGGCTCTGTCTCAAAGGTGGGGATGTAGCAGTGCAAGCCAGGGAAAGTGAAAGAAAAGCAGTAGTTAGGAGAAGGAACACTCCAGAAACAGGGTTGAGAGCTCTTGCCTTTCCCCCCCCTTCTTTGCCATCAGAGAAGAAACATGGAAGAGTTTATACAACCACTGGGGAAAATAGTTACCTGAACAGGCAGTTTAAAAAACCTGTCACTAATTTTAAATGTATTTAACTTAATGATGTGCTGAGTAATGTGCTGAAATTGAGCCATTTTGGTCAGAAACACAAAATACTAGAATTATACCTGGACCTATAAAAAACTGGTTGTGTTGTAGATGTTCAGGTGATGCCAAACTGTGGCAGCCTGTCATTTGTGCTTGCCACTGAAATTGATTGCAAAAGTTCCTTTAAATTTCATTGAACATCCTGACACATAAAATTTTATGAGGATATCAAAAGTGCTACACTCCATGCAGTCACCCATATTCTGCTTGTTCTCTGCCTTCCAGTAACCTACCCTTCAGCTTGTGGGCTGCAAGGTCTTTTACCATCCTGAACTCAAAACACTCTATTTGAGCTAATTTTACAGCTGGGGTTAAAATACACAGCACTCTGCATCCATTGCCAGTTTATCTTGATCATCATAAACAGTAAAATGTGTGCAAATGTGTGCCCTCTGACAGCCCTTTATATATATGACTGAGGTTTATGCTTGTAAGTGCTGCCGCTGAAGTCAAGCACATCCTTTTTAATAACTCGGGTCCTCATTGCTTTGGGTTGATTTGCCCAGCATGACCACTGGAATGTTTTATTCTTTAGTTTCTTTACATTGTAGGCTTGCAGTGGATATCAGATTTCTGGTATTGGGGTATTGTGGAGAAAGAATTTTCTTCTGTTACCACATATATTTAGTCTTTTATTGTTGGATATAAAAATGTGAAACTGATAATTGCAGTAGCAATTGATCTTATAGTTCAGATTTAAAATAACAGATCTTAAAAATAGTTCTCATCTCTCCCTCATCCTGTATATCTTTCTTTTGGGAAGATATTTCTAAGTATCAGTATGTGATTTATGCAGTGGAGAGGTTACTTGTTTTAAATCTGTTCACTGAACTGAGTTTATAGAGTTATGTGCCAGCAGAAATTGAAACTCTGGTTTGCTGCTGCTGTGGTATTTGCAGCTAATTGAATTGTGGATACTAAGAAATGAGTAGCTCAGCTTGACTTCTTGGCACTGCAGAATTTTTACCCTGGTTAGTAATTTTGAAGACTTGCTTGCAAACAATGGTTCAATGGGCACCCTCACAAAATTGTGTGGGTAGTGATGTCAGAGAAATTTACCAGCTGCATGTTACCCAAAAGCCTAAATCTTCTGCCTCAGAAATGTAAGGAGAATGAGAATGAGAACTGATCTGTGGGCTTTGTATGGATGCCAGTTAGCAGAAACTGAAGGAAATACTCATCTGACTTCTTGCTAACAAAAAACTAATGGTAGAAAATGGAGGGATTCGATGGATTTTTAATAGTTCTGTAAATCTTGACCAGTACATTCTATTCCATGAAAGGGACGTTTGAAATGATTTGGTGTGCCATTATGTTTTATAAATTTGAGTAAGTACACTAGCAGTTAGTTAACACAAATAAAATAGATAATACAAGAGTTTGGGCTAGTAAAAGTATTGCCAGAGGAAAAACAGAAGGAAAAGGAAAAATTGCAGGTAAATATATTTAACGGCACTAGGAGCTATTATCTTCAAACTTCATTAACTGCTTTCCTTTTCCCCCTATTTAGAAGTATCTTACCTCAAAGGTAATTTGTTTCATGCTCATCTAACATTAATGGTATTAATTTTTAATTAATCTAACAGTAGCATTGTCCATCTGTCAGTGCAAACCTAATCTGTTAAACAGATAAAATCAACGTGTCTACAAGTTCATTGTAGGTCGGCAGGCAACAGTTGCCTGTGTGCGTTCAGGGTTCTCTATTAAATAATGCAAGGACTTCATACAAATACACAAGTGCAGAGACTTTTGAAACCAAATGTGCTAATACAGAACAACTGATAAAGTGTCCTAGCTTGTGGTTCTAGTCTGCTAAAGCTGGTGATCTTCTCAGCCAAAAGCTGAAGTTATTCTCCCACAGATACCCATTTTTTTGGTAGAGTAGAGCCCTTGGGAGATGCTGATGAACACTACAGAATGCTCGATGTTTCTCAAATTTGGCCTCTATTTTGACATCTTTATTTGGAAACCTCATCTCCTCCATGTGCACCACCCCCAAGCTTGGATCACAGAAGGCATTTTGAATGGAAACAATTGCTGGATGTGCTTTGCTTTCGCACTCTTTAAATTTGGCTGGGTGGTTGTGAACAGAGCAGCATGTATGTGTGCCTGTGGGAACACTGAGCAGCTCATGGAAATGTTACTTGTGCTCCTACGGGCTGAGAGCTGCTCTCTGTTAAAAGAGACAAGTAAGACAAGTGTTTTAAACTATTTCAGTTTCCTGTTTGGACGCTAAAATGTGCTTTTGAACAACAGTTAAATTTAACACTGTGTTTTTGGTTTGGACAGAGATAAGCATCGGCAGCAGGAGGAGAGCAGCTCCCTTGGCTACACTTGAAACAGTGTCTAAATGGCCTTCATGAAATACCAGATAATGTGTCTACTTTGTACACAGGTACCTGACTGGTGGGAGCCAGAGCAGTGCTGTCTCTAAAAAGTGGGCAGGTGTGGGCTTAGATTCCTCTGGAATTTTTAGTTTTTGCAATAAGCTGCTCCAACAGCAGTTTTAAGCAGGCTCTTACATCCACACTGCTCCAGGTTTGAACTGTGTTGAGTAACCCAACAATACTTCAGTAGAGTTTACTCATCTTTTATCATTTGAGTAGCACAGGTCCTGTGTTCTCAGCTGTTGTTGGGTTTGCAAAGGACAAAACACTGAAACTGGTCATTGCTGCTTGAAATTCTTTCCCAGCCAGCCCTGACCATAGAGGAAAACAACTGCTGTTCCACATTTTGTATGGAGGTTTATGGTTGGACTCTACGATCTTAGCGATCTTTTCCCCAACCTAAATGATTCCATGATTCTGTACTCTGCTTTCAGCTTTAGCTTGCTTTTCATCATCTATCTAAGCAAAGCTCTTCACAGCTGTGCAAAGGAGCACGCTGCTGAATCATGTTTTAGGAAAGAAAATGTGTGTTTTGAGGTACTTCTGAGCTGGTGGAAAAGGCCATTGCTGCACTGACAAAGGCTGTCAGCTGAAAAGTTGTCTCTGTGTAAGAGCTGGCTGGAGCTCCTCAGGCCTCCTGTCCTGTCATTCCCGCCCCCACAGCATCCTTTGCTTGGGTGGTCCAGCTGTTTACAGGCAGCCTGGTCAGAGAGGTCAAGAAATCCATCAGCCCTGGAAAAAAGGAGGGGGGATTATTTTTGGCCTGGATCAGTTCCCTGATCCCCTTTACCTTCCAGGCCTGCAAATGGTTGAAGTAGCCCAGCTGAGTGGGCAGTGGTAAAGCAGAAATGGGTTAGAACACAACTCTGCCCAAGAGAAGCAGTCCATTTTCACTGACTGTAGGTTAAATAAAGAACTTCAAGGTTGGTTTCTCGGCCAGAGGTTTATTTTCTGTTGTGCTGGCTCACATAAACTATAGAAAAGGACCTTACCACATTCATTTTCCAAGCACCAAATTCTCTTTAAAAATCAACCTGATTTGACAGCCCAGTGAATCTCAGTGCTAAGCTTTTTGGCAGGGATGGGGGCTTTGGTTACCTCGTGTTCATCCAGTTCTGGCTGCATTAGGACAAATTCAGCTGTATGAACTTCATTATAGGTGCATGTTCTTGCCACACTGTTCCTGTAAAGATTATAGATTAACTAGAGTTCTTTGATAACTACAGTTTATTATTGGGAATTTTTAGAACTAAACCTTTGCTTGAATTCTCCCCTTAAAAAAAGAAAAAAAAAAAAGGAAAAAAGTTTAACCAAGGATGACTGGAAACTGAAACAGGGGGTTTCTGCTCCTTGCTCTGTGACTTCTCCATTGGTACCCAAATAGCAGTGAAAGATGTGGAACTGCGAAACCACCTACCAGTCTGCTCCAGAAAGACAGGACTCTTCAACTGCGTGCTGAAACGCCAGGTACATTAAAATGCACGTCTCCTCCCAGCTGCTGGGAAAGGTGTGGTGCAATCTCTGTGCGTGTGAGAAGGTTTGGTTGTTTTTGGTTTGTTTTTTTTTTTTTCCCCTTCATCAGGTAATATGTTAAATTTTGAAGGCAACACTGCAATTACAGAATATTAACTTGTTGATGTCAGATCTGCTTTCAGGGTTGCTGTTCTGTCAAGCCTTGAGTTATGAAAGTGAAATGTAAAGGTGGGTCCGTGACCTTGTATCCCAGGGAGCATTTCCCTCAGCTCATGTCAGGCTAAGGATTTTTCTCTGGGCTGGAGAGGAGAAAAGCAGATTCTGGCAGCCTCTATAGCTACAAGTCATAGTGACAGTTGTAGACTCGCCATAAAATACCCTACACAATGCCCAGAACCGCCTGGCATGATGTATTAGCCTTTTAGATAAAAAGCTAAAATTTTGGTTTTTAAATCTGAATTTTTCTTCACAAGGTTATTGCCGGACACTGCTAACCAGCTCTACTTCTTCGCAAAAGAGAAATGTACTTGCAGTTTCTGGAGTGGTGATAACTGTTACAGAACTACCTCCATCCAGAGGAGTTGCTTCCCACCATTCATTGGAAACCAATTGCTAATTGTTGCAAACTCCAGTGAGAGTACCTACACGGAGATCAGCAAAGTTTCACTAATATGCAAGTCTGACACAAATAATACCATATTTGAGTTCACTGAGTTGCTAACATGGATGCTGCATTGCCTTTCCAAGCCCAGTGCCATGTACCACACAAGGGTTTTTACCATAAATAGGTAAATGATTGGCCAGTAAAAGCATGTTGAGAAGGGAGGCTTTTTTTTTTTTTTGTTGCTGTTCTGAGCCATTTGGGAAGAATCTACGGATATTTACAGAGTTTAGGCCCCAAATATTCTTCATCAACCAATATAAATAGCTGCAGTCATGTGGAAAGGGAATGTGTGGTGGATCTCTCCCTGGTTGAGTGTCTGTGATGAGGCAATATTATAAAGTTTATTCCACAGAGAGGTGCTTTTATTTTTTTTTTTTTTTTAAGTGCTCTGCTGAGGTGAAATGGTTTGCCTGGTGGCAGCAGACCTGTGGTGGTAAGAGACCTTGCAGGGGAATATGCAGAGAAAGACAGCTCAATTTATCTGGCTCTCTCACTGTCTTTCACTGAGCTGAGAAATTGGCATCTGTATTATTTGCTTTTGGTGCCAGCACTGGCTGCCAGGAGCTGCTGCCTCGCTGGGTAGGGCTCTCTGATGAGTGGAAAACCAAAGGAGCACAGAAGAGTTGTTAATTACTGCAGATAGACAAATCGGCTTCTGAAGGGCCACCCATGGCCTAAGCACACCAGTAAAATGCGCTTGGGCAGCGAGTACTTCATTGTGTCTTTGACCTGATCTAGGTACACGAACAGACTTTTTGGGCATTTTGACAGTAGTGCATATGTCTGATTGTGCCACCCATCTACAAGAATGGCCAGAACGACGATTAAGGGAGCTACAGGCCTGTCAGCCTGCCCTTGGTACCGGGGAAGCTCATGGAGCAGCCCATCCTGAGCGCCACCACACAGCACGTACAGGACAGCAGGTGAATGAAGCCAAATCCACCTGGGGCCGGTCACTAGTGCTGTTCTCCAGGGCTCAGTATTGGGGCCAGGTCTCTTTAATATTTTTATCCATCATCTGGATGAGGAAATCACATACACCCTCAGTAAGCTGGCACAGGTGGTGGCCAACCTCCCAGTTAAGAAGTGATAGGATGGGAGGAAATGGGCTCAAGTTGTGCCAGGGGAGGATTGGATTGGAAATTAGGAAAGATTTTTTTGACTGGAAGAGTTGTCAAGCATTGGAAAACACTGCCCAGGGAAGTGGTGGAGCCATCATTCCTGGAGGGATTTAAAAGATGTGTAGATGTGGCACTTGAGGACATGGCTTAGTGGTGGCATTGGCAGTGCTGGATTAATGGGTTACTCAATGATCTTGGAGGTCTTTTCCAACCTAATGATTGTGTCTTCTGGGAACTCTGGGAACCTTTCCCTACAAATATGAGCAAAAAAAATTGTTTTCTGTATTCCAGTGTGTGCTGGACTATAGATGTATTCACCATCTCTTCAGCACTGTCTGAAGTTTCAGTTTTTGAGAGTGAGAGCGATAAAGAGAACGGACTTGATGTGAATGCTGCAATGTGGTGTGGCATTCTGACATTCTCATAAAATGGTTTTTGATAAAAGTCCAGGCTGATGAAGGTCACAACCTGCGTAATAGATCTCCCAGCAAACTCCTGTATTGGGACCATTCAACTCCTCAGTCAGCTGCATTCAAAACCCTGCATCCAGTCCCCTCCTCCTGCTCTGCTCGCTCCATGTCACTCACCATTGCCCAGTTCAGAGCAGATGGAGATGAACTTGGCCATTGCACTGCGTGCCCATGTCTAGGGAGGGTTCTTGGACTGGCACAAAGATTGTACATGAACAAGTTAGTGGTACTTCTGTTTTGGTGTGTGGATTATGTTTGACTCCAGCAAATGCTGATGTGAATGATCTGCAAAGCACCAAGCAAGGAGTAGGGAAGATTGAAGGGCATGAACAGAAATGCACGGTGTTCTCTACAGTTGCCAAAGACGTAATTTGCTCAAGCTTATCAGGAAATTTGGGGATTGTAACTTTTGTTGGTCATTAAAAGAAAGTGTTTTTTAGAAGTAGGCATGTTTTCCAGCAAATGCAATGGTGAAGTTCATGTGCTCTGGGAGAAGAAAATACTTCATGATAGTTGGGAGCATACTGAGTTGAGTCCTTTGAAGTACAACAAATTGTCATGACATGTCATTACAAAATTAGATTTATTTAATAGTTTATTTTCACATAACTCTCCAGTGGTGATTTTTGTAAATTATACTTTGTATGCTTCTGGTTCAAAAGAATGTCCATATTTATACCATTTCCACTAACTTCTGTCCAGTTCTGAACACTGACTCTGGATGAAGTACAGTAGAAATAAATTTGGGAAGCATCATCCCCTGTTTCCCCACACACCTGGGGTGTGTGGCCTTTATTATGACGTGCTTTACCAGTACAGGAGTTGGGTGGAGGTTTTTCATTTTACTGTTTGGTGTGGAACTTGAACATCTAGTAGTTTCTAACAATATTTGACTAAGAGTAATCTGTGCTTTTATGTTTGCAAGGATGCAAATCGTGAAGAAGATCCTCTCTTCTTTCAGAATCCTTTGTGTACAAATATTTGTGCATGTATATATATGTGAGTATATATATGCATGAGTACTTGGCCTGTGTAAATAGGAGAGAAAATTGCTTGCTGAGGTCTGATCTTATGTTGTTGGTGTAAATATTCTTGTATGCTCTGTTCCTTCATTGTTTTTCTAACAGCTGCTATCCTCTGAAAAGAGAGCACTGGAGCATGAAGGGAGATGGGAGGAGGGGGGATCTCCCATGCTGTGTGCAAATGTACCATAATTGTTTATGTTCATTTTTGGTTCGGTTGTGAACGCAAATCTTGTAACTCTTCACATCTGCTTTGGGCATTTTCATCCAAGGATGTGACAAAACTTTAATGAATAGCTCCTTTTACAGTTAAGTTTTAATAGCCTGGTTTAATTGAGGGGAAACTGATACTCTGGAAGATAAGCACTGAAAGCGACGGGCTGGTTGGGTGACTCCAGTGTTGGATGACTGGGTTAAGATACTTATGCGTTGTTTTCAGAGGAGCCACTGTGATGGGGATTTCAGGAGTCTATCCTAGATGGCTGGGTCCTGTTGGCTGAAAAGAGCACGAATGTCTAGGCACCAAGAAGTGGTGGGAAATTCCAAAAATGTTTGACTGCAAGAAACTTGATCATATCTCAAGTATTTGATAGATCAGAGTGGAACATGGCTCTGTGCATTGAGTACAAGTGAGTCTTTCGCTTTCTTTTTGACTCTTCAGTCTTTGTTTTACAAGATTGAATGAACAAGGTTCAATTTAACTTGCTGTTACCATGAAGTAGCTTCTTTATTCTTCTCTACTTCCCTTTTATCCCCCTTTTCTTCTTTTACAGGCTGAAGGTAGTTTTTCTGGCCAGAGTTAACATAGGAGTTGTGATGAGGTTTTGGTTAATTGCAGGCCTTAGAAATCTGATGTCCTGAAAAGTCTCATCTGTCACACTCCTTGCTCACTTGGTTGTTCTTTGTCAACGCCTTGCGGTTCCTACTGGGAGTTTTGACACATAGAATTTGAACTCGTTTATCTTTTGCACAGAAAAGTTAGTAAACATTTTGCTAGAGGCTGACAGCAAGGACAAGAACACAAATTACCTCCAATCAACAACTTTTACCACAAGTTGGGCAGGAAGCAACACCCATGCTGTGCATTTACCGCCTGGCCCTCAGACCAGGCACGTGGCTGTTTCCAATCACACAGCAATCGATTTTTGTTAGAGGCAGCAGCTGTGCGTGAGTGGGAACCCTGAGATGTGTCTCTGCCTCCTGGTCTGGGTCTCTCTGCCTTTGTTTGCTCACCGGCAGTGCTGACCTTCAGATCATTTCTCTCATCTTGGCGCTGACCTCTTGAGACAGCAGCGATTCATAACACAAGCATCCCAAAAATGTAGAGCTAGGTGTAAAAGTGTATCAGCTATGTCTCAGGCCTGAATCTTTGCTGGGAGAATTGGTCATTTCTTAGGGGATCAGTGGGATTTGATGGCTCACCTGCCCATCTCTGCTCCACGCACACTGCAGGGCCTGTTTTCCTAGGTGAAGTGGAGAAGACTCCTTCTTGGTGAGTCTTCTCGTTAGGTTTCTATTTATTTGTTTAATTTATCTTCGCTCTGGTGCTCCTCTCTGCAGGTACTTCGTGCTTTTAAAAACAGAAGCAAACACGCTGTGTTAGCTACAGCAGATAAAGCAACTGTGTAAATATACAGTGACCACACTTTGGAGCCCCTTTGTTGGAACAGCCACTTTATGAGCGATTCCAGTGTTCCTCAGCAACCAGCCTTGGTGCAGGAGTTCTGCTTTTCACTTCTGCATATGGGCTCACCTTTTTCTTTCTGGCTCAGCTAGAGGAGAAAATGTCTCTGCCCTCTGATTTTTTTTTTTTCTGCTTTCTCAGATAAAAAGATTTCTTCGGGATAACCTTATCGGTGACTGATACTTGTAGATCAGAACTGGACAGTAGGGAAGTGCCCATCTCTGTTGTGTTCATCATTGAACCTGCTAATTCAGATGTGTGTGGGGATGGCCAGTAGGTTCCTCACTGCAGCTATAGGGTCACATGCTGCTGCTTCCCTGTTTAGTAGTTTTGCTTTCCAGACTTGCCTTTTTGGTACAGCAGTAAAGGTCTGGCAGAGACAGCAGTCCTGGGTGTAGGCTCTGCTGTGAGGATTTGCACGAATGCAAGAAGCCTTTTACTGATAAATCCTTTCCTTGAATTAAAATCAATGTTCATGACATCAGGTAGCCTTCTTAAGTTATAAATCAGGGTGTGACCACAGGCTTCCTGCAGCCTTCCCTGATACCCTCCTGATGCTGTGCCTCTGTCCAGGTCAGCCAGTTGCTGGCGTAAATGGCAGCAGATTGATGCATCCCTCACCTTGCCCTGCCCTGAGTCAAGAGGCAGACATTGAGAGAGCCCTGGTTTGGCTGTGTGTGAAGCAGAGTACCACCTTCATTGCCTGCTGGCTCCTGGGACCAAGCCACAGTGGGCTGCACCACAGGCTCCAGCACTCAGGGAAGCTGCTGGGACAACGCAGGCTTCTTGATGTTGGAGCTCCTCAGAGTAGCTGGTCTTGCATGGTGCTTTCGGCAGCCTGGTGCCCTTTCATCTCCTCCACAAGGAATGTGGAAGTGCACCACAGTCACACACATGATAATGTGTGGGTTACCCTTGTTTGCAAGAGCTGCAAATTTTTTGTTGTTCTTTCTCATATAAATACTAGCAGATGTAACCAGCGGTCTCCATGAAAGATTGGCATGAGGAAGGGAGCCTTTGCATTTAAAACCTATCTAAATATATAAATTCAAATAAACATTTTAACAAGAGGCAGGCCATAAACAGTCTTGGGAGAGTGCTCTGTCCTTTAAAGACCGAGCTTTTTTATTTTCCCCATTTTGTTCTCTGACAGATGCCAAAGACACAAAAGGACAATTTCAGTGGTGGCATGTGCAGCTGGTGTATGACTGCTTCTCACACAGGTTGTTTTTCATTTCCCCAGTGCCAGCCCTTTGGGGAAAACATTGTTCTGTCACTTTCATTTTAGTTTAATGTTCTTTAGAGTTTAATGGTCTTGAAATAGGGAGCGAAAGAGAGTGGAGCGCAGTCTTACTCGGTTGCAGAGCTTTTTGTGGAACAGTCGCTACAAAGGATGTGATTCAGTTACCTGTAGGTAAGAGTGAGGGACCATTTATATACTTGAAGATATTTAAGGCATATACAGGCTGACAGATGCAGCAGCCTCTAGCAGACCTCAGCCTTCTGCAAAGGCCACTGTATCCTGTTGTGTCCCAAATGGCACTGGACATCTGGGCTCTTGGAGACAAAACATTTTGGGAGGAGCTCTTGGGGCATCCTGGGGACCTGTTGGCAAGCCATTTTTTTAACCTCCTTAATGATTTGCTCTGTAGAAAGAGATGATTTATTTCATGCTTAGTTTTCCTCAAAAAAGAGTAGGGATGATACCATAACACATTAGAGTTGCTTCCAGGATTGTTTATGTGGATCAGAAGCAAAACAGGCCTTTTCAGTTTCTTCTAGATTTATATACTCTTTGTCCTTCCAGGGAGGGGAAATTAGGTTTGATTTGATTGTTTAAAGTGGTTGGCAGGATTTGCACCTCGTTGCAAATCATAAAATAAATTCCCTTGTGGTTATGTTGCTTCTTCTTACTTAAATGGTCTCTGCTGCCATTTAACCAATAAATTCCAGTAACAGCTGACATATTTGAGATAGAGGAGAAAAAAAACCCCTTAACATTGAGGGCTTCAACAGAGACTTACACATTGCCTTTTCATTTTGAGTATATCATCTTGATGCAATTGGAGATCATCCAGACTAGCATTAACCCTTTGGGTAGAAGGAAACATGATGCAATTACCTGTGTCCTTTTCCTACATTTTCATCACATCACCAGTCTGTAAAATGTCCCTTACCTATGGTTTTGTCTGTGTAACAGACATGATAAAAGAGCTCTGGCTGGGTGTTGCTTCACAATTTGGTGTGTGTATTTCACCCAGTAAATTCAAATACTGCAATGAATAACTTCTGGGAGGATTCACTGAGATTTACTTAACCTTCTTTGTGTTTTAAATTATTGTCCAGAAACACAGTTTGTACTATGCCTCAAGTACTACGACCAGCTTTACAAAAAGATAGTAACATCAGTTTCTGCTCCATTTGTTGTGTCCTGTCCTTCTGGAATCTGGGGAGCTGGGGGGGAGGAACAGATGGGGAGACCATCCCTTCTGCAGAAGCGTGGGTGAAGGAACACTTGCCTCTGTGAGTGGCCACATTTCTTGGCCACTTCCTGAACAGGAGCTGCCAGTCCCTGTCATACCTCCAGCGAGCACCCAGAGCCCTGAGTAAACACACCGGCCCCCTGTGTGCAAAGGTATGCAAGAAGGGGAGACCTGAGCTGAGCTGAATCAAACATCAGACCTCCCCAGCCATGCATCGCTTCCCTCATTCCTGTCCCCTCTTCCAGGAAACCAGGGCTGCCTCTGTTTATCCGCACCCTCATCACACAGTCAGAAAGCCCTGGGCTTCAGTTTCCACTTCAAAGGCGGTGTTGGCTGCTGTGTTGGAGATGGAGCCTGATAATTTTGGTTATGAGTGGTTGGTATGTTCCTCCGGCTGGAATTACCGCTGGCGGAGGCGCTCCGCAGGCAGCCTTGCCGGGTGAGGTCACCGGCGTGCAGCGAGGGCAGAGGGCTGGAAAAAAGGTTTCCTTGCAGGGCTCTGCCCTTGTGGTGAGACCACCTCTAAGAGATCCCGTGCCAGTCATTTCTGGGTTTCTCCACAAATGCCCTTTGAAAAGGTGCCAGCTGCTGCCAACTGTGATGGTGGTTTTCGTGCTGTGTCTACTGGTAATTGAAATCAGGGAAACCTGTGGGATTTGGTTCTATAAGGAGAGAAAAGACGAAATGTGTATCTTGCTTTACACTACTTGCCACCATAAAGCCAGTAGTTTGTGTATATCTTTCAAGAGAAAGCATTTGGCCCAGTATAACTGGTACGTGCAACCATATTTTTAGGTTTACAGCAAGGTAGCCCTGGAACAAACCGACAGCTTGGGATTTAGGTTTTGGGTGTTGTGTGCAGTGGCTTGTGCAATAGTACAGCTACTCAGAGGATCTCTTGAAGTGTAACTGTGCTTGCTCATTCAGTGGTTAGAGTACAGGAAGTTCGTGTTGGTGTGTGTGGTGGTTTTTTTCTTTAAAGGTTTTAGTAAAGTAATAGATAGGTCATAGGAAGTGACGTGGCTTCTAGCTAATCCCTGGATTTGTCCTCTGCTGTCTTCTAAAATGCAGCATTTACTTTAGAAAGCTGTTATGCAGCTATATAAACCAAAGTGCAAATGTATGTCTTATATTTTGGAATCAAACCCACCCTGTCTTATTTTGAACCTTTGAGGAAAGTGATGTAGAGTTTTAATTACACTTTGCAGCCATGTAAATTGCAGAGTTAATTGTATACATCAGCATTGTCTGACCTAGTTCTGCTACCGTGCCTTTCATCTGTGGATCTCCAAGTGCCTTGCAAAGAAAATTCCTTCATGTTAGGAGAGGGGGAACCTGGGACAGAGAGAAACAAAGCAGATATCCAGTCTGACAGTGACTGAACCCCAAGGGGAAGCAAGGGTTTCTGAATCACTGTGGGCTACGTAGTCCTTACCTTTGTAGAAGTGCCCACCATTGCTGACTAACTTGCCTCCCCTTGCTCTACACGCTGTGTAACTGCATACCCATCCTTTTCTAGAAGATTTGTCTTGCATTTCTTGTCCTAACTGAATGGATGTTGTATGTAATTTCCTTCTAAGCCTCTCAGATTTTGTTATAATTTTGTTCTGTACATTGCTGTTGCATGTGAGTTAGGTTTGTGTTTTGTATTGGGTTTTATATTTCCTTTGATGCCTGTGACACCTCCCATTTTCTCTAGGGTTGGCAGTAGGATAGTAGGGAAACACAGTCATGTTGCATTTCATTTTTGGCCTCTTTTTTCCCAAAATTGATTGGTGAAATAGTGGTTTTGCTGACATACAGATCTGTGACGTAGGTAAATAATCCCACATATGGTTAGCCAAGGCTTTGCTTGACTAAGTGGAGGGTGGTTTTTACTGTTTTGCAACATGTAAGCTGATCTTTTCTCTGAAATTGAAATCAAAAGGTAGCTTTCTGATAGGTATCAGTGGCAGTTGCACATTGCTCTGAAATATATCTGTTTTAGCCCTGATGAAAGATGTTTGCTTATCTGCTTCCAGAATCAGATGTTTCTGTTTATCTACAGAGCTGGAATATCAACAATACAGACTCCCACTACTACACATCCCATCCCTTGCTCACTGTGAGGTCAGAGGTGCTTCAACACTCCTGACCCGATTTTTTCTTTGGCCTTCATTCTGACTTTGCTCATGTCAGTCTATGCCGAGTGTGGTTGTGCTAGGCAGTGGTTTTTACCAGGCTCTTTCCTACAGAAGCAAATAGAAAGCAAACCTTTCTATTTGCTGTGTTCCAAGATTTTAGAATAAAGAAATTAAGTGGGATAGACAACGAGATTTTGAGGCTGAATGACGTTACTTTCCTTCTGTTCATTGACAACCAGCTGTCACTTTGCAGAGCCCCAGTGCTGTGTTCATAACAAGAGCTTTCAGATCAAGATCAAGAGTGTGAATGCCATTCCCTGGCCTAGGGGACACGTTCCTCCTGGATTTATCCACTTGATGTAATTCACAGTGATACATCCTTCATGCTCTCGCCGTGCGAAGCACCCACAGTCAGTATTGCTGGGCATGTTGGTGCTTGGGATGTGCATCTTCTGTGGTCCCAGGGTATTGCCTGTGCTTCATCAAAAGCCGACACCATTACAGTTTATGGAGTGATTGCTGTTGAGTTAAATGAACTATTAGCATTGTTTCAACTAATTTGCATTTAAAACTGGTCAAAACAAGGGGTACTGCTTGCTGGCATAAGTAGCCAACAGGGATATTGGCAGTACTGGTGTGCAGGGTGTGTGTGTGAGCTGGCTGCCCTGTGTTCAGGATAGTGCTGGTATCTGCACTTTACTACCCTGGCTGTGCTGTGACAGCGTCCCAGGAGCCCTTGTGATTTATTAGGAAATGTCCTCTTTGCTGGTAAGGAGACAGTGTTAGTTGAGAAACTTAAGGCTGGTTTTGCCTGCAAGGATGTGAAAGTTGCAGGCTGGGTGGCTGCTTTGTAAAACTGGCACACAGTGTAAGCTTGTACCATACCACGTTGTGAGTGGTGCTGTCCTTGCTTTTGCCAAGTTAATTCAGGCAGTTTAAGAAAATAAACTGAGCTCAGCTGTTGCGTGCTACTTTGCGATAAGGCATCTTATGTGTGAGATGATTTTAGTGTGACAGATTCTTCAAGTTTGGGGCTGTGCCTTTTTTGCTACTCTACAGAAAATGAAGTGAAGCAGCTAGTTCTCTGTGGTGGCAAATGGGTTCGGGTCATTCATTTTTTTTTCTATTTGACATACTTGGTTTCCATTGGCCAAGAATAGAAGTAACTATTTGAAGACAGAAGGCAGATTCTGAGTCTGAGATATTTCAAAATGAGCTAAGCAAGAAATTCTGCAGCTAGACAGTGATACATTACCAGGCCTAAGGCACGGCCTAAAGGAAGGTGTATGAAGCCTAGAAACCCTCAAGAGCCTTAAAGGTCAAAGCAGCCTGTTAAAATCAGCAGAATAGATTGCTGGAAGCTGGGGCAAAGCTGCCAGAAGTGCAGTAACATGCTGGTCGACTTAGCAGCTGATGAGCTCGTCTCCCTTATCGTGCAATTAAAACAGTTCTGACTTTTCGGTTTGGGTTGTTTGGAAGGTCTGCCTCCCTCCCTGGGACGAGTTCAGCTGCAGATGTTAGTGAGATCACAGGAGCACTCTCAGTGCACTCACTGCCGGGGCGCTTGCTGGGGTCACCCTTGCTGAGCCCTGGTCAGGGAGCACAGCTCGGAGCACGCAGGGTCAGCCTTTATCTTCCCTGCAAGGCTGGCCAAAGACCGGGCTTTTAACACCGAACCTGCAGTCGGAGGCTCGCTCTCTGCAGATTTTTCTCTGCTTTCTCAGGGAATAAGGAGCAGAAAGTCCCGCTGCTGACGTCTTTCAGCTTCTGCTGAAGCAATTAGGGAGTGCTCGAGGCAGGGTTCAGCTCTCCCCTCGCCGGGCCTGGAAGGCCGTGTGAGGGAGGAAGCTCTGGGCTTGGAAGTGGTTTCATAATCTTCGGTGGGAAGGCAGAGCACGTCACTGCGGAGAAACGGCTCCGAAAGCCGCGCATCGCAGCGCTGATACGGAGCAGTAAATACAAGTCTCCCTCCACTCCTGGCTGCTTTGTTGGCCAAGGAGCTGATACTGCTGGAATGTGCAGACTTGGTGGGTGTGTGAAACGTGTGGGATTTCTCCCCAGAGGGGGACTTGCCTGTGGGGCTGAGCGGTCCCTGGCCATTGCTGAGGCTGTGCTGTGACAGCTCTCTCCTCTTCAGGAGGCTCTCTCTGGGCAGTGGTACCTGTTCCCTGTCACCCGAGCTTGCTGAGAAAGTCAAAAGCTGAATGAACAGAGTCAGCTGCTGTTGACACCCCAAACACAGAGGGTCTCTTGTGCCCAGCCAGAGTGTCAAACACATAGGCATCATCTGTTGTCCAGGCTTTGTCTGATATTCAGTGGATAATGAAAAAACTCATCTTGCCTTCAGGAGGAGATGGATTGCAGCCGTATATATATAAATTATCTGACTTCTTTTTTTATCCCCCTCAACATAAGAATTGGGGAAAAACGGTTCTTTTTGATTATGTATTGTTATGTATTTGGTTATGTCATGTGGTCTTTTTTTGGCTATGTGTTTCTTATCTAAGCTTTTTTCTTTGTAGTTTGGAGTCTCCAACATATATATGTCGTCAGAGCTTACAGTCCAAAAATTAACATTATGCTACCTGCTGTCATTGCTTTTGTGACAGCACAAAAAGCTGAGGAATAACATGAATGAAAGTTCGTGAATCAGAGTAGTAAAGACAAGATACTACTCCTAAGAATGATTTGTGTCACTTGTAAAAAAATAATTTTTCCCCCAGGCTGAAGAGGAGAAATAGATGTCAGAATTCAGAAAAAAAAGCTTTTATTTAACAAAAATAAAGCTACTGTTTAAGTGTTAGTTTTAAATGGGAAGCAAAGCATGAAACCACAGGCAATTTGTGTGTGCGCAGTGTTGCAAAAGACACAAAAGAGACTGCCAAGCACAGCAAACCCGAGCTTGAGAGGCGAGTGTTCAGAAGGGGTGTCCAGAAATGCACAGCAAAATCTGAAAAGAATGCTGTGCTTTTCTCCTCATTCTTTTTAAGCATGCAGAGAGTGGATGTTAAACTCCCCCTGTGTGTATTTAAGGTCGCTATCTCTAACTCACACCCTTGTGTACGGGCACATTCTGGTTAGAAGCGGAAGCGTTTGCTGGAACACATTCAGAGAGCCCAGATCCTGACTGGGTGTTGCTGAAATTTCCATGCTGATTTTTAAATAGTTGCTCATCTGCACAAATTAAGTTCTGTCGTTACTTGTCTTTTGACATTGTAGACATCAAACTTCAAAGGCTTTCTTGACTGCCAGATAAAATATTGGCATCCTCTAATTTCTAATAGTCACTAAAATGAAAGAGTGTTACAGGTTCTGAGCTGGAAGGAGTAAGTCTTGATCCTGTTGGAATCCAACTGGAATGAGAAATCTCATTTGCTCTTTGAGAGTAAGTTACAAAGAATTTGAATAGAGCAGGAAAGATGACTCGGGGTTTCTGTTGTCAGTATTCAAATAATTAGCTCATAATTGAAAAAGGAGCCTGATACTGCCGACACATAATTTGTTATTTAGCATGATAGAAACACATTGTTTTTACAGAAGGGGATTAAAGCATTGAGAAAGAAACCGTTTACAATTCTACTCCTTCTCACCGTACTGTGGTTTTACTCTCTTACGTTTCTGTGAATATGAGTTATGCACAAATTATGAAGTGCAGCATTGTAGAATGAGAGCACAGAAGACCTGCCATTACATTTGCCAGATCAGTGCTTTCAGTTTTTCAGTCCTCTTGCCCTATTCAGAAATTTAAGGCTTATATTTGAACAGTGGCTGTAGAAAGTTGTCCTAGATTTCCTTCTTCCCGTAGTAGAGATTGTTGCATGTTTTTGATGAACTCTTGCCAGCATCTGAGAAAATGTAATTTCTGATCAGTCTCACTGGGTTTGCAAATTTACTGTTCTGTTTGCTAGGGATTTTGCTAGGAAAAAAATGAACAACATGGCAATTTTTTTATTTGATTTGGGGGGGGTTGTGCTTTTTTTCAGCCTCTGCTTTTACCATTTCTGATGGGTGCTGGTAAACTTATCTCTAAATATTGTTTCAGATAAGCAGTAGTGAAAGAAGAGACTTGTAAAAACCAACAGGTTCATTTAGTAAGGTTTCGTATTCTGAGAACTGCAGAGCTTTGGTGAGAGCAGCAGAGTGACTCTGTCCCCTCAGCTGTGATTGCCATTAGCTTTGGGTCCCTGGTGCATTATACAGCACTAATTAATACAAAAAAGCAAACAAAAAAACCCCCCACGCAACAAATGTTCTAAGAAAAACCTGTAATATTTCTATAGGGTCTTTCTAAGAGTTTATACAGTACAGACTTTAGCATGGAGTTAGTTTTGTCTCAGGCACTCCAGTGAATCTGGGTTCTAGGGAGAGGGCAGGACTCCTGTTAACACTGGGAGGGATGACTTCTGCTGCTGCTGTCTGCCAGTTCTGTAAGCCCCATTTTAAATCCTGCTTAAACCCACTTGATGTCAACACTTTGAGATCCTGTATTCTCAAAGCTTTTTCTGTTAGAATCAAAACATGAGTACAGAGGAACCTGTGCCTGAGTAGCACTGAATGTTAGCACGATGTGCTTGAGCCTGGCCAGATGAGCAAGTTAGATAACAAGTGCAGCTTTTGCCACATGAATGTCTGTTTTCTGGGCAGTGAACAGTCTGGAATTGGCTCTGGTGTCATGCTGAAATGCCAAGACTGGAATACAGAACAGAAACCAGGACACCTGATTTGAGTCTTAGTGTTAGATTCACTGGGAGCTGGGTTCTCCTGGGCTTAATTTGATTGCTCATGGGAACTGGGGAAGAAAAGCCTCAGATTTATAAAATTCTCAGGCTTCACGTATGTTTTAAATGATATCCCTAAAGCGTTTTGGGGCCCTTCAGAAGAAAAAGGAAAAGATGCAGGAGTGTGAACTTCTTATTTTCCCTAATGCAGTCGCATGTGGCTGTACTAGATTTACCTTAGTATTGACATAACTCAGAGGGACATCTTTTAGCCTCTTGAATTCTGTATGTAGTCTGAATTCACACCTTGGATGCTTTCCTTTGTGGAGAGCATTAGACTTGGTTATAGGTCATGACAGAAGTGTCACCCTTTGATTAGTCACATAGAGCATCACCCGAATCATCTCCATCCTCAGCCTGGTTCAGTCTCTGCCTTCTTAAAGCCATGCTGATGGTTCAGCTGCTGATTTCTGTCTCCAAATAATGTCAGTCCATATCAATGAATGTCATTAATTGATTAAAATGGTTCATGAGATGGCTGAGATTTCAAGGAGTCCAAACTTCAAATATAATGGCAGAGAAGCTGCTGATCATCTGTGTCTGATGGGGCTGGAGTAATTTCTGGGCATGGTCTGATAACTTCCATCCAAGATTCCTGTAGAACTGTCATTTTGAAGGCATTTTAATTAGATGTTGTGGAGACCAATTGTGTGATGTGGATTATTAGGGAGAAAAGTAAATTCCATAAAGCTTTAGTCACTGTGGGTTTTCTTTTTTCCCCTAGACCTTCAGCACCTGTGAACTGCAGATGCTCAGAGCAGGTTTGAATGCTGTTAGGAGGACCAGTAGAGTCAAGGGTTGTATTCATCCTGCAGCAACTAGTGAAATGGATGAATTTTTGTGTCTGTGTGTATGCCTTAAACACTTTTTGGCACCAAAAGTGTCATCTTCAGCTCTTCTCATCCAACATTTTAATGGTCTGCCACGGCTATTTATGCTTTTGTAAGGTTGATGGACAGTTCTCATAACGTGCCTTGTCAATAGCTCTGTTTATTTGTCGTGGCAGACTTGCAAGCCTGTGCTACTTCGTTCTCAGCAAGGACAATACAGTTGCCATTCTTCTTTGTCCTAGGATGATTTTTTCCTGCTAGGAAAGCTGAATGGGTGCAGCATTAGTCAGGGACCGTAGTTTTTAACGCCTGAGAAGAAACATTGTGATTGTCTAGTCTGACGTCTTCAAAACCTCATCCAGCAAGTTTGGCATTGACTTGTAATTTGCAGCTCACAAGCTTTTCATTCTGTTCATGAATGTGTGAGGGAATAAATGACAAGTTTAGGGGTTGAATCTCCATTCTTTACTCATGTGATGAAGGTCGTTGCAGCCACTGGTTGCTTGTCTCAAAATGTGTCTGCAGTACCTGGGCTTCTAAATTAAGTGCACCAACAATTTTCCTGATGACTTGCCCAAGCTGCTCTTAGTTACTGAAGGGCAGAGTTATGTTTCCCTTTCTTCACATGGTAAAACCTAGTGCAGCTACTGAAATAACCAATTTGATTCTTCGTGATGAAGCCTTTGTTCCTGAAAATACCAGGACTTGTATTCATCCTGAAGACAGTTCTCTCTCTGCAATGCTGTTGACTCTTGTGTGCATCTGCAGCTGTATATTTAGAGCCGGATGTAATATTTCTAGAGACAATAATATCCTTAATCTAGTGCTAGATTACTGCCAGGATTAGATGTGAGGGCTGTGTTTAAGAAGTGCTGTTAGAATTCAGTGTCATCTACAGTGCATCTGCTGCCACCGAGGCACTGCTGCTGCATCGCTGCCTCTTGCAGGGGTCACAGCATCAGGCTGGAACACTGTGTTTCCAGCCCCGTGTCATAAACTCCCAAATGAACAATATACTGGAAAGAAATGGGAAAAAAAGTCATAAAAGCATTAATAAAAATAAAAGAATGGGGGGCTGATGACTAGGTATATCTTCCTTGTAAGCGGGCGTGTAGAGACAGTGAGCTTAGATGAGATAAAAAAGAAAATGGGAGACAAGACAAGAATTTCAGAGGTGTGGTTTGTCTGGCACTGGCGTTGTGGCTGAGCTCGTAATGCTCTGATATGCACTAGATACGCTCACAGGCAGTTGCACCTTTGAAAATAAGACGCTCCTTCTTCGTGCCTAATCCTTGCATCACAGGAATGGCTCCAAATGTACAGTAAAGCCTTTGATCTGTGCTTCGAGAGTGGTACTGGCAAAAAAACATTCGGATAGGCTGCGGAGGTGATAGGATGTGGGTCAAACTGAAACTTTCTATTGGTACTTTGGACCTGTGTCTGACTTTTTTTTCTTTTTTTTTTTTTTGCTTTCCAAAGAACAAGATTTGAGGTTAAGGTTCTGAACTTAAATCTGAAGCAGAGAAGCATTTTCCTCAGTTGTTCTCCCAACTTTTGAGTTGGATTTAGTGATCTAAACTCTTGAAAATGTTGGAGTACTTGGAAATCATCTGCTGTGCTGTTTACGGTGTTGACTTTGGTTTTGGTTTCTGTTTTATTCATTTCCAGTAAGACCTGATAATTTGTTGCAAGAAAACAAGAACAGAATCTGATTTGATATTCAAAGATCTGTATTTTAAAGTTAAATATTTTTCAGAAACAGAAAGCAAAAAGGTCTTTCTCAGTCGGATAGAGAAAAAGACAGGTTACTTTATTTTGCAAGCTTTGTATTTCCTGTCCAATAATAACACTTCCCTAAAATGACTTGATAACATCTAGTTGAAGCTTGCTGAGCACTTGGGCCTTTTTCAGAGGTTAAACATGGGTGCCGTGCCTTCTTTTAGGAGGCTTTATATTTATTTGGCCTGTTTCTTTGTCTCTGGGGAAATAAATAAACAAATCTCTATATAAAGCTTTCTTCTGTAAAAGGTATCTGGAAAGATGCAAGTAGGAAAATGACGCTAATTATTCTTGATGCTCAGCCCTTCATACTAATTCTGCTCAGGCTGTTTTGCTGGTAAGCCACATTTTTCAACATAATAGTGCCATGAGATTCTGTAAGTGCTGTGGTAACATGTAGCCAAGGCAATTCCTAGGTCACTGTTTGATGGTGAGCTGTGCAGCAGTGGTGTCATGCAGTGACGTGGTGGCATTTGTGGATTTTAATTACATAGAGAAGGGCAGGAACGCTTACCCCTTTTTTCCATTCCTGCTTTGAGTAAAGCTGATGCGAGCAGTAGTGGGCAAAACTCAGGATGTGTGTTCAGGTGTAGAGTTCAAACAAACACCTAACTTGGAAGCTTTTGTATTCTGCTGAAACCAAAACACCACTGAGGGGAAGCAACTCATGTTTTCGTCAGTGTTTAGAGTACACATCATAACAGTCACTGCTGGTTGTAAGTCTGTGATGGACTGAATTCAGATTTGACATTAAATGTACTTCAGTAGTATTGGCTTTCTGTTAGCTTTCTCTTGGAAAATCTGTGGCCAGCTTCACTTTGGGCAAGCAGTTCACTGAAGACCATTCAGATTTCCTTGGTGGAAATTCTTAGGCCAATAGTAGTAACTGTTCACTGAGGTCAGAGCTCTGAACAAGTGCACTTTCCTCCCTGAATGGAAAACTCAGTCTACAAAACTATGTTTGCATTATTTAAGGTTTTACAGAAATGAGGTATTTCCTTTAGAGATAGTAAATAAATTAATACAATAATCCTGATAGAAGACAAGGATATTGCTGCAGAATTATGCACAGGAAGGCAGACATGACAATGTAATTGAGCTTGAAAACCAAAACATAATTGCCAGGGGTGGGAGTGAAACTTGCAGCCATTGTGCTGACACAACCTGAAAGTTCAGCTTGTCTAAAAGGCTGGAATTATTTTAAAACAGATTTTTGATGTGAAACTGGAAGAGGGGCAGGGGGAAGTCAACCTAATCTAGTATGCAAAGATGCTGTTTTGGGAGGGTGTTTTTTCACTGAATGTGTAACTGCATGTAAGTGCATAAGCCATCTCTGTGTTGATGGTGTGCTACACAATTTTTCCCAGTAGCATTGTGGCTTCTTTATGATCTGGGAATATAAGAAAGGCCAAGTAGGCAGAGGAAATCCAGAAAGCTGATTTTTCCTGCAGCCTGGGAAGCACTTGTATTGTTTTTCACCTTCAGATGTGTATCGCTAGCTGCTGGCCGTGTAAATAACTGGGTTTTTCCAAAATTGCGTCACCCAGAGACACATCTGGATGGTCTGGTGTGTTGTGGGAGCCCCTGGCTCGTCTGTCGAGCAGTAGCAAGGAGGGCAGGTACATCTGTTTCTTTGCCCACGCGTGAGCCCTGTGTCAGAGCATGCAGGGGAAACAAGCGAGTGTGTCTTGTGGAGGGCTGAATCATCCTGTTGGAACAGAAAATGCTGTTGGAGGACTAAGGTAGCTTAGTTTTCCAAAACACACTGAGACAGAAGAGCAGGGCGTGATGCATTAGCTTCTGATAAACAGGGCTTCTCTGGGAGGCATCTCCTCAGAGCTGCGTGCACCGAGATCCCTGGGGGAGCTATTGCAGTTCCTTGGAATTCTTCTCCAGCCTTTCGGGAGCCACCCAGATGAAAGGGTTTGCCAGTTTCGCAGTGCCTAATTGTAGGGTTGTTCTCTGTTCTGCTTTTCAAAGCGTGTCTGTGGAGATGATGATAAGGACACCTTTCTTGAAAAAAGGAACTTGCTAAATGTTGTATTGAAACAAAAAGTTTGCTGGTTGGGTATGCCGGTTTCATACCACTTCGTTCTCCAGGAGCACAATGCCTTTGTGATTTTAGCTAAATATTTAATTTTTTTTTTTTTTAAACCAAAGCGGCACTTTCCTTTGCATAGTATCCTTTGCATTGTATCCTTTTGCAGGGTAAGAGAACTTACAAAGGTAGTTTAGGTTCCAGCTGGTGTTCTCTGTCCTCTCCATTATGCATTTCCCAGTCAACTGACAGTATCTACTCTGATATTTCACTGCAGTTGCCCTCTCCTCCTCCATTCCCTCACCATCTCCCTTTCACGGAGGTACTGCACATACTTCAGCCAGCTCTATTTGAATAGCAGCACTCCCTCCCAGCACAAACAGGAGTCAGATGTTAAACACTGAGGGAGACCAGCAGAGGAGGAGGTGCTGGGTGGTTCCAGGCTCTGCAGGAGAGGTCCTGCTGGAGGGAAGGAAAGGGCACTTCCATCTGTGTCATTCCGTAGTGCTGAGAGACACAGAGTCAGGAGGAAATCACTGCTGCAGACATGAGAGATGAATCTCACGTAAAATTAAGCAGACCTGTCCAAGTTACTGCAGAAGGGAAGACAGGTCAGACAAAGCACTGTCACTTTAAGCACGTTTTCCCACCTCCTCCTGTAGCAGAAGGTGATTCCAAATGGCTCTGACTCATCCCCAGGAGGTGCCTGTTGTTTTTTTCCCTAATAACAGTGCGACTTCAGTGAGACTGTCATTAGCAGGATATCTATAGCTTTTTTGAGGGCTCTGCTTCGTGTCCTTTCTCTTCTCTGTCTACAGCACAGACCTATGTTAATATTTTTCCTGGGAGCTCAGGACCTGCTCGTATTTTCTCCAAGAACAATGAGATTGGAGCATTCCTTATTGGGAATTCAGAAGCTTAGTTGGGTTACTGCACTCCCTGATCTGTACTTGTTCATCAGATTGAGAATGGATGTGGTGTCCTGGGAACTGCAGGGTTAAAAGTGCATTGAAAAGAAAAGGAAAAATTTGTTAATGGAAATTGTTTGACTATTACAGTGTCTGAGGGATTCACTGCTCTTCAGGTAAAAGGCATGGACATGATAGATAATGTTTGGAGAATGCTTCTTGAAATGAGAAACAGAACTTAATGTATATTGTGTTTATGCTATGTTTAGTTTTGCAGCAATTTAATTTCTTGTAAATAAATTGTAGTAAGAAATGAGCTGGTATGAGCATTGAGGAGGTGGTGAGAACTGTCAGTATTGCAGAGTCCATGATTCATTTCTAATGGGACATGAGGTCCTGGATAGCTTCTTACAAATTCAGTAATTTATACTTGGATGGCCTTTCAGGTTTGACTTCACATTCACGGATGATAGAGGTGAATGTGTTGCTTCCCTCACAGCTGCCTTCAGCCTTTTTGGTTTGTAAAACCCTAAAATTTTCCATGGGAGGAGCAGATCCTTGCCCAGCGGATATGACCCTACTGATAACAAATGTGGTTTCCTTCTTCACCTTTTGTTGACCTAACAGAGATAGTGAACATCAGGCCTTTGGGGATCTGTAAACCAGACTTAAAAAACCACTGCAAGTGCAAGGATGATCTGCAGTAGGAACATGCTTTTGCCAGTGCCTAAACCAGTTCTGAAAAATTCAGCTGCACAGAGGTCTTCTGTTCACAGTACACACCAGTTTCCAGTTATTCAACAGACTGATTATCCAGGTGCCACCTCTGTATTTGAAACCAGCCGATGACCTTTCATTCCCAGCTCTCAGGGCTGCCCCTGGTTAAAGCAGTCATTAAAGGGTGGCATTTTAATCTAGCATACATTGTGTCTGCTTGGTCTGAAATCCTTACTCGCAACCCTCTCTCCTCTCTCTGATTTAGCAGCACTTGATGCATTTCATGGAGCGTGACACAGCTGATTTGTTGAAAGAGAATTGATAACAGAGAGCAGCCTTGAACAAGGATGCAGTTTTGTTTTCTGTTAAATCGTCGTTGCTATAGTGACCTAAGATCAGTTTAGCACTCAGTAGGTATATCATATTCTGGGCAAAAGTTAGGGATTTTTCAATATTCCTCTAACAACTGCTTTACAGAAGTCTTTCTGCAAGAAGTCCTGGGTTCTCTTATTGCTGCTCCTGCGAATACCTGTTGTATTTTGGCTGGTGGTGTCCCTTCCTTGGTGAAGTAATTTCAAGGAAGTTGGATAAATAATATACCGATCTTGTCAAGGCTGTGAAGTATTTCTTCCCAAAGGAGAGTTTAATGGACTGCAGTGATAAATGCGAAAATACAGAGAACATGAACCCTGCTAAGGAGTGGTCGTTCTTATGAATCAGTGACCCGGTTCTGGAGTAGGAGGAGGAGGAGGATGTTTTTGAAGCTGATTGACATGGTTGGAGTCAGGAAGTCTGAGTTCTTCTCCCACATCTCTCAGGCTTCTCATGTTCCCTCAGGTATGATCAAGAGTGTGGTGCTGCTACAAGCTTAACTGAGATTTTCTTCTTCTCGGTTGGACAGTGGGGATAGTTATTCTGCTCTTTGAGATCTTGACGTTCATTGGGAGGTGTCGAAGTCTGCAGTGCATGCTTGGAGAGTTGCTGCTCCAAGCAGAGATGCTCTGCCTGGCAGGGGAGTCAGGCCAGTGTCTGTGGAAGTCTCACTGTGTCTGGCACGCTGTGTCAAACACAGCTCCTCCCTTCCCACTCCTCATTTCTGGCCTGAGACCAATTCCTGCCCCTTGGCAATGATCTGGCAGATTTGGCCACTAGCTCAGTTGGCCTCCAGCTCTGCAGTGGGGCAGGTGCACCTGGCAGCATGTCCTCATCCCTGTTAGCAGAGGTCTGAAAGCAGGAGATGAGGTTTCTTAGATAGGCTTGACCTTAGAGCTCTTTGGACACCAGCATTGCAACCAGTTTAACATTCAGTGCTACTGGAAGTCTCAGGGGACTTCCCTTTATCATGTTAAGCTGGCCAGAGAGAAAGGGTTGATTTCTTACAGGCTGCTTAGAGAGGGTCATCTTGATAATGGGCATCTTTGGGAAGTCTTCAAGATATGTGTCTCATTCTACTCCCAGAAATTCAAATAAGCGAACCTTCAGAAGTGCTCCTTCACCTGGGTTTGACAGTAAAAGAGAAGAATGTCCTTGTTTTAAAAAAAAAAAAAAAAGATATGAATTTCAGCTAAATAATACATTTTTTCTGCTTGACTCTCCTGTCGTGTCAGGAGATGGTACGTATTCCATTATATGACCTTATTTTCCCTTTTTCTTAATAATGAGCTTCTGTTCTGTGCTTTTAACTTGCTTCAGACCTGAATTAATTTGAAGTTCTTCCCACTGCTGGTGTCTGCTTCACAGGTTTTACATATTTTAAGCTCATATGTCCTAATGTTGAGACCAGTTTTTTCTTGTCAGCTCTTTGATGGACAGTTTTGGCCTGTCCCTTTGCTAAAGCTCCACAGAACTGATATTTCAGCCCCACTGCAGATTGGAAGGTTTTTTTTTCTGCACAGTGTGGGGTAAGCTGTTTCTTACTGGCAGCTCTTATATTTTTATCAGTTTTGTAAGGTTAATTAATGCAACAGCCTCCAGTCTTGGTTGTCTTAAATATTTAGAGGAAAGAGAGAGATTTATGCACATTTGTGCTGCTGAGCGAGATTTGGTTGAACTTCTGTTGGATTTCTGAGTTAAGATTCCTAGCTGGTATAAATCAGTGAAGTTCCACTGATTTATTTTGGATGACCAGCTCTGTGGAGGATCTGGTCTTCCTCAATTAAATCTTGTCACTTACTGAACCTGAGCTGCTTTGCACTGAGCATATGACTGTTGCTGCTGTATTTTTGTCTAGACAATGTGGGATATATTTCTTCTATCTCTTATCTCTGTGTAGCTGCAAAGAAAGACAGGTGTGTGTGTGTACATTTATACACACACAGACACGCATGGGTGTTTATAAACACAGTCACCCACACACAGAAGATTGTGCTGGAAAACCCCCTCCCTCTTTTTCCTATCATCACTAGTTCAGTAGTTTGACTGGCATGGAACCTCACTGAAGATTTGGGTCACAGTGTCCAAATTTGTTTCCGTGTACCAAAAAATTTCAAACCCAACCAACCGAAACTCCTCCAAGCATTGATACCCAACTTGGAGATACTGAGGAACAATGCAGCTCCAAGCAGAAATAATTTAGATTTGCATCATGGGGAGACCCCGTGGCTCCTTGGATTAAGCACCCATTTCACTACACAGAGCAGGTGAAATCTTTTCCCGTGGTCCAACACATGAAACCACCTACTTACCTGGAGAACTGGGGAGGGAATGGTGGGGATGGGCAGGCCAAGAGTCTGGAAAGTCTGATGGATTAGATGAGAATGTTGTTCCAAGAAAGCTCAGAAATCTCTCTGTGTAGTTTTGGGGCAGAGTTGGGTGTCTCCTTGCTGTTAGTCTTTTTGTCTGTTTTGTTATCAGGTTAATCTCTGTGAGATTAACATTGACTCTCTCAAGTCATTATGACAAGTGAGCGTGGCAGTAAATTCTTCCATGTCAAGAAAAAGACAAATTGTACTGTACTGCATATTGTGGCATACTACTACTAGTTGCTGAACTTGATAAATGTCTTCTGATAGGTTCTGTAGTTAATGAACAAAGATGTTAATTGCTCTTATCTGAAATAGCTGTATTTGCAAGGACATTCTCTGGAGCCATGGATGTCTTCTAACAGAGATTTATTTCAAATCAGCCATTGTTTTCAGCAGTTTCAGAGTCCATTACCCTTCAGTATCAACTGAATAGTCTCCACCCCCATCAAAGTTCTGAGAGCAATCAGCTCTTGCTGCATGTTATTCAACAGGTCTGAATCTTATTTGGGTATGGAAAACTTCTGTGTAATACAGCACGCTCAGCATCCTGGGCTGCAGCAGGAGCATGGCTCATTCTTGAGAGCAGCCAAGAGAGAAATAAGCACCTGACAGTGGAAGAGAAAGGGTCTGGAATAGCCCCGTTTCCCCCCACCATCTGGAGTATTTAATTGTGAAAATCGTTCTTCGTTGTTGTTGTGTTGGTGGGAGTTGTCAGTCTAAATATGTTTTAATGGAAATAACCATCTCTATTTGTAGAATTCATCTTTTCTAGATGCTTTCTTTGGAAAAGATGCAGCTGAAGATTTAGTGCATTATTATATGAGTAAGTGCATACAAGCCTCATATTAACAATGGACGTCATGTTTATTCTTTCCCTTTTAGAATTTCCCATGGAAACAAGTGGGCAGATTTTTGCATTATTGAGTAGTTTGCTGCTGCCGACTTTTCCCAGAGACACAAGAGAAAACCAGGCTTACACAGGAGCCTACATGTTCTTCCAGTTTTGGGACCACTGGCTTCCCCTAAGATTTGATTTGTAGTAGGTTTTGGTGTGTGCCTATTCTGGTGCAAAGTTTCAGAGCTGTATGATTAATAAATCTTTATGGAACTGAAAAAAGACCAAGTTCTCACTGAGGTTAAAACATACCTGATTTCCCAGCGGAGAAGTTGCATGTTTTGTTAGGGGGCTAAAGGCTAATGGGAAGACAAAAATGTTTCCTTCTGGGGTTTTTGTTTGTTGTAATAAATTGCATTTTCATTTATGAATCTCTTACAGTTTTTTAGAACATGTTCAACAGCAAACAGCCAGAAGTTCAAACTGTAACTGTAAATCTATAAGCTGACATATGTAGATTCTCTGGCCAAAGTTTCCTAAGTCAGGATTAATTTTGTAGAGTGAGGGAGAAAAGTCCATTATCTTGCTTCGTTTCATAGATTTCAGACTTTGCCAGGAAATATAAATCTCCTTTCAAAAATGACAACTATAAAAATAAGAGTTACTGTTTTCATAAATAAAGACATTTTCAACTGAACTTGACATATTGCTGCTCAAGATGCTGTGGCTTTAGATTGTCTGATACCAATAACTAAGTATTCAGGTCCTCAGCTCCCCTTTCCTCATGATATGCTGCCCCTAAGTTATGTTAACATAACTATTTTCTGTTTCATGTTAGAAATGGGGCTGAAGGAGCTCAAAAGTAATCTGGCAAAAGCTGGATGGGTTCCCTGATCTGCCTGACGCCACAGCCAGACAAATATTTGTACAGGCAGAGACAAAGTGGGTGGGTGGAGGTGGGGATGCTGCTTAAGATTGGTATTGATGCTTTGTGGTGACCCACTGAGGATCTGTCTCATTTTAGGTATTTTCAAATCTCTGAATCCACGTTTCTGGCCTTGCGTGTTGTTCTAATTTGACTTTCCCATGGAGGGACCGGGGGGTGAGGATGCAGCTTCTGGTGGGGTGGGTGCAAGTAAGACCAGCTGCAACATGAGAACGTGCAACACTTGCACTGCTTATTTATCAACCACAGTGATTCACTGTGATTGACGTTCTCATACCTGAATGTCAAAATAACCTGTGTTTTAAGAGGAACCAGTGACTCAGGGTGTGGTTTTACCTCAGGCCATTTCCTGATAAATGGCTGAACTGTGCTTGGACTTGAGAAAACACTGCTGAGGAGCACGGCTCTGTCCTCGCATCTGTGTGTGTGGAGAGAGAAGGGAAAGGACACCTTTGTGTGGGGCTGACCTTCCCCTCATGGGTGCCACGGTCTCTGTGAGGAGCACCACAGCTCTGTGAGCTCCAGGAAGACTCAGGTCTGACGATAGCTCCATTCTGGTGCTTCTTCAGAGCATTTCTGCCCAACTCTGATGTGGGAACATGGTCTTCAGTGTTGGACAGCACAATTTTAAGGAGCTCTGTACAGTGATAAATCACTTTGCTTTAGACTCTCTCAATTGTGAAACAGAGGTGAAGCTGCCTGTAACTAGTGTTTTCAGAACTGAAAATACTTTGCTTCTTAGAACATGGTGTTTTTAGTGAAAGCAGAAGCAATGCATATGATGATGCTTACAGGGACTGAAGTGTATTTAGGCTACTCATTTTTTGAGTAAGATGGCAAACAACTGAATGTGTGTAGTATGGCTAGGTAGAAGGTATGGACATGGGATCATATGAATGCTATGTAAAGTACCTTGTTGGCACAAGGCTTTCATTTGGAGTGATTGACCATTTGCTAATTCCGTCTTCTGGTCTGGGTAGTCTTCCCATCCTTGGCAAACTGCACAACTCTGTTCCCCCATTCTCCATAAGGACTGTCCTGTGAGAAGAGGTGTATGCGTGGGATGAAATCACTTGTGTATGGCTACAGAGCTGTGGTTGAACTGGATCAGTTGTCTTTAATGCTGTTTAAATGGATGATTTAAGGTATAGGAGAAGCTTCTCTTGGGAACAGATTCTGTGAGAATTCCTCAAATCCTCTTTGAAGTTAATGGAGGGCATTAAGGGCAGTCAGCACCTTCTTAAAAGAGAAATTTAAATTGCTTTGATTCATTTCATTTTATATTTGCATTAACTGGTTCTGGATTTCTCCCTTCTCCAGTCTTTCAGAGCATGTTTTTGAGAACTTTGCCCCCTGAGCATACTAGATTTTATGTTGGCTGTTTTGATATTTTTCCCTGAGTGTTGTAATGCTGATTACCGAAGGATCTTGGGCCTTTGGCTTCCTGTGAGAACGAGATAATTACTCTCCAGTAGGCAACGCATGACGTACAGTATCAGCATTAAACCACTGGGATTCCAGTCACCAGTGTAGAACAATATTGTGGGTAAATGAATAAGCAGAAGTTTATCATACTTCCTGCATAACAAAGTTTTCGTTAAAGAGACAGTGAAAATTGTTTTCACCCAGGGCTGGTGCAAAACGAGCGCTGCCGCAACAACCGTTAGGGAAGAAGATATTGAGGTTGAGTTCCGTGGCTTGGTGGGTTTTTCTTGCAGAAAAGACAGCTGAATTCTTGTAGCAGCAAAGGTGGATGACAGGGCTGTCACTGCGTTTTTGGCGGATGACGTTTATGGGCTTAGAAACATGTATGAAGTGCATAACTTCAAAGTACGGTTTCCAGATGCACCACCTACTTAACTTATGGAAGAAAGTTGTACCAATTAGAAGTAGAGACGTTCCAAATGCAATTTGCTTATTTCACACTCGCCCCCGGGAATCCTGTATTGTGATTTTAGGAGTTGGCCCTGTTTGACCCTGAAATAGATGTGGTTTCTCCCTTGCCTTCGTTATTTCAAGGCTGTCAGTTAAAAATAACTTATGTATTGGGCACAGTGGGAGTAAGTTTGAGAAGCTGAAGTTATATGTAAATCAGTAATAGTGAGAAAATAATTCATAAATGTAATGAGCTCCATTCTCTTGCAAGGCATGGTCAAGTCTGTGGTTTATCCATGAGGTGGGATTAATTATTTTTGTATGAAAATAGTTTCTCTGCCACAGCAATACTGATCAGTTCACTTATGCTGTAGCACAGCAAAGTAAATGATATCTTTAAGGACCTCTGTTAAATATTCAATTACTTTAAAAATTACTTGCATAAAGTACAGTGTAGGTACGCATACTCAATAGATACACAGCTATACAGCACTGTGTATTTACTTAGTTCAGGACATAATTNGCAATACTGATCAGTTCACTTATGCTGTAGCACAGCAAAGTAAATGATATCTTTAAGGACCTCTGTTAAATATTCAATTACTTTAAAAATTACTTGCATAAAGTACAGTGTAGGTACGCATACTCAATAGATACACAGCTATACAGCACTGTGTATTTACTTAGTTCAGGACATAATTTCATGTGTGCTTGCAGAGATACATTTATATTTCAGCTTATCTCAGAGATAATTGTACTTCTCTGATGCCTAAGAATTATAGGGATACTAAGAAGGAGTTTCATGTTTAAGTTTGTTTTCCTGCAACTCTCAGTTTATATTGTACATTTAATTGCAAAATCTTATTTATGTTTTAGTTGTGACTTTTATTTTAAACTGGACATCAGCACTCTCAGCAGGAAACCAGTGCTTACCTATAGGCCAAGATGAGTACCTTCGTTGCCTTCTTTTTGCTTAAGTCTGAAACTTGAGGGCTGTGTCTCTGGATCTTCAAGAACCACTGTCGAATGAAGGAGTCTGGATCCTGATGCTGTAGTTGATCAGAATTGCAGCTGGGGAAAAGAACAAGGATGCGTAGAATAAAGCAACCTTGCTGTAGGACATTAAAAGCATGTTCTTGGCCAAACCCCTTCATAGCTCAATTCAACCTGGAATTAGGTTCCATTGATTTTTGGGTCCAGGACAGTTTGACTTTTGTGTGTTTCAGGCACCTTGGTTTGGTCTGGTTTTGTTTTTATGTGAGTGATCTTAACACTTGAAGGAATTGGAGGAAGGNGAAAAAAGTTAAAAATTTCGTCCTTCAATTCATATAGGAAACCCAGAACTTGCACTGGAGCTGACAGATACCTATTTTTAAAAGATACTCAGTCGTCACTGAAATATTTCAATATTTTTGTATGGATATCTACACTGGTTCTCTAAGTGTTGTTTTCAAACAGAAGACACTGTGTTTACATTACTCCAGATTTCTTCATCCACTTGCGAGGCTTTATAGGCCCCCTTAGGTCATTGCAAATTTTAATGACAGAAAAGCACTCCACAGCACTGAGCTTTGGAAATACTTTGGAGTAAGTAGGAAAAGCAACTGAAAACCCAGCTGCATGGCCCCCAAAGAACTTTGAAAGGTCATTGCTTAAAAATACCAGATTGGCTTCGACTTAACTCTTGCATGGTTCTCTCTCATGTTTCTCAACATTGTTTTGAAGATAGGTTATCTATTACCCTTTGGGATTTTACTTTTTCAGTTGATTATACAGCCATGACTATTATGTGCATGTATTTCATCTGGGTAGGACTGTAAGGGGAAGGCAGGAAGACAAGCCATGATTTCCCAACGTGATCCGGATCCTTGTTATCGTTGAAATCTTCCTTGCCTAATGTGCTAATTGAATTAATTAGACAGAAAGTTGTCCAAATTTCTCAAGTTGGATGATTTTTCTCGTGATAATTTTATTTATATTTATTTATAAATATATATTTTTAATATATATTTTTAATATATTTATATTTTTATTTATTTATTAATTATTAATTTAATTCTGCTTTCTCCATAAATTTCCCTGAGAGTGCTAGCATTTATGTTTATATCTGTTTCAACAGATGGAATAGTTACACCTGCCTTTCCAAATTCTGTTTCCAGGTCTTTATTCTATAGTTTATGGCAGCTGCCTTTTTGGGGGCTGCTTAATGGGAAACAAGATAAAGCTTGAACCCACAGCTNAGTTTGAGAAGTTGAAGTTATATGTAAATCAGTAATAGTGAGAAAATAATTCATAAATGTAATGAGCTCCATTCTCTTGCAAGGCATGGTCAAGTCTGTGGTTTATCCATGAGGTGGGATTAATTATTTTTGTATGAAAATAGTTTCTCTGCCACAGCAATACTGATCAGTTCACTTATGCTGTAGCACAGCAAAGTAAATGATATCTTTAAGGACCTCTGTTAAATATTCAATTACTTTAAAAATTACTTGCATAAAGTACAGTGTAGGTACGCATACTCAATAGATACACAGCTATACAGCACTGTGTATTTACTTAGTTCAGGACATAATTTCATGTGTGCTTGCAGAGATACATTTATATTTCAGCTTATCTCAGAGATAATTGTACTTCTCTGATGCCTAAGAATTATAGGGATACTAAGAAGGAGTTTCATGTTTAAGTTTGTTTTCCTGCAACTCTCAGTTTATATTGTACATTTAATTGCAAAATCTTATTTATGTTTTAGTTGTGACTTTTATTTTAAACTGGACATCAGCACTCTCAGCAGGAAACCAGTGCTTACCTATAGGCCAAGATGAGTACCTTCGTTGCCTTCTTTTTGCTTAAGTCTGAAACTTGAGGGCTGTGTCTCTGGATCTTCAAGAACCACTGTCGAATGAAGGAGTCTGGATCCTGATGCTGTAGTTGATCAGAATTGCAGCTGGGGAAAAGAACAAGGATGCGTAGAATAAAGCAACCTTGCTGTAGGACATTAAAAGCATGTTCTTGGCCAAACCCCTTCATAGCTCAATTCAACCTGGAATTAGGTTCCATTGATTTTTGGGTCCAGGACAGTTTGACTTTTGTGTGTTTCAGGCACCTTGGTTTGGTCTGGTTTTGTTTTTATGTGAGTGATCTTAACACTTGAAGGAATTGGAGGAAGGTGTGTGGATGGTTCTCTCTGTTGAATGACCTGGGTAGGAATTTTGCTTTCCAATTAGATTTTGCAGATATTTTCAACACCGAGAGTAATTCTGATAGTGCTGTTCTTACTTTGAAATTGTGAAACTTCTGATAGCTAAGTAAACATTTTTTTTCCCTTCTCCTTTGTTTTCTTGCAGCCAACTGGGTACATGGAAAACTCCATTTCCTACAGTGCTATTGAAGACGTTCAACTGCTCTCCTGGGAGAATGCCCCTAAGTACTGTTTACAGCTCACAATCCCGGGGGGTACTGTCCTACTGCAGGTACAGTAAACACAGAAATACAACTTCCTTTCTCTCTTACTGTGAATCAACTTCTTTCTGTTTCCTGTGCATGAAATCTTAATTAGGTGGACTCGGAAAAGGCAGAGAACTTGGTGCTGTCAAATTATCTAACCACCAGAAAATTTGCTCAGGGTGATAGCTCTGAAAGTCTTTGTGGTGTTTGACAGTCAGAATGGAAATTTTGGGCCATGGTGATTAAATCTTCTTGCTGATTTTGTGTAGCAAAGCAGTGCTCTGTGTGAAGGCACATTGATACGGGCCTGGAACTATTGTATTTTTACATATAGTCCTGTTCCAGCATGAAAAAAGTTAAAAATTTCGTCCTTCAATTCATATAGGAAACCCAGAACTTGCACTGGAGCTGACAGATACCTATTTTTAAAAGATACTCAGTCGTCACTGAAATATTTCAATATTTTTGTATGGATATCTACACTGGTTCTCTAAGTGTTGTTTTCAAACAGAAGACACTGTGTTTACATTACTCCAGATTTCTTCATCCACTTGCGAGGCTTTATAGGCCCCCTTAGGTCATTGCAAATTTTAATGACAGAAAAGCACTCCACAGCACTGAGCTTTGGAAATACTTTGGAGTAAGTAGGAAAAGCAACTGAAAACCCAGCTGCATGGCCCCCAAAGAACTTTGAAAGGTCATTGCTTAAAAATACCAGATTGGCTTCGACTTAACTCTTGCATGGTTCTCTCTCATGTTTCTCAACATTGTTTTGAAGATAGGTTATCTATTACCCTTTGGGATTTTACTTTTTCAGTTGATTATACAGCCATGACTATTATGTGCATGTATTTCATCTGGGTAGGACTGTAAGGGGAAGGCAGGAAGACAAGCCATGATTTCCCAACGTGATCCGGATCCTTGTTATCGTTGAAATCTTCCTTGCCTAATGTGCTAATTGAATTAATTAGACAGAAAGTTGTCCAAATTTCTCAAGTTGGATGATTTTTCTCGTGATAATTTTATTTATATTTATTTATAAATATATATTTTTAATATATATTTTTAATATATTTATATTTTTATTTATTTATTAATTATTAATTTAATTCTGCTTTCTCCATAAANAAACACACAAATAGTTATGTTTGTGAAATAGCAACATCTTAGCATGGATACTTTGGTATTTTCTTCAAAAAGATTGGTGTCTTTATGTAACCTCATAGGAGCTCATAAAGAAGTGGAGTGAGCTGGACTGTTCTGTTTACTGCTGCCTGGCTGAGCACTCTGGATCAGATTACATTATAACTATGGGAATTTCAACAGAATTCAAAATACAAACTTTTAAAAAAATGTTTTTAATATGACTTGGTCCTTGGTAGTATCTTGATTCATCAGATGTGGTCAGATTGGAGGCAGTATAAAATTAGATTTCCCTTATACAGTCGTAATGTGTATTCACAAATCCAAAACAGTTCTTGAAGTTATGTTTAGTCTGCTGAAGAAATCAAGATGCAAAAGCTGGATTTATGAAGTGGGGTGAGTTCAGCAGAAATCCTCTAGTATATGTAACAAAGAGGAGAGGTATCCAAAAGACACTTTCACTGAGGAGCTGAGAAAGCAGCCCTTGCGTAGTTCAGTTATTTCCAGATTTCCGAGACTTCAATACATCTCTGGGAAATTGTGACTTCCAGTTTTTTATGAAATCATTCTGCCCTGCTAATCTGAGCAGCAGCATGCTCTGATGTAATGTCCAGCTCTAGTATCAGGAAGTGTATGATAGTGGAACAAGTCAAACTAGTCCAAAACATGTTCCCAGTACTGTTCTTCTGAAGTGCAGAAATCTGTATTTTAATTTTTTTTTCAAAGCCTTTAAATAGAGTGTGTGTATATATACACATGTAAAAATGTTTTAAATGAACTGTTTTGACTACCCCCCAATTTATTTCATATTTCTGATTAATATAAATTTTATATTGTGATATGTTTTTGCACATGCTGCATGGTAAATTCTTTAAGACCATGGGATATTATTGACATGATTTGACATAAAATGAAGCACTTTAGTACTTTTGAATCACAGGCTTTCCCAGTTTTTCGTTTTTGAGAAAAATTTAAGATTCCAATTCCTGCTTCACTGAAGGCAGCGTGGATTTATGAAAGGCTGGTCCTGCTTGACTAACCTCACCTCCTCCTGTGACAAGATGACCTGTTTAGTGGCTGAGGGAAAGGCTGTGGAGGTTTAGATTGGCTATTAGGAAAAAATTCTTCACCAAAAGTATTCTCAGGGCACAGGCTGCTTGGGGAAGTGATTGAGTCACCATCCCTGGAGAGGTTTAAAAGATGCAGATGTGTGGCACTTGGGGACATGGCTTAGTGATGAGCTTGGCAGTGCTGGGTTAGACGTTGGATTTGATCTTAGAGGTATTTTCTAACCTAAACAATTCTGTGCGAAATGCTGCAGGAGAGCCCCTGTCCATGTTCAAGTTTTCATCCCCTCTGTCTGCTGTCACCGGGGTCTATTTCTGGCTTATTAGTGCACAGTAATGAGTCAGAGAGGGAAGAGTGCCATTACCTTTCCTTACATCATCCTGAAGCCCTCCCATGGCAATACTGACCCATCCCAACCTATTTTACCACATGAAATCTGACGGGCAGCGCCGGAGGTGATGCAGCTCCTCTTAGGAAATCGGATCACGATAACAGGATGTGTCCACCTGGGTTTCAAAGGAAGACCTGGTTCTCAGGCAGCAGGCAGCTTAATCTGGGCTGGGTTCACATTTAAAAGTCATTTTCATGTGTGGAGTTCTTCCCACTCAGTGTTTGTTGAATAAGCACAACTATTTGAGTGTTTCACTGCCTGGCATTTGGGGATTCCCATTGTCCCATGTGGGAGTCATGGACAGTCAGGTTTCTGGGGATCATGGACTGTCAGTTTTCTAGACATGCTGAGGGCTCGTGTTTTCTTTCCCCCTGCCAAATGATGTGATCCCTGGTCCTTTCCATGAGCAGCAATCAAAATCTCAGGTTTTTTTTCTTCCTGAGAGTTGGGATAGCAGGTGTGAAAGAAGGTGTTGCTGAAGCTGGTTCATAGGCCATAAGCTCTTCAGGCCAGGAAAGAGGAGCTAAATTTAGCTTTTGATGAAGTGTGAGCTCTTAAGTATCAGAAATAGCTGGGCCTCCTTGAGCTGGGTTGGACTTCGCCTTTTCTGCTTTCCCTTTGTTAAGCACAAGGTGTGATTGTGGTATTGTGTGGATGATTATGAGGAGGATGCTATCCTTGCTAGTGAAATAACTGGAAGAACCTTTTGAAAGAGATTGAAAAAAACCTTACAGTATCATTTCATGAGCTGCTGAGCACCAAATGTAGGAAGAGTCTCAGGAAAAAAGCTTTGGTATTTCAGTCATGACAGTACTGCCTTGCTTTCCTGTGGTGTCCTTTCTTTTAGCCTTAAAGCCACCAGTTCCATCCCTGTCGCTCGTGTTGTTTTATTCATTTCTTGGCAATCGAGTGTAGTCAGAAGGAAAAACAAACAGAGCAGGAAGCCTTGACAAGCACAAGAGTCACACGTTCAGCTCGGTGCTTGAACGCGCTGTTTGTGCCAGGGAGTCCCCACGGTAAGTGTTTCCACTGGGTTTTTAGTAACACTTTATTTTAGTCTCCTTGGAGAACCTGGCTTTTGTTTTAAGTGCAAGTCCAGCCAGTGCTGCCGGTGTGGAGAGGTCACGCAAGGACCACAATCCAGCAGAGGCGGGGGATATTTTAAGGAGGAAAGTGGCATTTCTAGCAATTCCTAGCAACTCTGTACCCTAGGTTAAGCCAGAAGAGTGGCAGGTTTCCCTTGCAGGTCTGCCCAAGTCCTGGAGGTGCAGTGCTGGGATTTGCATCAGCAATGTGAAGGCTTTGTACAGCTGTGTGCGTGCCATGGGGCTTGGCTTCCTGCAGCCCTGGGATGCTCCACTGTTCCTGTGGCTGATAATAAATGGGGGCAGAGAAGCCTGCACTGTTTTATGAGTCCCACTGATAAATATCAGCTGGAAAAAAAGCACAACAAAACCCCCATCCTGCTGACCAGAAAGCAAGCAAGGGAGAGAGAGAGAATCACAGAATAAACTCACGAAGAATCAAATCCGGAATCTGGGTCATCAAATCCCACTTATTGCCACATCTTTTCACATGGCAAAATCCCCTGGAAGCGTATTTGTGAAGGATGCTGTTGCAAGGAAAAGCTTGGGAACAGTTTGCTACATGGACAAGCCTGTTCTTGTATTCTTCTGAATAACACACATGCCAGCAGCAAGGGATGCCGTGGTGGTAATTTACTGTTAAAGGAATGGCAAAGATCTTCCCCATAATTTTTAGAGTGCTCTGTTTCTTGCAGAGTTTCAGGTGTTCTGTTTCTCAGTAACACACAGGTTCCTATTTAGTCTTCTCCTTGCCTGGGTACAAATTATTGCAGGGGCTGTAATGCTGGTGTGAAGCAAGTGTTCAGTTTCCTATTTTTGTGAGCAAAAAGAAAAATCTGCCTTTAAAACATTCACTGCTTTTTAATAGTAAACTTGTATTCCTACTCATTCACTAAGAAATAAAGTAGTTAGGGTGCAGAGCAAATACTTCCTTTTCAGCAGAGGTGTAAACTTACTCATGTTGACCAGAGCTTTGCATATGCAGGCATTTAATCTCTTGCAGTTTTTCTCCTGTGAGCAGTCTTTTAAAGCAGGTTTAATCCTATGAGTAAAGTTTGTAGTACAGCTGATCCCAGGTGGTTTTTCCTCTCTGACTGAACCTTTACCCCCCCAAAAATGAGAATATAAAATCCTTCAGAACACAGTTCCAGGATCAGTTAATCTTTAAAAAAATACTGCCAACTGTAGATGTTCTTAAAGTAGTCTTCTTCCTCATTGGAATAATAAATAAGTAAGAAAAACTTTCCCTGTGTGGTCAGAATGCCCAGTGAAAGCCTGGTTTAAAGTCTTGTCTGTGTCATTTTCTCCTTTTTATTGTACCTTAGAGCTGAACAAATATAGTAAACTATGCCTTTAGCTGGGGTGAAAAACTGTAGGTGTCAGTTCCCAGGAGGGGATGACTTCAGTGCAGAAAGCCTGGGTTCCATCAATGCACATCAGATAAAACTATCTACGTGCAGCCCCATAAATGAATTGTAGTTCCCTCCAGTGCTTTACACTTTGGTGCTCATTGCTTAAACTTCAGAAATGTTACCCACAATAACCTGAATGCTCAAGTAAGTAAGTGGGCAGCTGAGCACCCACAAGAGCTTGGTGGCTCTTCTGTCATCCTGGCTATGAACTCACTGTTCCTTCAGTAGGAAAGAAATGCTCCCTATAGTCCCTTCTCAGTGTAAGCCTGAAAATGAGGAGGGAGGATCAAGGGATGCTGTGCAAGAGCAAGATCTTTGTTTTCCTTTGCCAAAGATGCAGCGTTTCCTGCGTATGGCTGTGGTTGTGCTGGAGTCAGGTGGCCGGAAGGGTGCACTGGGAGGATTAGTCCCTGCTGCCTGGGAGAGATGGGGAATGCTGGTGGCAGACAGCTCCCCCAGGATAAGAGTGGTTGGGGTAAAGCATTTGGTCTGTTTGTGCTGAACACGGTGCAATGAGCGCTGGTGAAATGGCCATTGGCTTTCCAAGCTTCTCTTACCACTGAGTCCTGATCGTTAGTAGAAGTGAGGGGATTCCCTAAAGGTTTGTTTTTCTATTTTCTGTTCACTTTGTCTTCTTTTTCTTGATTTTCCTTGGAAGTGGTCTTGAATAACAGCCCAAGCTCTGAATGTTTAGAGTGGTTCAGACTCCTAACCCAGACCCAGGTGCCAGTTTGCTTGATCACTTCTCTACAATAACTTAACTCTACGTGTAGACAGTGCTTGGTCCCACACTTGGAACCCAGTCACTTTGCTGATTTTATGTTTAAAATGCTCTTTTTATGTTGCTGCCATAGAGTTACACAAGTCTTTCCTTTGCCAGTTTTGGGTTTGTGTCTTGCAGCATTCTTCATTTCTTTTCTCCCCCAGTGTTTGCAGTCCACTTGTGCCTCCTCCTCTGCATGATGCTCTTGTCCTCATTAATAGTTAGGGCTCCAGTCACTTGCACAATCTATCTACACACAATATTCTCTAATTATTTGCAGTAGTCTTACAGTCTGTACTACTGACATCATTAAAGTAGGAGAATAATTAACAGTTCTCAGTTTAGGGCTTCAGCATTGGCTCTTGCTTTCAACTTCCATGTCAGACCAGGGACTGAATCAGGTTGACATTTTGCCTCTTTGGGTGAAATACTTCCTTTTCCTTTTGATTTTATTGACTTAAATCACAGAGTCTTAGTTTGCATAGTTCCTATAAACTCAGTCTTCCTAATTTTTTTAAGAATGTAGTGGATGTGTACCTCACAATATTATTGGTGCAATTGCTTAGTATGCATCAAGCATACAAAAACTTTCAGTTTTACTTATTCTTTAAAGGGCTTTCATGCTAGCATTTGGAAAGGAGGTTTTTTGTTCTCCTATATGAACCAGTTTTCTCCTTAAAAAAAGAAAAAAGGTTCAGTTTGAAATTAGATTTTTCAAACAAATCTGGTGAGGTTTTACAGCATTCTGTCTGGGCAAAGGTAAGAAATATCTAAGTATATTTACTTCATGTCTTTTAAATTATGTTAAAAATATTCTTCTGCCTTTTGGTGGCAAATTGTTTTTGACCTTTTCATTGTATTAAAATATAGTATAAAGTCTATTGAATTGAAATTTAATTCCATAACATGTAGGTAAAAAGTCTGTCTTGTGTTATAATGCACACATATACATAAAATACTGTGTAAATAACAGAAAATCATTAAATACTGGCTGACCAAAATATCCTGAAAATCTGCACTCCAAATGCTTTTAAAATTTTTCACTGCATGCAAAGAAAAGAAAATAGAAAAGGAAGTTTTTTGTTTCCATTTGTAACAATTTCGTATTCTGATATGTCACCATTCTTCTTGACATGGAAAGTTTTTGATAAATTCTCTGGGCAGCCAAGATTATTTATAATGTATTTATTCCTGCTTTATTGCCTCAACATCTACTGGAGGAGCAATTGATTCTCATTAAGATATAAATAAATAATATGTAATACATATATAAAAGGATATTACTCCATTTAATTGAGAGTAATCAGTCTAACTCTATGTCACGGAGCCATCAATAGCTGACCTTGAGATTAAACACGTTTTTGGTAACCATGCAGCATTTTTACTTCTGGTATTCCAGCCATTATCAGTGAACTGAACGAGTGTTGGGGGATGAAATACATTCTGTGATGTGGATTTTGAACACTTGCCTGAAAGGATGTTGGGGAGTGAAACTTGATAGGTGATGCTCTAATTTGCAAGAAGTACGTGCTTTTTGACTGGCAGAGAACCTCACCTTTTTTTTTTAATGTGGATTTATGGGCTATCCTGTAATTTTCACTGTTTTTGTAAAACATTCTGAATCGTGAGTAAAAATTGCCCGTTGGCAGCGTTGAGGTGGAGCTGGAAAAGCCAAAGGGCATCTCTACCCACTCAAATATTTCAGACTTATGTCACCTTGTTAAGGCATGCATATTTACGTCACTGTACATGCTTTTATATTTTTTGATACCAAGCCTTTTGACCTTTGGGAGTGTTGAACTATTCCTTCATTGGCTACGACCTGGCTTCACACTGGGAATTCCTGGCAGCTGTGCTTAATACGGACAAAAATGGGTGATGGCTGGGAGTGATTACTGCAACATTTATGCTGTTGCTGCAAACAGTCTGTGCGTGTATCTGCACGTCTGTGTGTGCTGTGCTTTTCACTGTTTTAATATCACTGAAAGAGCTAAGACATTATTTGAATTGCTCTGGGGCCAGCTGAGGAGCAGGACAAGAAAAGAAACCGGAGTATGGAAAAAACCCATCCCTCCTAGTAAAATGTCAGCCCATCTTCTTACTCTGCTTGTAGTGATTAATGGCAGAGGCAAATGCCCTACAGACATTAAAGATCTGACCCACACCTGATTGAAATCGGGGAGGATTTTTCAGAGTCTTTGGGCTGGACAGCATTTCATAGGAGGTTAATATTTTGTAAGGTTTTGGTTTGGTATTTTACAATGCAGCAAGGTCTTTGTGTCACTGCTTTCTGTGAAAATAAACTGGTTATAATATAAAGTGCCTGAGTGACCTGAAACACTGGTAGAAACTAATGATTCTGTCTGTAACTTTTCTTTATTGCAGGCTGCAAACAGTTACCTGAGGGATCAGTGGTTCCATTCTTTGCAGTGGAAGGTAAGTTCTGCACTTCATTTTCTTCCTTCTCTGCCTCCAAAAGTACTTTTTAGAATTCCCTGTTTGTTCATTCTAAAAGCCCTGAATGGGTAAAGTCTTTTCTTGTAGAAACCCTAAATCAGAACATGTCTGCAGTTTTTAACTTGTCTGTGTCATGAATGAAGTGGACAAATTAACTTGTTACACAGCCCAGCTTTATCAACATGTGACTGGCTTCAAAAAGTAGATAGGCAGTAAATTCACATTTAAACAGAATAGAGATTGGATGGTTTTAGTTTTATACTGTGAAGTGTAATATGCTACAAAGAATACACCTCATCATATCCCCTGGACTCTTGGGATATTTTGAAGTTTTTTGTTTGTTTGTTTTTTATTTTCCTGAGAAGCTAGGGAGAAAGAGTGTCTTTTAGAGTTGTTTACTGTATGTAGCATCAATCTGTTATGCATCAGTCTATGTTTATGCTTTAGGATGATTTGGAATTAAAGGCAGTTTCCATTTCAGAGACCTCAAGCTCTTTCTCATTTTCAGTGGGAACAATGGACTGATTGCCCTGAGTAGGGAAAGTGGATCACAGTGACAACATTGTCTCTCAAAAGCAGCACATTCCTCATCAAAAACCGTAGCTGCTGACCTTTGGATGGAATCTGTAGGGATCTTTGATGCAGTTGGAAACAAGTTTTGGCCAGATGCTGAGTATGGTTGTCCTCCCTTGCCTTGCAGTGGGAAACACAAGCAGCAGCTTTTCAGCTCAGGACTTGTCTTCAGCAGGGTTTCAGTGAAGTCAGCCAAGTTGGCTGTGCAGCTTATCAAGATTTCAGCCTGCTGACAGCAACCACATGGAAAAATATAAGGAAATCCCTCCCACCAAACTGGTTTTGTTGTAGTTGTATTTGATAGTTGCAAAACAGTTGTGTGGCAAAACTACAGTATTGGTGTGCTCAGTGTTGCCATCAGCCTGGCACAATCGTATTCTGAGCGGTTCCAGGTTCTTATCAGCAAAAGCCAAGTGTTGAGATCTCCTTTTCCAGACCTCTGGCATATTCTCCAGCCTGTTACCCCGATTGCCAAAATGAGAGTGGGACAGTAGTGCTGATAGCAGGCGGCTGGGTTGTGGTGTAGCACTTTATTTTGGCCTCTTGACAGTATCATTAACACAATGCCCAGCCAGCCTGGTTTTTTTTTGCAGGTCCTGAGGATAACAAAGCACTTAAAGCATGCAGAGGCAGGATCTTCATGTGGTCATTATTTTCTCTCCTGCTTTGGCAGGCAGGGATGATCAGAGAAAGCATGGACAGAAATGATGATGGAATTTCTTTTTCTCCTTCACCCCCAGCTGGGGTGGTTTTGGTACCAGTGTGCTCGTGGCTCACGCCCACTTTGTTCCTGCAGTGAGGGGAGAATTGGGGTTGGAGGTGCAACTCTGGAAAAAAAACCAAGTAAGATGTGGTAAAGATGCAACATGGCCCTACCATTCACCCCACCAATTAAATTCCAAAAAAAAAAAAAAAAAGAAAGAAAGAAAGAAAAAGAAATAAAGCAAGCCAGCCAGGCTAGACAGAGTGACCTGGCTTGCTTACATGCCTTTCAGTCATGGAGAGGGAGCTTTGCTCTGTGGGAGTTGTTTTTAAAGGAGTATTTCTTAAACTTTCCAGTGCTTCTGACCCAAGCCTCTCATTTTGGGAAACTCTGAGTAATTTAACTTGGTGCAAAGTAGAATTTATTTTTGCTTCCCTCCCCACCCCCATTAAATTTGTTTCTGAAAAACAAGTGAAACATTATCTTGATTTGAAAGCCCTTCCCTTTACCAAGAATAGCAAATAGTGTTTTCCCATAAGAACAGTGACAGGGTTTAGTCACTGCCCAGGTACTTGGCACTAAGAAATTCCTCTTTGCTAAAATGGAGGTAATTTGGGTGGTTTTTGTTGCTTAATAGTTCAGAGGAAGAGCACCTGGTAACTTTCTGCTCTTTGGCCAGTTTAAGTGAGATCCCAGCGGGGTGAAGAAGCAGGACAGGCTGTCAGTGTAGAAGGGGAGTGGGGGAGTGCAGTTCTGTGTCTACCTTAGTGAAGTTTATCACTTTACTGGCACTGTTGCCTATGACTTTAAGAGCCAGGTGCCAAGGTTCATCTCACTCCATAATTTGTATGGTTTGATGATTAAGCAGGTAGTGAGGGAACCCACAAAAAACAGGAAACCTATTCTTCTGGAATGGGGCATTTACACAAAGCACCAGCTGGCAGAGAGATCGCTGCAGCTGTATTATAATTGGGTGGTTGTGCTGATGAATGATAGATTTGTCCAGTGGTCTTACAAATAATAGGTCAAAACATTTCTGTGGGATGTAGAACACAGATGCAAACTGGTGCAGATAGCTCTAACAGTTGTTCAGGGGAAAACATTCAACAGAGATGATCTTGCTATTGTTTGTACTTGTGTGCTGGGAGCATTTAGGGAGCCCAGCTGAACCCAGAGCCCCAGTGTACTTGGCACTAGATTTAAGTGGAGCAGGGGACCTTCACTTCCCCTGCCCTGCCCAAACAAGGCTGGAGGAATCCATTCTACAGACAGCAAACTGATACTGTGAGAATTTCCAGCAGTGGGGATTGCCCCCTCTTAAATTACCATTGTGGGAGCAGATTCATATTCTGTCAGTGTCCTTCTGACTCCTTTTCCTGTGCTTGAAGCCTTGGGAGCCTCAGATGCTGGATGTACCCTGAGCTACACGGGAAATGGGTAGGAACAGTGAATAGCTGTGTTTCAAATATTTGGGGAAGCTCTTTAGGTTCAGGCACATACTTTGGTTTTGTAGGAAGGTGCTAAGGTCTGTGAGAGAGCTTTGATGTGGTGCAGTTTTAAGGTTTAACATGCTGTGGGAATTCAATTTGCCAACTGGCACCCTGGAAATTATTTTTGTTCTAGAGACAAACATGGAAATAAAAATCAAGAATAATTTCTTCCTAAGACCCAGAGAATATTGAAAGAGACAGTACAGATTAACAGAAATAAAAGAGAACCAAACACGTAATTATCCATGTTTTAGATCGAGCTCCAAGAGGTTTTATGTGTCATCCAGCTAACTAGCTGTCAAGATGCTTACACAGCTTTTTGGTTGTGTCTTTTTCCTTGAATCCTGTGCTCATTGAAGTCAGCAGGGGTGTAGGGACAGAGTGAGTGTTCCTTATGTCTTCATCTTCTCTTCGGGTTTTCCATTCCAAACCCTTCCACTAAGGGTTACTCATAATTCCTCACTTAATCTGGATATCAGTGAGTATCACAACTCCTAGAGGATTATTGGCCACCTCAGCCTATTTTTAGAAATCCTTATTTCCTTCAGGTTGTAGCTAAGCCAAACTATCTTTGTCCAGAGAATAAACAGAACATGTTAACAACTCTCCAGCTCCTCAAACATAAATCATTAATCCATTGTGTAAGGAAAGTTCCTTTCAACCAAGGAGGTTGGATTGAAACCATGATACATAATCTTTGGTATGTGGAAGTTGATTAAGTCATAACAGTGTATCAATAAAGATAACAACACTTTCTGTGGAAACACAGAAGAGAGTAACACATGCAGTTCATTGCCCTCTCTGGATCCAAGGCAGATACAGTGGTAACCAACCACTTCTGTAGGGCATGGATACAGCTAAACTTGGCTTTGAGGGATACTGGGACTAGTAATTTTGGGACACACACAAATAAGCACATACGTACTCATGGTTTTTTCCCAGCCAGCATCCATCTACTTTGTTGCTTGTTTATGTGTTGCTCTCTTTGGGCTAAAGGCTTTCTGTGCATTTGTAGTGCTGAGCACAGGGAGGTACCATCCTCTGTAGAAAACGTGTAGCCCCATTATACCTCGTGCTAAAAATATTAATTGTGAAAAGATACACTTGACTAATTTAGTACCATGTTGCACTTGAGTTAGGAAGACATCAGTGAGGTTTTTTCCCAGGGATCCTTAGGTCTTCTCTGGTGGTGCAGAGTACAGGTATAAATTTACATTTGTTACTGGGAATACACCTACGGTCACGCAGGGCATGTTGCATTTTTTATCGTGCTTGATAGTAAGCCCTGAACACTGCCCTCATTGTGGGGTGAGTTGCTCGTGTTTTCTGGTCAGCTGGGTGATGCAGCAGTGAAACAAGTCAGTTGACAGCCTTTGGGGGAATGTCCTGAATTGACACAATACAGAAAGAACAGACCCAGGTCTGCAGGAAAGCATGAAGCGTGACTCAAACTGAGCTTTGTGTGCCTCTGACCTGGATCTTCTAGAAAGGCTTGCCTGTACCTTGTCTTTCCCACTGATGCTTTTAACCAGTGCCCGTGTGTCCCCTAATGAGTACTGCTGCTTGGTTAGGGAGTTTACACATCTCCTAGCAGGGACAGTGCAAATGTGTTAATTGTAGGATTGTTTAGGTTGGAAGGGACCTTTGAACCTCATCTGGTCCTCTCCCCACCCACGCCACGCTTGTCCTCACGCAATGCAGGGTTTACCTTGAGGTGTTAGGAGGTTGCTGAGAGCTTGTGAAGCCCCAAACCAGGCACAGCAGTGGCACATGAACTCAGCAGGGCTGAGCTGAGGGGAGCAGCCCCCTCCCCATCCTGCTGTCTGTGCTCGTGCAGCCCCGCATGCGTGCACACCCCTGACTCGCAGTCAACAGTCACATTACCTTTTGTTTGAAAATTCATTTTCAACCCAGACTCCCATGTTTTGAATCCCATGAATTAGGAAACTGGAACAATGTTGTCATTTGGGATTTGCAAGCATTTTGCATTGAATACTAAAACGAGCGATGTTTGCCTTCGTTCAAAAACTTTAATTTTGGATTAATACTTCCCTGGTTCTCATAGGGATTGTTCTATCTGTGTCTTCAGGAAACAGATACTTCCATGCACAAGCAGCCCTATTAATTGCAAAGGGATTGACTGTCAAATAAAGTCATGCTTGACCTGAATGATGATATGCTCTCTGATCTTTACTCTGACCAGGTTATGAATTTCTCATTCATTAGTATTGAATATTTTTTATGCAATAGCCATGGGTGAGTATCAGTTTTTGTATCTAGTGGTGAATGTTCAGAGTGAGTTACTCTTCTTTGAAATTTAGAACTGCAAAATACTAAGTTAAGAGCAACTGTTCTCAAAAGTGTGGTAAAGCCTTCCTTGTGTAAAGCACCTTTACGGCTTTGTCACCATGGTAATGATTAAAAATAGTGCTGATACAAGAATGGGGCTTATATAGAACTTAAATGATGACATTAAAGAAATTTACAGCCTTAAATCTGGGTAAATCATGCCTTAAAACTGTGAGATCTGGAAAAAAATCACATTGGATGTAGTTAAAAGGGCCAGTGTGTTTAGTGACCTAATTTATCATCTGGGTGAGGAAGGTTTGGTACCCTGTGACAATTCAATAGCCCCGTGCTCTACTGCATAGTGAGAATACTATTTGAAGAGCTCAGCAGTTCTTTGGAGTGGTAGTTCTGGACTTCAGACCTCTCCCTGGTGGTTACACAGCACACAAAACTTTAACTGTCTTGGCTGTTTCTTTGCTTTCTTTAGCTGAAACACTGAGATCTTTTCACAGAACACAGAAGTTTTAATTTTCTTTTACTTTGAGGTAAAATAATAAATAATTATCATACAATTAGGCCAACAATGGCTTTTTTTTCTTTTTCCTTTTGTGTCTCTGTGCAAGTCAATAATTTAATGATGGGAACCAAAGCTGTGGAGTTAAGTTTTGCCTTTCAGAGCCTCAGGGCTTTGGAAGCGTTGTGGGCTTCGATGACACACTAGTTTTGGACGAGCAGGTTTATTACTTGGATGGATAAAAGGCAACCCACAGGTTTTTGGCTGGTGGTTGTACTCCTCCTCTGAAATGCTTGGGTACCAGTTACGGGAGACCATGAACAGGTTTTTAGGATATCCTGCCTTTCCTCTGCATCATGATGCTGTTCTAGGCCAGACTTTGTACTCTGTAGGGATTAGATGTGGGATCCAAAGGGTGTGTAAATGGATCTGTGTTGCCAAGAAGTGAGACTGGTACTGAGCTTTCTGGTGAGCATAGCGAGACCGTTTTTCAGTTTTTGATGACTCTTCTCTTGGTGAAGTTGATGTTTGCTGGCATGGTTTGTTCTTCTTTTCTGTATGGAAGGTAACATGAAATGCAGCCGCGCGTGCCTGCTGTTCATCTGGTGATTGAAAAAACCACTCTGTCTGTAATCTGAACAACCTCAGAGCAAATTCAGGAGCAGCATAATGGAAATCTTGTCATACTTACAGCCTTTTATTTCCATAACATTTATTTTTTGCAGTTAAGTTGGGGGGTGTCTTTTTTTTGCTTTCTTTTTGGCTTGAGACATCTTCATGAGCACATGAAGTCTGTTGCCTCTCTCATTTTCCAGCACAAGTTTGACAGTCTCAGGCCATCTGTTATCAAAAGTCACTTAAAAATTCTTGGCCTTGTTTTCTGTTTCTGGGATCTCATTTTGCTAGAGGTAGCTGTGCTGCCACAGCAGAAAGGCACAGATCTCACTTGGGAGGTGGAAGTGAATAGATGAAAAACAGACAAGATGTTGACAGAAAGTTTTTTCTTCTATTCATTTCATGAAACGCTGGTAATGTTTTAAGAACTGGAACAGGTGGGGTCGTTAGATTTTTTTTTTTTTAAGCTTTCACTGCCTTTGCATTGGGAAAATACCTCACTCTTTCTGGGGGGCCACTGGAGCAGGTTCCTCCCATAAGGTGCATCTGCAGCAGTGGCAGCTGAGCACGGTCTGTGCTCTGTGTTGGCTTCACATGAATCACTTCAAATCTGGGAGCTGCATATCCATGTCAGCACAGCACTTTGTCCAACCCAAGGAGGCTCTCGGCAACACACTGGGATGCCAGCCTGGATCTGAGCTGCTGCTCTGAGCTGCCCTGCCCTCATCCAGCTTTGTGCACCCGGAGCTGCCTCCTGCATTGCCAAAACAGCCTTTTTTAAGGAGGCAGAACTCAAGCCAATTAATGGCCTAGTGGTGAAATTTGAGTAGAAACTAGATAGTTATTTTCTATCTTGCTTTAGCTAAGTCAGGACCAGCTCTAAATTTTCCCCTCTAGACTTGGATGCTATCCTATTCAAACTAATATTAGGTCTGAAGATAGAGGGGTGTCAAAAACAGCTGAATAAACAGGTCAGCTTGTTATTGTGTGCTTAGGTCTCGGCTCTGAAGAGGAGCAGATACGATTGCTGGAGTCTTTTGTTTCTCAGGAATGCTGAGCTGCTGGCCAAGAGGGATCCTCGGGTTTTGTGCCGGTGAATTGCTCCTCCGCATTATTCCAGGGCTGACCTTATGACTAATTCTTTGCAATTTAGGATTTCGAGGTCATGGTGACCAAGAATTTCACCAAATTACAACTTCTCATCTATAGCTGTCATAGTATAGCGCTGCACCAAAACTACTCTCTTGTGCAGGTTCCTAGCTGCAGAAAAATCTGTTTTTAGGAGATCTCTCATGGAGACAGGACAAGACTGGTAGTCTTTCCCAGGAGTGTAATTATCCTCCTTGCATGATGCACTGGGTGTGAAAACCTGACTCTGGGAGATGACACATGCTAAGTGCCTCGTTAAGCTGCTGCCATGGGGCCCGATTCTGCATTCTGGATGTTATGAGAACTCTTGGTGTCAGAAGACCTCCGTGACCCTGAAGGAGCAAAGGGGATCTAGGTGTTGTTCTAAATTTCTCTTTCATTTCTTGTACAGTTTTGTCCTTACATTTATTTCTTCCAATACAATTAGTATATGGAGTGCACTATAGAATACATAATGTATTAGGGGATTATAAAAGTGCTGCTAATATCCACGGAAAACTGTAAAAGAGTGTATTGCAAGTGTCACAGCCTGTGTCATCTGCCCTAGCTCTTGTTGTAAGCCTCATGTTCATCTTGTCTGTCACGGTTCGTTGTCTTTTTTTCCTAGAACACGGATGGTTTTAAAATTAGGGAAAAAAGTATCCAAAAGCAAGTATGTTCTCCCTTCCCCTCTCTTCATTCAGAAGCCATTGCATTGCAGCTATTTCCCATAGCCTGGTCTCTGGTGCTCTTTACTGTCTTATTTAAGATGGGAATACTGGATTAGGCTGTGTGACCAGAGGGGAGATCCATTGAGGACAAAGGGGATGTTGTGAGTGATTCTGTTCTGAACCTGAGGTGGGCAGTGGTTCAGGGAGCACCCCAGTGATCTCTGGTTCTCTGCGAGGATGTGAGTCTTGGGATCAGACAGCTGAGAGCTGCAAGTCTTCATTCAGTCTTGCACATCACGCAGCACTTGTACAAAGGAGAAGGAAAACAAGGAAATTGCAGAGTTTCAGTGGCATTTTGGTAGGCTGAAGAGTTGCAGGAGGTTTGGGGCTTTGTGCTGATGTGGCACAATAAGATACAATATAAAAACAGGGAACAAAGTGATGGGAATGTTTCAGATGCAAATGCTGCTCTGAAATTGGGCATCTGCCTGTGAGAAACTGGAAAATTCAGTGCTCCGAAGCCCAGCGATCTGAGGATAGAAATACCCTGCATTTCTGAAGTCCCTTTTAAGATGCTTGCAAGCATCACATCAGCATCCAGTCCCCGCTCTCCCTAAGGCTCTGCAGCAGCTTTCTGACACAAACATGTTCCTCGAGCCGTGCACATCTCTCTTGCTGACGACATTGATGATGCAGGTGCACAAGAGAGAAGCCAATTTCAGAGCCATTTATGGTGTTGAGGAGCTAGAAAATCAGCAAAATAATGCATTTGCCAAGGAGGAGAAAGCGAAACAGGTGGGTAAACGTCCATTTGGAAGGTTTTGCTGACTGGTGAGAGGGGAGGAGAGCAGAAAAAGCCGAGGGTGTCCACTGCCAGCAGTAGAGAGTAATAAGGAAAAGGGATGACGTGGCTGTTTAATCCATTTTGCATATCTGGGAAGAAATAATTGCTTTGTGTGCTACTCTGTGCTACCTCAGCTTACTGGAATTTCCCAGAAAATAAAAGGGGGATAGATGATCTTTCTGAGGTTATCTTTTGTTAGCAGTTACTACAATGTGTAGCTGTAGTAGCTGCTTAATCCCCGTTGGAGGGGGTTTCTCAGGTGGCGAGTCCTTCCCATCAGGGTTGTCACATGCCTGAAATTACTGGCATCTGTTCTGCAGCCCTGCAGATGAGGCCACGTCCTGTTTTCCCGGTGATGACCAGCTCTCTCGTGCCTGAGTGGGATCTGAAGGGTGCAGGGCGGGGGGGCTCTGCACAGCAGGTATGCCTGGCTGTGCTCCACCGTGGCCTTGTGCACAGCTTTTGCCTTGCCAGACCTGGTCAAAGTGCAGCGATGATAAGATTGTGCGTGCTCCTTTTTTTTCCTACACAATATCTCTTCTCTGCAGTGGCAAAGTCGTTTATTCCCACCACGGGCTGAGAGCTGGTGGATGCCGAGGCTCCACAGACACAGCCATGACATGTGGAACATAAAGGGCATGAAGGTAAAAGGAATCAGGAACCTGGATCTGTTCAGTGGGGTGTCAGAGGCATTTCATAATGTAGTCAGTAATGGTAGGTCTCTGCACGGAGAAGCACACAGCAAGGACCACACCTAGGTGGCACTTAATGTCACAGTGCCTTGTGTCATCTGTGCTCTGTTTGCTGCATGTCAGAATCAACAGTAACACAGTGTCTGCTGTGCTTTGGTTATTTAATACTACTTTTTTGCCCCTCTGCACTCAGTGCAGTTAGTACACTGAAGGCTTTGGAAAGCATGGAGTGTATATGGTACACATGTTCCTGCTTTTTGTCTAGTAGTCTGCTCTTTTTGTTTTGGACATGATTTTTCTGGCTCTGGGTCATGCTGCAAATACAGGAGCAGGTCAGACTCGCAACCCTCTGGAAACTGTGGGTTTTGCCTGAACACTGAGATCCTGATGTACAGACAGTGGCTGTGTGGGGCATAAACTGCTCTGGAGAAAAGGGCCAAATATGCTGCAGCCTGGAGCAGTGAGGTCCTGCAAGAGGAGGAGGCAGTTGTGTCTAAACATGTTTGAAACCTTCCCTCTGCTAGTGAGTCAGAGGCTGTTCAAGTCCTGTAGCTTGAGCAGGGTGTCTGGCTCCTGCTCTGTTGTGTGAGGCCAGCAACCTCTCTGTGAAGGTTTTTCTCACTCATTCTGCTGAAAAGATTTAAGCAACTCAGGAGGGTTTGTAAACTTCCCCCTCACCAGCCTGCAGTTAGGGCAGACCTTTCCTGTATGTCTGAGACAACTGTGTTGATCAACTGTTTTGAAGTTTTTTCTTCTGCCCAAGATCAGGAGGAAAAGATGTTATGCGACTTTTGCGCAATAAAAAAACCCAACCCAAACCACCCAAATGCTCATGGGCAACATATTTTAAAATACTTCTTAATTTGGGGAGATGTGACATGGAATTTTCAACCCAAGATACCAGCTTTGTCTCTACCAATGCTTTTTGCAAGCAGGGAGTGGCTTGTGCTTCTGCTGGAGACGTATCTGCAGTCATAGTGAAATTCCGCATAGCCAAAGCAACATTAAAAACAAACCCCAACTTGGCTCCGGTACGGAAAATACGGAACAGCAGTTGCTGTGTGCAGGATGAAAGCTGATGTTTTGCCAACCTGAAGTGTAAAGCTGGTGCTGGAACTGGGGCCTGAAGAATGGGAGCATTTGCCAAAAGGAAATGGAAGCAGGGATGGAGGGTTTCGGGGAATGCATCAGTGTCGGCCGTGCCAAAAAACGTCTCCCCTGTGGACAGGTCTGGTTACAGGAGTAACCGCGTTAGCCCAGGCAAAGTGCAGCTGGAGCCACAGTTGGCCTTTTGCGTTTTCTAGCTGGGTTTACAGCATCTCAAGTGCAGGAATGAGGTAGAGCTGGGTTTGGCTCAACCAGCTGTGTTCCTGCATCTTAGAGACCCAAGGGCTGTGCAGGGATTCGAGAGGAAGACAAGGCACCAGCAGAAACAAAGCCCAGTTTCTCTGCTTGGTAGTGGGGAGGTCTGCCAAGGACGACCTCTTCCCTCCCTGCTTAGGGGAGCTGGAAGGGAGCCACAATTTTTGAGATGCTTTCAGTTTTTGAAGGCACACACACTGTATTTGCATGCAGGTTTGTCTTCAGTGGAGCTCATGAATTTTGTGGGTTTAGTTTTCTTTCTTTCCCTTGGGTAGAATATCCTTCCCGTTCCATCCTCTCATCCCCTGTTGTTACTGAGGAGATCTTTGCAGTAATGTTGAGCACATCAGAGAGCAGAAGCCCAGAAGGATGGGCAGTCAGGTGACAGCTGTGTGCAAAGGAGGTGGAGATATATATGTGTGTATGTATATATAGATAGATGTAGATAAGATATATAATATGCTTCGGGAGCAAGTTCTTCAGTGCATTAGTGTCGCAGCTGCCCAGTGTCATGCTGGGAGGTGACTGGGGAGCCTGCCATGTGACCCCCCCCATCCCATATCCACTTTGCACTTCTCTTGGCTCTAGCAGAAACAAGTTTCGTCTCTGCTTCATCCTTTAAAAATTGTGTTTATTTCAGCATTCTTTTCCTTTGCAGAGGTACTGTCCCAGTGGTACCTGAGCAAAGGACAAACTCTGTGCCTGCGGGAAGTGTCTGTGTGGTTGTTCCAGCTCGTGCATCAGTAACAGCTGAACCCACGTCACCGCTCGCTGAACCCATTGAACTCTGTCAGCTCCGGGACAGCGCTGACCTGAGCCTTGGGGGCTTCTTGCCTGGCTTAGTGAGATCTGGAGCAAGGTGGCAAAAACCAGATGAATCAGAGTAGACTAAAGGGTGGTGGCCGGAGAGGTTGAGATGGGGAAGCACAGAAACAGGGTGTCAACATTCAACTTGCTGCGGGCACAGTGCCCGCCAGTGCTGCTTCTGCTTGGGGTGCTGGGATCCAGCAATTGCCTCGGAGGCCTGAGGGCCAGAACACCTCAGTTCTGCTCTGTTCCTGGCTTACCATATGACTTCAAGGAAATCACCTTGGTTTTCTTGCTCTTTCTCTCCTTCTTGCTTTTAATCATCTTGGCTGTGAGCTGCTTGGGGCAGAGAATGTCACTGGGTGTATTTATTGAGGATGTAGATTCACAGGTGCCAGTCTCAGTGTAATAAATAATGATGATTTTACCATGATCTTTTTTATATAAGTTGGCAAAAACCAAAATGTTATTTAGACCTTAATTGAGTGAGAATCAGAAATGCTTATACTATAATATTTCCCTCCATTTCTCTGGCCTGTGGCAAGGAATTTGTAGGAAAGTGAGCCTCGACCAAGGCAATTGCATTCACAGAAGCAACTGAAGCAGAGAAGTTGATGCACTTCAGCATTTTGCACTGGGTAGAATGAAATATGCAAAAAATGCCGTGACCTGAAAACATGGTAGAGTGCAAAAGTTTGCTGCTGCTGTTTTGCATCTATTTTAGAGAGCAGCACATTAGTCTTTCTGTACAGAACTTCCAGAAGGTCATGCAGAGTTTGATTACTGCAGCATGAGCAGTTTGAAGTCCCTAATTTAGAAAAGTTTCCATAATCTCATCCCAGCCCCAGCCCTTTGCCTGGATTGGGACTTTTTATAGACTTAGTCTTTTCAGGTAAGTTGCTTTTTTTTTTTCCTATTGGTAGATGTTGCAGGTAGGAACATAGTTAGAAAAGCTTTCAGTGGATTCAGGTGGTGATTTAAACCCATCTCTGACTATCAGGGAAAATTCTGTTGGCAACAAGTTAACCTTAGGTATTTTCCAGAATACCATGAAGTGATACCTGCTGTTATTAAAAGCAGAATAGAGGTATAGCCGAGTTTTGGGGATGCCATGCCCTCTTTGTTTTCATGCAGATAATGAGTTAAAGGACAAAATACCAGCTGGTGATGCTGCAGAATACATGGTGCACCTGGGCTTTGTAGGACAGGCCAACATGTGTGTTGGACATCGCCAGCACCTCTTCCTGTTCCTTGTTACGCAGCGCTTGAACGAAATGTTCTGCGGTGGAGAAAACCTTTCCAGAGTCTGCTCTCTGTGTTGTTTTTATCCCTGCACATTTGCATCTAGCAAGAGGCACCTCCATTTTACATAAGCACTGTCAAAATGGGAGTGTAACACTAGCCCGTGTCAGCCGTCCCCGCAATGAGCTGGGGGGACCTTCGTGCGGGAGGGAGCCTGACCTTTTCCCTCTTGCTGGAGCTGCCCTCGTTGCTCAGCAAGAAATAAACAATTGCTGGCACCCACAGCCCTCCAGGGCAGCGCCCGTTCCTGCAGGGGCTCCAGGCTCTCCCGTTCCTGCAGGAGCTCCAGGAGAGCCTGTTCCTACAGCTCCGGCCTGTCCCGTTCCTGCAGGAGCTCCAAGCTCTCCTGTTCCTACAGCTCC